>JAHHUM010001567.1:0-241231 GCA_036173005.1 Crenichthys baileyi
TGTTTTACAGGCGCTGGCAGAGAGGAGGGTGTAACCGATCAGTTTTACAGCTGCAGCATCAGTCCCAACCTGAACCCCCATTTAGTGGCCTATAGGATGTGCAATCACCTCAGATTCGCCACTCGTTATTGATGTGTTTTATTAGAGGACTGCTCTGATAAAACGTATAAATAGGCTACACTTAAAATAAACACAGATGAGCACGCAGCTAAAAAAAAGGAAAGCTTCATCCTCCACGTCGCTACGACAGCAGTGAAGTTAATTCCTATGAGGTCGTGTGTCTCCAGCTTTTTTTTTTTTTTTTTTGGAATACAGCCTCCACCCCGGTCCCAGTGTCATAAACACAACATTTGGATAAAGATTCATTTACCTACCTTTGACTCAGAAATGCCTCATATTCCAGAATGCGTGTCTCAACGTCAGTCAGTAAATATGCTGCTGCTGTTGCTGCTGCTTTGAGGCGCGTCTGTCTGAGCTGAGAGAAGCAGCTACTTCATACGAGCCTGGCCATTGTAGTGAGCAGGACCAGAATGAATGTACAACGCTCTCAAATGCACCATAATGAGATTAATTTCACCGCCGGCCACAAGGGGGCGTCCTTTGTGACGCGAGGAACCGCCATGAAACAAGAAAACTGAAAAAGGCATTTAAAAAGCCTCCAGTCAACCCGAAATATGTTTAACCATTGTCAGTTCACCTTGATGGTTGGAGGAGAAAATATTGTAGTTCAGTTGCTAGACATAAAGTTATGTGTGGGCGCAAAACCTAAAAATGCATGTTAATTAAATCCATAATTTACAGTTATATGGACAAATTTCTACTTCTATAGAAATAACAAAATGGGGTTCTCAATTAAAAAAAATATTATTGAAAGGAAAATTGATTTACATATTTTAATGACAAATAAATAAGATATGATAGTTACGAATATGATAGTTATGAATGAATTTAATGTTGTTGTTTTTTTAAAATCTGTTACTTTTGATGACTATGGCATACCGCTAATGAAAACACAAATTGTAGTGTCTCAGAAGATTTAAATATTATGATAAACCAATGAAAAAGGATTTTTAAGGAAGAAATAGTCCACAGAAAAAATGTGCTGTACAGTGTGTGTTGTTAACACTTGGTTGAGGCTCCTTGTGCATCATTTTACTGCATTAAGGCAGTGTGCTGCTCCCTGGAAGCTTTCAACATGTCTGCATAAAGTGCTCTAATATTTCCTGGCAGATACCTGCGATAATTTTGGACTTCAGACACAATGGAACAACAGATTACATGGTTCCCCAAAACATCACTTACTTGCAAATATTCACAGTTGACTTTAAACAACCTAAATTCAGTGCCTCTCAGCTCTTTCTCTAGGCCCTGGGACCTTGATTTACACATGAAATTCAAAAGTTACTTTGCCAAAAAAGGGCCCTGGACAACTAAACAAGAGTCTTAGGTAAGATACTTCTTACAGTGTCCTAGCTTTAGTAGTGGCTTAGCAGTTGGACAACTGTCAGGTCAGCAGTTTTCACTATGATTGTGTGGGAAAAAAGCATGGACATAACAGCATGTTTTTAATTAAATCATTAATTAAAATTCTTCATATGGAAAATTCTACTTTTCTGAGATACTGAACTTAGCATTTTCATTAGTGGTAAACCATAATCATGAAAATTAACAGAAAAACAAACTTTAAATACATCAGTTTGCATGTGTGGTTCTAAGTAATAAATAAGTTTCACTTTTTTAAATTCAGTTACTGAAATAAAAAATCTTATCCACAATATTCTAATTTATAAAGAAGCATCTGTATTCTAATCGTTTAATACTAAGGGACAGGATAACAGTTTGTAAGTACTAAAAGATATAGAAAAATTGTAAACAAAGTATTTTAGTCAGTGTATGTCTTTTGGATTTCTTATTAAAGATTATATTTTCTAATAGTAGAACAAGAAAATCCAAAACATTTCTAAAAAAATGTCTACATGTGATCAGGGGAATGTAGAAATAAAATAATAAACAGTATTAAAAGTAGGCCAAACGGTAAGAAAAAGAAAAAAAACCATTTCGACAATATTTTTATTAAAAACTTAAAATGATAGACTAAATGTTTAAGAGGCATCTTGTAATTCTTCTCAACTCCAGGAGAGGGCAGTGTTGCTGTCTAGAAAAACGTGGTTCAGAGAGTGTTTTAAAAAACTGTGTGAGGAAGTATTTTACTTTTACACATAGATTGTTCAGAATAACGTTCAGTATACTTCTATTTTCTCTACAATATAGCCATGTTTAATCCTTTTCAAATGAAAGCAATAGAAGCAAAACATACTCTCCACAATCTCCTTTATGGTATTCACAGACCTGCAAATCTTATGGAGTGTGTATAGGCCAGTGTGTGGTGTGTGTAATGTGCAGTATGTAGACAAAAGGCTGTCACTTTTGCTGCTGGAGTGGACGTGAACAATCCCTCTGGGCCCCCTGGGTCACATTACAGCATAATATTCACATAAAAGCGTGATTGGAGGATTACAGAAGGCTTTGTTATAATGGAGAAGATGAGAAAGGGCTCACATTTACAGCTTTTACAGTTGTTAGGAGGTCACAGTCTTAGATGTTAGCAAAGGTTATGTTAAAATCCATAAACGGTGCATTTTATTTTGAGACTAAATATTATTATGTTAATAAACAAGGGCAGAGTTTTGATTTAAAATGCTTATTTTTCCAGTGTTTGGGTTGAACTCTCCTGTTGTGCAGCTTTCAGGGTTAATTCAAATAAAATGTCCTTTAATTATTGTAAGTGAATTCATGGTTCTAAAATTTTGATGGTCATAATATTACAGTACATTGCAAAAGGTATTCAAACCCCTTGATCCTTTTCACATTCTGTTGTGTTAAAACCACAAATTTCAATGATTTTTAATGTGATAGACCAGTACAGCATATTTGTGAAGTAGAATAAATAGATACATGGGTTTCAAAATTTATTTTCAAATAAAAATCTGAAAAGTGTGGTGTGCTTTTGCTTTCATCCCCTTTAACTCTGATATCCCTAAACAAAATGTAGTGCAAACAGCTGGCTCTTTAAGTCACCTAAAAGGTAAATAGAGTTCACCTGTGTTTAATGTAATGTCTATTTTAGTCTGCATGCAAAACGCCATTAGAGGAGAGAAAATAAAAATGCACATAATCCTTAAAGCAAAACACATCTCACAAATCTCTCAGAAGATAATCGAAAAATGTGAAAAGAACATTAGTTTTTCGAGAAACATAATCTCAGTTTTCTATTTGAAAAAGGGCATGTTGAAAATTGTTTGTACTGTGCTTTAAAATCAATTTCGGCATCTTTATTGACACTTTTCCTATAACTACTATCCAGACTCTTATTTTTTGCATAATTTGCTTCTTTGCCATCACAACTTTAGGTCCCTCTACATATTCGTTGTTGGATTAGGAAGTCAGGACTCTGGCTGGGCTACTCTGAAATGTTAATATTACTTCCAGTGAGAATAAACATTTTGGTAAAATGAAAAGATTACTCTAAATCTAAATTTGCCAGGGGTATGACTAATTTGGGGCTTTAAAATTCTGTTAGAGGCCACAAAGGATTTGAAAATAGGGAGGAGGTTCACTTCAATGACCATCAACCTTCAGATGATGGAGACATGGCCACAAAAACTTTAATCTATGATTGCAAGTGAATGATGGTTTTACAAAGTGTTAAGTGGGGGATGGAGGCACAAAAACATCACATTCATCAGAATTTTTTCTGGTCTTCATCAGCATTTGTGGGATTGTTGTAAATCCTTCCAGATCAAATGCAGCTGATGGCAGAACTTTTAGACCGCACCCAACATGGAAATGAGCCACAGAAAATACCATCCTGGCCTGTTGTGGACGCAACATAAATGACAAAAGATTGTTTAAAAAAGTATACATGACAATTTATTTTTAAGGTATGCAAGCAAAACAGTCAAACCAAATTACTGCAAGAATCAAAGTTCTGCTTAAAAATAAACTGAATTACAAAACAAAGCATCCCTTCCTGAGAGGACTTCAGTTCTATTTAAAGACAATAGTGAAAGATCCAAATGAAAACACAAATAAAACTATCAAAGACCAGAAACTAAAACCAGTGGCTCAAACCAGAAGATTGAACCCAGCCAATCAGCAACTGGAGATGTAGTAACAGGAGGAACCAGCCCACATGGAAAGGCAGCACAGAAATAAGACAGAAAACCACAAGAGGGTGGAGGCAGTACAAGACAGGGGTAGTAACAGTAACCATAAACTGAATAGCTGGATTTCAACAATCACTTTAGCTATGTACCCACAAAGTTAACACACACTGAACACCAATGAAATAAATATATTTACTGTTATTGAAAAGAAGACGACACCCAAGGCAAGTATGGAGTGTCAAAAAAAGTCCCACTACATGTAACTGTTTATACAATTCATAATTAAAACAACATGAGTCCATTTCAGCTTGGTTTTCTTGGCCAGAACAGTGTTAACTCCACCCACCGACAAAGACAATAAACTCAGGCTGTGATGCAGTATAGAACATTACATTTTTTTTAATACATAGTGAAATGATCCTCATCCTATTTACAAATAAAACATGTTTCTATTATTGAAACATTTAATTAAATACACATAAAATGAAATATAATAACATTTAGTTGCTTTATTTATTTATTTAATGGTGGCACATTTTGACATCTATATTTATTAACTCTAAGAATCGGTCATTTTCCCTCAAACATCCAGCACATAGTTGAGGTAGGAGATGTAACAAACTGCCAGCTGCAGAATTTCAATTTTGGAAAGCCTTTTATCTGGTGGTAGAGTCGGTAGGAGTTTTCTTAGCTTTGTAAAGGCCACGTTGAAGGCCACGACGCGGACACGCTCCCTGGAGGCATGCGCAGATCGATATTTAGAAGTTGCGCGCCTCGTGCGCCTCCTCTCCTCTCGAGAGCGTGCACGGTCCTCTTTGTCGACTGGCAAGGACCTGCGTGGAGGCCTCTCCATGTCCTTACGTCCCCACGGCAAATCAGCTCCCTATTAGGCAGAAATAATTCCGAGGACAAACGAGGCAAGATTTTGGTAATACAAGACATATGATATGAAATATAAAAATAGATTCTTTGGTTTGGAACGTTCATGAAGATAGAAAGAAGACAAGAAAAAAGACTCCGATCGCCTCTGAGACCACCGCTGTCCTAGGTACTGAAGGAATACAGAGAGAAACTAGACAAAAACAGAAAGAAAAACATCCTGAACCTTAATTTAAACTTTAGCCATCCATCCATCTGTTGTTTATACCCGCTTGTCGTTATGGGGTCGCGGGGGGCTGCTGCCTATATCAAGTGATCATGGGTCGACCTGTCCAGGGTACACCCTGGACAGGTCGCCAGTCTATCACAGGACAGCACTGAGACACACAATCATTCACACGCACATACCTAAGGGTAATTTGGAGTAATCAATGAACCTAGACTGTACGAGTACCCAGAGAGAACCCACACATGCACTGGGAGAACATGCAAACCTAATGAGGAAAAATCCCTGGCTGGGATTCAAACACAGGACGCTCTGTCTCCAAGGAAACAGTGCAACCAAACTGCTGCCCAATATACCTATAATAATAATAATAATAATAATAATAATAATAACAAACTTTTTGTCTTAAGTCAAACCAGCCAGCTGACCAACCCAGCATAGAACCCAGTTTGGAAAGGGTCTTAAATAAAAAATGACAACAAAGTGAAAGCTGAACTCACCTCGCAAATTCATTCAGTGTGAAATGGCTGCAGAAAAGTAAAATATTAAGCTGATTGAGAAAATATTTAGGGTTTCCTTAGAGAAAAGGCTGTGATTAAGGTTTAATTGAGGACCTGTGAAGCATTCCTCCTCATCTTGTTCCGTCTCTCCTGACAGTCAATGCATCTGTTTTCTTCTGCAGCCTCGTCTGCCTGTTCTCACTGAGAGACACCTATCTCTCCTCTGGAGGAAAGGAATGCAGACAGAGGAAAACAAAGAGGATGCAGGCAGGATGTGGGCATTTAAAATCGATGTAAATTCATTGGATTGGCTGGTTAAAGGTCAGCTTACAAGAAACATTTATAATGCCACTGCTAATGAAAGATGTTTTCAGCATCTCGTGAGAAAACATTCATGCTGTTATTCCATTAATTGGAGAACAAATAAAAATTTTAAAACATAAAATATGAAGCCTTACGTTGCTGCATTCTGGTTCTTGCTATCTGCTCTTCTCTGAAGGGAAAATGTCAGCGCTAATCATTACAAACATAATCACTCTGAATAAATCATTGCCAGTGGAAAGGATCAGTCTTAAGGTCTTGCAGGCTCTGTGAGAATGACAACATCATGTGCAGTCACTGATACAGCTTTGGCATAAGGCAAAGACACAAGCAAGTGGCTCCCCAAGCCACTTATTTGTGTCTTGTCAACTGATCAGTGATGTGAATAAGCTGCTTAGAACAGTAAAAAAGACAAGATGTGTGTAATTTTGACAAAAATAGAATTTCTCAGTGTGTGACTCTAACTCTCTGGTGAAATGTATATAAATGAAAGGATTGGTTTCCAAACATTTTCTGCTTGAGATTCTGCTACTGCAATATGATTTAATTAGTAACATTTTTTATACAACATAAGTAGGGGCGCCAACAAGTGTGTATTGTTTGGGAACGTCATATTTTCTCTTCTTTTCCCTCTGGGATGCCTTGGATTTAACTCGTCATCTGTCTCAGTCTAGACACCATCTGTTTGAAAGGACAGAGCCTCACATTTTCATCTCCTCTATACTTTATGTGCATATACACTAAGAATAAATCATGTTCATTAAGTGTCTGCTAATGTTTCTATGTCGACTAACTGAATTTGTTCCCATTAATTTTGTTTGAAACCCATTTGTCATCTTCTGTGTGTGTCACCAATAAACCACACAATGTAATTATAGCTGAAGAAATGTATACTTAATATGATCCTTTATTTCTCAGCCCCTCTTTCAGTCAAGTCTCTCTGGATAACAGCTGCTGTACGATTTTGTTTTGGAAGATTTGGTATTTAGTGATATTGGATCGATCAGCTCTTGCCACTGCAGCATCAGGGGGGTGAAAACATTTGAGGTCTTTGAGCAATGTTGTGTCATAAAGAGAGGTTTTGTTCTTTGAGCCAAACACAAGAATAAACTGAAAGCTGCTGAGTAAAAGTGAGGTAAAAGTTGTTGTACAAATGTGTAATGTTAGACTGTCTTGAGTAAGTTTAGGATTCTCAGCCGCAGACCAGGAAGTGATCTGAGAAAAAGGAGAATGAGGCTAATGGAGTTGGGGGATTGGGAAGTGAGTGCAAAGCTCAGCTTGTGTCACTTACCAATGCAGTAGAAGGGCTGAGGATCCAAGTGTGGTGGAACAAAGTGGTACATACACTGTACTGCCCAACATATTTTTCCGTCAACTTTTACGTGTACACGACCTTTGATGACATCCTATTCTTAATCAATGAGGTCCAATCATTCTCCACAAGGTTTAGGTGTGTGTTCATAGTTAGAAGAGAAAACCAGAATTGTGGCCTCTGCTCTAGTTCATCCCAAAGGTGTTCAAGAAGGTTGAGGTCAGGACTCTGTGTAGGCCACTGAAGTTTCTCCACACTAAACTTTATACACCTGCAGCCATGAAAGTGATTGTAATACCAGAATTTATTAATTTGATAGTGTGACCCAATACTTTTGGCAATATAGTGTAGGTAAGGTGACGGTGCTCCCAATAGGTGGGCTCCCATGGACGGAGGTGAGTTTGCTAGGTAGGATTGGCAACTGTGGTCAGAACCAGGAAGTGACCTGAGGATCAAAGGAAAGCTCTGAGGGAGGCTAAAGTAAAAGTGAAGGCGATTACTGGAAGCATACAGACTTAGAGCACAAGATAATCAGCCAACCAAGATGAAGAAGTTGGCAGCACTGGGGAGTCCTGCTGGTCCTTTGAAGCCAGTAGCGGTTTTTGCCCAGGGCACCACTTTTTTAAAGGGCACTGAGATCACTTAAGGGAAAAAAAGGTATCTGTTAATTGCATTTCACAAGGCTTTCACTATTGTTTCTTTGCATGTTCATTCACTCGGAATAGGGCACTGCCATGTGTTGTACACAGTGTAAGTACTGAAGATAATAAGTCCATGCATCAGCGCTGATGAATGACGCTGAAGATGGCATTAGATTCACTGCTTCAGTTTGAGCATAAAGTTATTTTACTGTTTCTTATGAGTCTAGACTGCATTTGGGCATCTCTAGATAAAATCCTGAAACTGGTCAAACCTAAAGTTATTAATCTATATAAAACAATTATAAAAATTCTTGATGGATTGAGATTCATCAAGCATTTATTGTGTGTGTAGAAACAGAGATACAGTATTTTCTGTGTTGTTTTTTGCTGGCATTGGGACTACATTATACTGATAGGAGTAAAAACTGCTACTGGTGTAAGCTGTGGCATGATGAGGTGAGCGGGCAGTATAGCAGGAGCTGCCTATAACTATTAACTATTAATAAGTGCCAAAGGTAATTATTAACAAAGTTAGTTATTTGGATCAAAAATACCAAGTCAGGGCACCACCTGATTATCAGGAATTAATAGCCAAACAGCTGTCACTTTCTGTAAGTTATTATTTTATGAATACCTGCCTGGTGAGGTGTGGTATTACAGAACAACAGATGAATACGACTAAGACCAATAATAAGACTGTAGAGTGTCCTTGGTAAAAACATAAGAGCAACAACCTGTTAAAAGGTGACCATCTCCAGTCGTGTATTAGTTTGAGATTTTTTTTCAATAAGAAACATAAAAATGGTTACAAACAATTGGGTGCAGTGCTGGTGGTGTAGGGGGGTAAGCGCGCGACCCGTATACGGAGGCTTTAGTCCTCGATGCGGCTGTCCTGGGTTTGTCCTGCGCAGCGACATTTGCCGCATGTCTTCCCCTCTCTCTCTGCCCCCCATTTTCCTGTCGAGCTACTGTCAAAAAATAATAAAATACTGGAACAAATAAAGGCCACTAGTGCTGCAAAACAAATCTTAAAAAAAATAATGGTTACAAACAATTAGTTGAGTTTAAAGAGTATTTAAAAAAACCTGTATGGTATTTAGGGTGTTTCTTGGTTGTGACGCAGAATTTGGTTGAAAGGTCCTAAAAGAATCAGTGGCGTCCTGATTTAGCTGAAGAGTCACAATATCTGAGAATGGAGATGCTGGAAATTAGTTTTACCTGAAGCCATGTATCTTTGTATGCTAATGAGTCACAAGGAAGATTTGCAGTAGTGTGAGCTAGGTATTACCTCAAATGATCAGCCAATTACAGAGAACAACGTCCGTGTCTGCTCTGAGGCGATAAGTAAATAAAAAGAGAGGCCTCCATGTAAATGTTCAGATGTTCTTATCAGTGCATTCTTTTGCTGTGACATCAAATACGTCTGCACAAGGTTTCTCAGTTCTCTGCCCTGTTAACAATGCAAATCAGTGCTTCACTGTTAGCCACTGTCACAGTTCAGTGAACATCTCTTCATCATGTTGCCTGCAGGGGTTTGGACTTAGGAAAACCTTCTTCAGTGAGACACAGAGTGAATTATCATCCTGAGGAGAACAGAGCAGTGAGAGTATAAGAAGATGGTAATAACACCCTGAAAAATAAATGTTTTAAAAGAGCAGTCACGTGTTTCAAAGTTAAAAATGGCCACAAATACATAAAACAAGAAGCTTATATTTATCAAAAATCTAAAGACCAGTTCAAATAAAACAGTACATTTAAATATATGTTAAGGTACAAGTAACAATGTATAAAATGAAACAAAATTGTGTGAATTGTTAAACTGACAGGAAGTTGTCTAACTCTTAAACTTAAACTCTTAAACTCTTAAAAACCCTCCTCGTTTTCTACACACCATCTTCCAAGCTGTTATATTTATAATTTTTTTCTATTGTCATAAGCTGTAATTTCGCTCAATACATTTGAAGTAGTTTTATGTTTTACCAATCTTGTCTTTCTTGATAAAACTGAAGAAAACCAATGTTTAAAGAAACATCCTTCAATGTGAAAAATAGATCCTTCTCATAGTGCTGTATTGTTGTGCTTTAACATCAGGGAGTTCAAGTAACTTTTCCAACCACAGATGTTTCTTATATTTTTGAAGGCCAGAATGAGGCAGCACGCATTAATCTAATTGCAATCTACAGCTTTATATATGTTTTTACAGGAGCATTGTATATAGTGCTCTGATCTTATAAATATCTGAGAAAAATCATCCAAAAATGCTGCAGCAAGAGTTGTGACAAAATTTAAAAAGAGAGATTACAATTATCCTATTTTAGCTTTTCTCAATAAACGCACCCTGTTAAATCCAGAATAGAATTGAAAAATGTCCTTTTTCCATATAAATCACTTAAACATCAAGCTCCGTCATACATCCGAGATCTGATATAGCCGCTCATACTCATACAAGTCAGTGACTTGATGCAAAGTTTTTACCAATTTTGAATAATACACCGAACGTGACTGTGTTTTTTATTAACTAGGATTGCATTGGATTGTATGTAACTGACTTTGAATCTGTCAACATGAGGGGACTGAATTGACTTTGCCGCTATATAAATTGTTCTATCTAAACACAGCACAGCCTCTCTATAGCTGAGGCTTCCTGGAGAGGTGCAGTCAGGAAGGATGGACCATCTAATCAGAAGTGTACTTTGATGCAGCTATGGCAGTGAGTTGACTGAGGAGGAAATGTTACCAAATTTGGACTTTAACACAGACATAAGTTACAATAATGGTTATTTTTTATATAAGCAAAATAGTCTGAGGTATAGGTGAGGAAAAAAAAACATTGATTCTTTTAAGAAAGCCACTCTAATAGCTAAACCAATTTTGGCCAAATCATAAAATTCAATTGGGCAGCTGAAGTGAGCAGGAGAGCAGAGTCTTTGTAGGCAAAATGGCAAACCTAAGATGTTTGTGTCACTATAGTTTGCTTTTTCCTAATTAGTTTTTGGCTCTTTTAATTGGACATTGTATCATTTCATTATAGTAATAAAAAGGAAACCGCTTATGTCCTTTTTCAGGAACTAAGGTAGAAATAAGGTTGAAGTTAATTTACAGCTGGGAAGCTTAATAAAATAATTACTGAAGCTGAACAACAAATTGACCAATAGATTTTAGTCCATGTTGAGTCTTCTCCTAAGCAGTCTAACACCTGCCAATTTGTACGGCTGCCAGGCGGCCCTGCTGACTGCCAGCCAAAAGTCTCTCGGTAAATCCTGCAGCTCTGTTTACTTAACGGTCATTCTGGTGATTAGATCAAGAACGTTAATCTTTTAAAGGTTGCTATTTGCATCCCTGCCTTGATTATTTCCCATCTGGGTACAGCTAGAATTGATGTCTGAGCATCTGGATGGCTATAACTCACAGTGGATGTAAGCAGTGATTAGGCCATAAACAGCATTAAATCAAGACTTTGGCAATAACGGTTCATGTGCACTTTCGCCATCTACTGGTAAAACGTTGAAAATGAAAACTGGACTAAGTAACGGATGGTTTTGAGTTTTCTTAACTGCTTGGATTACGTTTTTTGTGTCTGTTTTCTTGAGGAAAACTTTCATATGTGAATGTCTGCATAAAAAGCCAGCCTAAAAGTTGAGCTGTCACAATCAAATGACCTTGTTGTCATGCATACTTCTATGTATTCAAATAATTACCTTGGTGTTCCTTGAAGGTCACATTCCTGCATGTTATTCCTGCAAGTATATTAATGGTCCAATTATTTGAAGTAGGTTCTGTGAAGCAGAGAAATATCTCAATCATCATACAGGACATCACTGACCCCTAAGATTAGGAACTGGGGTAAGCCAAAAAAACCAAAACCAGTGGTTCTCAGACTGTTAATCTCAAGTACCTATTCAGAGAGGAAATACTAAGCATTCCAGCAACCAAAATCTTTAAACATATTTAAACAATAGTATAACAGAACTTAGACTTTCAGTATGTAATGTCAACAATAACAAAATAAGTAAAAAAAACAAACAAACATTTGTATCTACTGAAACTGCATGATTGGTTGAAGGATTGGTTAAATTGTGGGTTCCACTTTTAGTCAGAAGCTAAAAGTTTTAAATTTGAAGTTGAGATTCAGAGAGGAAACGTTGGACGTTTCTCACCAACCCTGACCTCAAATCAAATATGGCTGCTATAATATAGAACTTAGTGATTGCCAAAAGAAAAAAAAGAAAAACAGTTCATCTGTACCTGTGATGATTTGTGTCTTATGAAATCTTTCACAATTAAATAACAACCTCCATCAGTGAACATGTTGCCATTATTAATTAATTAAAAATACAAATTTTATACAAATTGCAGAGCAATACATTGGAATTAGCTTGTATTGCTATTGTTAGCTTGATGATTAAGCACAGCAGTTAGCAAATCTTACTGGTTTTAAAGCTTCCAAATGGAACATGGCTGGGTTTCATGTGATTCCCAAATCCAAATTTCAACTTCTGAGGTAAATGGATCACACCATAAGGAGCCACCAGCCCTTGTTTGTTGTTCAATTTTAGCCTCTACAATCAGTACCAGAGCAGTACCACTCAACCTATGATCCAGCAATGGAACTTGTACCACAGTTTGAGAACCATAGACCTCAACTAAATACTTCTTCTTCTTCTTCTGGTGTTTATTGGCAGTTGGCAAATAACTTTATGGTGTGCATTACCGCCACCGACTCGTATGGAGTGTGGTTCTTCATGGTTTTAAATCTTATTTACTATTACAACAATCAAATTCTATTTATTAATTTAGTTTTTTTGAAAACTAAATTAATAGAATATTCATATTCTAAACATAATGCTGAATCATTTGTACTTCTCCCTTTTCGAAACCCATTTTGATATCTAGATATATACCCGTTAGTATTTAAATAATATGTTAATCTATTATTAATCATTTTTTCCATTACTTTACATATATTTGATGTTAATGCAATCGGTCTATAATTTTCTGGCTTTGTGTTATCTTTCCCTGGTTTAGCTATTGGAATCATTATAGCTTCCTTCTAGCTCAGTGGTAGCTCTCTCTCTTCCTAGACTTTATTGTATAATTCTAATATTTTGTCTTTTCAATTCAATTCAATTTCAATTCAGTTTATTTATATAGCGCTAATTCACAACACATGTCGTCACGTCTTTTGCTTTGTCATTTAGATGTTCTATCATTGTATAGTAAATTTGATCTTTTCCAGGTGATGTATTTTTTGTTTTCCTGGTTACAGAGTTCAACTCTCCTTTTGTAAATGGCTCATTTATTAATTTATTTGTATCTACATTATTTTGCATTAAGTCTTTATATTTCATCTTTGTGATTTCCCTACCTTTCTTTCCCTCTTCACTAATATTACTTGAACTATGAATTTTATTAAATGTTTTAGCTAATATTTCAGCTTTATCTTTATCTTATAATTGTATTATATATTTTTAAGATAGGATATCCATATTCTTTTCTAATACCATTCATTCTTTTAATTGTTTTCCAAATTTGGTCAATTTTTGTTTCTCTCCATACAGTATTGCAAAGATTTCTCCAATATTCTCTTTTTGCATTCTTAATGATCTTTCTTACCTTTGCTTGCTTTCTTTTGTACTCAATTAGATTCTGATAAATTGGATTACTTTTTAATGCTTTAAAGGCTTTATTTATTAGTTTTATTACTTCACTACATTCTTTTGTCCACCATGGCACAATTTTTTTATGGTTCTGACGTCCTCCTTTTTTTATTGCTTCTTCTGCAGCCTGTAATTTTTTTTTTAGATATTTATATTTAAGCTATTTATATCAATCGACATATCTATTTCTTCCAATTTCTTTTGACTTAAATATTTAAATTTTTCCCAATCGGCCTTATTAAAATTCCATCTGTTATATAATCCTGTATTCCTGTTATTTATTAATATTCCTGTTATTATTTTAATGGGGTAATGATCACTGCCTACTGTTGTATCTTTGTCAATGTCCCACTCACAGTTATTAGCTAAACAATTTGATACTATTGTTAAAACAATTACAGACTCTGTACCCGTTTTTACATTAATTCTTGTTCCTCTTCCATCATTTATACATACCAAATTTTTCATTTCCATTATTTCTTCAATAACTTGTCCATTTTTATCATTACATTTTCCCCATAATGTGCTGTTAGCATTAAAATCTCCACACCAGATAACTTTTTATTATCTTACATTTTTCTTTTTTATTGTAAATTTCAACTACTATGTATTCTAATTCTTTACCTTTCCCTAATATCTGATATTGTATTCCTTCTTTTATAAATATTCCACGTCCTCCTCCACTTCCTCCTCGTCTATCCCTTCTGATACTATTATACCCTTTAAACACAAAATCTATGTTTGGCTTTAACCATGTCTCCTGTATACATATAATTTCTGGTTTTTCATCAATTTCATTATTATACCCTTTAAATTCCTGTCAATTAGCGATGAGGCTTCTTGCATTCCACTGTAATATTATCATGCGTTTCAGCTGGGGTTCCTCATTGCCTCCCATCTGTTTCCAACCTTTTATTAATGTATTCTCAAGACCCTTCTTTAAACCCTAAGAACTTTTCTGCTCCTCTGACTATTATTTTAATCTTTTCTGTTTTGTGTTTAGCTTGTTCAGTGCAGTTAATGACATATGCTACAAATAATATCAGTTTTTCCACAGACATCGTGACATTTTCCTCTGATTCTACTTTTCTCTGTTGATAAGCTGGAATCCTATTTTGACCGTCATCCCTCGTTCTTTCATTCTGTACAGTTTTAACTGCTTCAGCATAGCTTATGTTTTTAGTCATTTTAATTTGTTGAATTTCTTTTGCTTTCTTCCTTACCTCACATCCCCCAAATGTAACTCTATGTTGCCCTCCACAATTGCAACATTTTTCCTGCACTCCTTCCCCACAATCTTCAATTCGATGGTCTTCTCCACACTTTGGACATCTTTGTTCACCTTAGCAGACATCTGCTATGTGGCCATATCTCTGACATTTGTAACATCATAGTGGTGGGGGAATGAAAGGCCTCACAGGAAAACTCAGATATCCTATTTTGACATTTTTTGGCAACACTGTTTCCTCAAAGTCAATTAAAATTGACAGGCTTCCTAATCTTTCTCCGTTTGCATTTTTTGTCAATCTTTTAAGATTTTTTACCTTTGCACCAACAATGCTTTTTTTTTGTTTTTCTATATCTTCCTCCAGAGGAATGCCATAATCTATAATCTTCCTCTCTATCACGGTTTTCTTGCAAATGTTTTCAACTTGTAAAGCCTTTCTTCTTTATTCTTCGGTTTTACACAACACCAGTATATTTCCATCTCTCAATACTTTCACCATTTCAACATCTCCTATCTTTTTTTTATTTCTCTGGATAGTGAAATAGGACTCAGGTTCTCTTTTTCTTCTTCATTTTTTATCTTTAATATTATTTTACATTCTTCCCTTCCAATTTTTCTCCTAACTACTCTCTCTTCTTCAGAACTGTTTTCTTCCAGCTCTCTTTTACTCCTTTGGCTGTCTAACATCTTTCCATCTTCTGCTTTACCTCTTCCCCGTCCTCTCCCTCTACTTACTGGCGTCCAATCATCAAAGTCCATATTGTCCTCCTGTGTATCCATTCTGAACCATTCACATACCAGTTTATGCCTTTTCCTGCCACTTCCAAAAGTAAATAATCTCTCCTGCTAATCCTTTCTCTTCTGACGAAGAAACGTGCCGAAAATGTCGCTCGACTTATCAGTTTTCAACGGAAAAACTACCTTTCAAATGTTTCATTGATTGTAGAGCTGGTAGTTTATGCTTCCACCGAGGATGGGTGTGAATCCGGATTCTCGACCTCAACTAAATATTCTGCAGATGTAGAATATAACATTGCAGGGACTAACTTCCCTTGTGGCCACATGATGGAGCTATTGGTCACTTTTTAAAAGCACAACACTTAGTCCCCATATACAGTACATTACATGCTTGCATTTAGAATCAGCTTTATTTACCAAATGTGCCCCTGCAGTGATTTATTCTGTGCATATGGTTGTACAGACAGTGCACAGATAATTTTCAGCTCATGAAAATATGGTGAAAAAAACAAAGCCAATATTAAGGCAACATAACATCTGTGATTTAAATCAAAAGTGTGTAAAATACTGTAATATTGCTCATGAATAGAAAAGTAACCACATATTCGGCTTTCAGATTCTATCTGAATTCATCCTCTGACGCTGGTGACTGAATTGTGATGGTAATTGTTAATTGTCAGCACCTGAGTGAGTTTGAGCAAGAGCCAAGCCATTTATAAAGACAGCTGAGCATGTCCACCATGTAGGTAGTGGTTTATTTCAGTTGATTTGGTGGTCCTGTAACATTTAGGTTCTTGGTTTAAAAAATGGGTATGAAATTTCTTGCAGCTGTTAAGATTTTTGGTTTTTCTTTGTGATAAATAATGCTGTGTTTTTAAGATAATGGTCAAATGTTTTTGTTTTTCTGTCCTGGTAGCAAAGAAAGTGCTGATCGTGTACGCTCACCAGAGCTCAGGATCATTTAATGCTGCAGCCAAAAACGCTGCTGTGGAGGTTCTGACTGCTCAGGGCTGCACAGTGGAAGTCTCTGACCTGTATGCTATGGGTTTTAAAGCCAGTGCTACAGCTGAGGATATCAAGGGTATAAAGAACACAAGTTGCTTTATTATTTAGGAGGCTTGTTTAGTACCAACAAATTTTCTTGTACAGGTGAAGTGATGAATGCTGAGAACTTCTGTTATATGAAGGAGACCAAACTTGCATGGGAGCAGGGAAAACTGTCAGATGACATCACAAAGGAGCAATCTAAGCTTACTGAGGCAGACCTGGTCATTTTTCAGGTAAAGCCTTCATAATAGCACTGGCTTATGGTAAATTTGTCACATACTTATTGTGTTCACTCCTCTAGTTCCCCATGTACTGGTTTGGTGTTCCTGCCATCCTGAAGGGCTGGATTGACCGGGTGCTCACCAATGGCTTTGCGTTTTCTCAAGAGAAGCGCTACAGCCAGGGAATCTTCAAGGTGAGGGATTGAGGAAGGGTTTTAATGGTATTCAAATGTCTTGTTAAAACCTGTTTGTTTCAGGACAAGATGGCCATGCTGTCATTCACCACTGGGTCTCTTGAATCCATGTTCAGCCCTACTGGTATTAATGGAGACATGAATGTTACACTGTGGCCACTGCAGGTATTGTACTTAACATGAACTGGTAACATTAAACAAGGAATTGGGTGGAAACAAAGCAATTCACTTTTCTCTGCAGAATGGCATCCTGCACTACTGTGGCTTTCAGGTTCTGGCTCCTCAGATCTTCTGGGCTCCGGCTTCTGCTGCAGCTGAAGACCGCAAGAGCATGCTGGAGAGCTGGCGCACACGACTGCAAGGCCTACTGGAGGAAAAGCCCCTGTCCTTCATTCCCTTGGACTGCTTTGATGAGAAGGCTTTCCAGTTGAAGCCTGACGTCCACAAGAAGCACGCCAGCAAGGAGTTTGGGCTGACGGTGGGCATCCACCTCAACAAGCCACTGCCCCCTCACAGCCAGATGAAGGCTGGATGCTGACCTTATTTCTTTTTCTTGTCTTGTATAGTCAAATAAAGCTGCTTTAATCGTGTTTTTTGGCATTAATTTGAAGGTGAAGAGTTTTCTAAATCTGTATGCACAAAGGGTGTAAAATGGTTCGCATTTTGTTATTGCAACCATAGTGTCTAAAATGGGAAGAGCTAGCTTTCTATGTAAAATCATGTTCTGAGGTATGACGTCTTGGAGTTGGGCTAACCACTTGCATGGAAGCTCTGCAGCAACAGATCTGATGCATCTGTGTCAAAAGCTACCAATTTGCTTACCAGGGTAAATTTATATTTTTTTCTCAACTGGGCGTTTAATCCCAATTACTGGTTTAACACTTTGATTACCATTAGAAACGTCAAATGCAACGGCTGACCCACACCAGGAAAATGCTGACTTTTAACAGAAGTACACAGGTTTACAGTTCAGCCCAAAACTACTCGTAGAGCAGGTTTAGATTTAAAGCAATATTTCAGTTTTACCAGCATGTTTCTTCTGACTGGAAGCAATGTTTTGGAGCAGCAGAGTCAAAGTCCTGACATGAATGCTGAAGGTTAGGGGTGATGGCAAAGAGGTCTTTCATTCTCAAAGACTTCTTGTTTTTATTGGCAGTTGGCAACAAACTTTTAGTAGCATTACCGCCACTTACTGGTATGGAGTGTGGTTTGTGTCGGTCTATATATATATTTAAATTCTACAAATTAAATAAAAAATCCTATATACATACACATTACTTTGTATTCTACCCATATATATCCATACTTTCACAAATGTATCTACTATAATCAAATTCTATGAAATAATTTAGTTTTAAAAATCAAATCACTATTTGCATATCTTTACTTCAATTCTTCAAAATATCTAAATTAACCTTTTCCTTAATACCTTCAACCTCTCTCCTCATATCTTCTCTTTCATATTTATGACATTCTAATATAACATGTTCTGTTGTTTCATATTTTCCACAGTAATCACATTTACCAGTATTATGCTTTTGAATTTTAAAAAGTGTATAATTAAGTCCTGTATGCCCAAATCTTAACCTTATCACTCTTTCCTCCTTTCTATTTCGTCTTCCATTTCTTCTTTCTCCTATCTTCTGAATTTTATAAAACAATCTTCCTATTTTTCCTTCATATAATGTATGAAACATTTCTAATAAAATGTCCATCCTACTATCTGATTATATTTTAAACTTAATAATGCAGAGCTTGAATTTGTGCAAATTACGGTTTGTAATGGTGTTATGTCTTCTACCCATTGTAAAGCTAATATTGCCAACATTTCTCCTGTGTATACTGATAACCTGTCTGTAATTCGTTTTCCTATTTTTATATTGAATTCTGGTACTACAAAAGCTATTCCTACTTTTTCATTTATTTTTGATGCATATGTATATATTTGAATATATCTATAATAATTATTTAAATGTATCTGTACTGAATAACTATCTACGATGTAAAATTTATCTTGCTTCTTTTCCATTATTGACATATCTACTGTTGCTTCTGGTAGAATCCATGGTGGTATAATTGATATTGGTGTAGTTTGACTAATTTCAAAATAAATCATTTTAAATTGTTTTATTTTATTTTCAATTGTCCATCCAAAACTCTTCATTTCTTTCTTTTCTTTTTCCCAACATGGTTTTAAAATTTCCCAAACTGGATGATCCAAGTTATTACCCTGTAAATTTAACCAATAATTTATTTCTAGTTTTATTCTTCTTAACTCTAACGGCATTTCTCCCATTTCCATTTCTATTGCTGCTGTTGGTGTAGTTTTAAATGCTCCAGCACATAATCTTAATGCCTGATGTTGGATAATGTCTAATTTAACCAGATGTGTTTTAGCTGCTGAGCCGTAAACTATACAACCAAAGTCTATGTTAGATCTTATCATTCCTGTGTAAATGTGTTTTACTGATTTCCTATCTGCTCCCAGGTCACTGCCAGACAAGCATCTCATAATATTTAAAATTTTCTTACATTTATCAACAACTTTTTGAATATGTATATTCCATTTTAGTTTTTCATCAAACCATAATCTTAAAAATTTTATACACTTTACTTGCTCTAATTCTTGGTTATATAATTTAAATTTTATTTCCTTGTTTATTTTTTTCTGATTAAATATCATTACTTTGGTTTTTTCAACTGAAAACTTAAATCCCCATTGTAATGCCCATTTCTCTATTTCAATAATAACATCTTGTAATTTCTTTACAATGAAATCTACATTTTTTCCTATTTTCCAAACAGCTCCATCATCTGCAAAAAGTGAACATCCCATTACTTTTCCAATATCTTTAAAGACATCATTTATCATAATTGAAAACAATAGCAAACTTATAATACTCCCCTGTGGAGTTCCATTTTCTACTATATATTTTCCTGAGACCACTTCCCCAATTCTAACTTGTATTTTCCTATTTGTTAAAAAGTCTTTAATCCATTTAAATATTTTCCGTTTAATGCCCAGCATGTGTAATTTAATTAATAATCCCTCCACCCACATCATATCATATGCTTTTTCTATATCAAAAAATACTGCCACTACACTTTCTTTATTTTTCTCAAAGACTTGCTGACTAATGCGGTTCAAGTAAAGGTTTTGTATTAAGAATATTGAATTCTCTTAACTGGACTCCAGGAAGATTGGTAAACACTCTGAAAACTAAAGTTTTGTTTATTAGGAGCCCCATAACATCAAATGGCTTGTTTTGATATTGGTTGCATTGTATCATTTGTAAGTTGCTTTGGATAAAATATATATATATAATATATAAATATATATATATAGATATATATCTATATAGATATATATCTATATATATATATATAGATATGTATATATATATATATATATATATATATATATATATATAATATATATATATATATATATATATATATATATATATATATATATATATATATAGATAGATAGATAGATATAAACACAAGTCAGTAATTATAAGGGTTGATTGCTGTAATGCCAATAAAGAATTTTCCATGGATTATTGGGAATCATTTTTACTTGCCATTTTTATTCAAATGAAATAAAAAGCATTTTGAAGCTCCTTTCCTTGCACATAGTTTTATCTTTTGAGAGCCTGTTAATTTCCAAAAACAAACCTTTTTTGTTTAATGAAAAATTATTTCTAATATAAATCTGCCAGCAATAAAAACTATTGGGTTTAACCGTATTCCAAGTTGAATTTTTAAACAGACAAAAAATGTCATCTTTACATGCTTAAAACTATTTTGAGTATACTGTGCTGTTTTGCAACTAACACCCCCCAGCCAGAAGATGTTCAGGGTTGCAAAGTCAACCCATTTAAAAGGGCTGCTATGTTTAGCTCAGTTATGTTTGTCCTCTAGGTTGCATAGAAGATGCTTACAGGAGGTTACATCTCTGGAATAGGTGTCTTGTTATAAAATTAACTTCACAAATTTTAGAAAGAATATTAAGAATTCCTCCTGCACACTTGCATAAAAGGTCAGCATAAATTACCATTTATTGATTATACAACCATGCAAGGAGTAAAAGCAAAGTATTTATTACAAGATATGGAGCAGCATTATTTTAAAAACAGATGTCAGTGAAATTGAAAAGTTTCAAAGTTAGTGTAAGTGCCTTGTCAATGTATGTTGAACTTCATGTTTTACATAGATGTTGAGAAAGAAATGTATGTAGGAAATGCTAAAGATTACAGAAGTGAAGTGAAAACACTTGGTATATCATGGTAAAAATTGATGGATGTAACATGCATCTAGCTGCTTTCAGATCAAAGAGTATGTAGATATGTCGACATATCTATATGTCGATATAGATATATATCTATGTATATCTATAAACATTGATAAATATATATATGTTCTCATTTGTAGGGTTATGCTAGTTACCATTCTTCTTGTTGGAAAAAATAACACGTATTCATAGTCTGAAATATTTTTCGCGCTTAGATTATGAGACATAATTGTCAAAGAGCAGCTGAGGAAGTGATGAATTCTGATTGACAACACCTGAGTCAGTTTGAACCCAAACAGTTCAGGTGTATAAAAGCAGCAGAAAGACTTTTGGTGCATGGTAATTATCATTGAACTAGCTTTTTACTTTTTAGCTGATCACACCTGGCTGAGATACTGAGTTTAAAATGGGTAATGTAGTTGAAAGTTTTATTCATTCAAATGTTCACTGTGCTTGTGGAAATTCCAGTTTTAAACTCTGTGGGGCTGGAGTTACTGGTTTTGGCAAATATTTGAAAAGTTTCTGGCCTGATTGGCATTAATTCTAGTCTTTCATGGCTTTGCAGCAAAGAAAGTGCTGATCATATACGCTCACCAGAGCTCAGGATCATTTAATGCTGCAGCCAAAAACGCTGCTGTGGAGGTTCTGACTGCTCAGGGCTGCACACTGGAAGTCTCTGACCTGTATGCAATGGGTTTTAAAGCCAGCGCTACAGCTGAGGATATCAAGGGTATAAAGAACGCAAGTTGCTTTATTTAGGAGGCTTGTTTTAGTACCAACTAATTTTCTTGTACAGGTGAAGTGACGAATGCTGAGAACTTCTGTTATATGAAGGAGACCAAACTTGCATGGGAGCAGGGAAAACTGTCGGATGACATCACAAAGGAGCAATCTAAGCTTACTGAGGCAGACCTGGTCATTTTTCAGGTAAAGCCTCCATAGTAGCACTGACTTGTGGTAAATTCATCACATACTTAGTGTTCACTCCTCTAGTTCCCCATGTACTGGTTTGGTGTTCCTGCCATCCTGAAGGGCTGGATTGACCGGGTGCTCACCAATGGCTTTGCCTTTTCTCAAGAGAAGCGCTACAGCCAGGGAATCTTCAAGGTGAGGGATTGAGGAAGGGTTTTAATGGTATTCAAATGTCTTGTTAAAACCTGTTTGTTTCAGGACAAGATGGCCATGCTGTCGTTCACCACTGGGTCTCTTGAATCCATGTTCAGCCCAACTGGTATTAATGGAGACATGAATGTTACACTGTGGCCATTACAGGTAATGTAGTATCCTAAATGGCTGCAATAAACCAAATATCATGTGTAAACATTAAAGCAACTCTCCTCTGCAGAATGGCATCCTGCACTACTGTGGCTTTCAGGTTCTGGCTCCTCAGATCTTCTGGGCTCCGGCTTCTGCTGCAGCTGAAGACCGCAAGAGCATGCTGGAGAGCTGGCGCACACGACTGCAAGGCCTACTGGAGGAAAAGCCCCTGTCCTTCATTCCCTTGGACTGCTTTGATGAGAAGGCTTTCCAGTTGAAGCCGGACGTCCACGAGAAGCACGCTAGCAAGGAGTTTGGGCTGACTGTGGGCATCCACCTCAACAAGCCACTGCCCCCTCACAGCCAGATGAAGGCTGGATGCTGATCAGTTGTACATTAAATAAAAGCTGGTTTATTCTGAAGTTCAAGGGTTGTATGGGGTTCTTTAAAAAAAAAATCCATAAAATTGTTTTTAACAAAGCAGTGGATGAAATGTAAGACTGGCCTTGAAGCAGCTTTCTAGTGAAGACTAGAGGACTGGCATTAAAGCAAATGCCTGATCTGTGAAATTAGAATTTTAAGACTCCATTCACTAAGGTTTTCTGCTGCTGGGCTTAATTGCATGGTACAGATTACTTTTTAGTACCTCAGTAGGCAACCAACAGTAACTGGGTGTTGGCATCAGAAGTCCTGTCAACTACCAAGGATGTCTTCTGTGGACCAGCTTTATGGAATAGTTTTCATTTTCCAGCAGTACTTGCCTCCTGCCTGTACTGCCAAAAGTACCACAATGGTTCAATGACTTGACTGTGCTTGAACCCCCAAAGAGCATCTAAAGGGTATTGTCAAAAGGAAGTGACACCAGACCCAACAATGTAGAAGGCTGCTAAAGCAACCTGGGCTGTTATTCACAAAAAATGGCTCCTAATGTCATTCTAGCAAAATGTCAAATTCTAAGCTTTTTGAATTTTCCCTCAATGAAATGAAGCATCTGAGGCCTTAAGAGGGCTCCTAACGTGAGATTTGGAGAAAATTGGAAAAGCTCCAAAATATATAAAAACTTGAGGTACAGTACAAAACAGACACTATATACATAAAAGGAAGATGTAAATGACATGAAGTATTTGCTGTATTGTACATGTCAGTAGCCATTGCTTAAATGGTCATCTACAATGCTCCCCGTCTATGGAAAAGTTGTCTGGTGTGCCGCTATCTCCTCTCTAGCTTCTGACTGCAGCAGGTACCAGAGCTGCTCACATTCCAGCCTGGTGCTGAAAGCAGAGGGATTATCACATTGATCTGCCCAGGAATGCCTGTTTGTTCACACCAAATCTACCTTTCAACACTGCCCTCTTTAGGCTCTGCTCCTCTGTTCAGTTCAGTTTTCTCCACCTTTTTTCTCCATTTTGTTTTGGTAATTTTACCAAACTAAACCTCATTATACAAGAAGGATATCTGAGTAAAATGCTTTTAATATGAAATTAATATGATACAGATGCAGAATGAAAACAACCAGCATGGTAAGTAAACATAAGCAAATCAAAATATTATTGCTGTGTAACAGTTAATCTAATTTTGCTAAGTTTTATCATCATAATTTGCTGATGAATCCCATCTAAATTGTATCATCGGTTAATTTCTCTCCATTGATTACTAGGAGTGCATTTTTTTGCTTGTTGCTTTTTTGCAACAACTAATCACAGCTCTTAGAAGACAATGTTTTTTAGGCTAAGATATGAGCTCTCTGAAAGGACTGAGAATTGTTGTGAATACGAGCCCAGGGTTTCATTACACTTTAGCAGAACCTTGTGGTGAACTTTGTGATCTTATGTAATCAAATTTTAAAACAGTTTTGGGTTTCCACTATCTGTAAGCTATAGTCATCAGCATTACAAGAAATTAAAATATTTCACTATGTGTAATTAATCTGAGTTTAACTTTATGAAATAACAAAAATCTTAAACTTTTTCACGATATTCCCATCTTTTGTGCTGTACTTGTATTGAGATGACCTCAGACTGATTCAGCTATTGAAGGCACCAGTTCAGACTAAGCATATGTTTTAGTACATATTTTCAAAGGTCCAAAAGCATCCCTAAAATAAATGCATTTTTTCTAGCTTTTTATTGGAAGTGAATTCTGTTTTATTTGTATAGTTCTGTTTGCCAATTTTGTACTGTTTACAGAGGTTATTATTAGTGTTTAACAATGCTTTTTACTTGAATCTGTTTTTAGTTTGTTTATGCTGTTATGTTGTCCAGGCTTTGCTGAAGAAAGGGTTATAGCTCAATAGGACTATGGCTAAATAAAGACTGTCTAAACTTGCCTCCCTCACAAGAAACAGTGAAAGGTTTCCTGTGTAGCCATACTTGCTTTTAGAAACTCTTATCACTGAATAAATCAATCAGACTTCATTTGTATATAAATTTTATATAACATTGAACAATGTGTTTTGCTCAGTGTGGAATGGAAAGTGAAGGCGAGACAAAATCAAGCAAAAAATAAAAATAAACTTCCTGTTCCACCCTCCCTCAAAGGCGAGTCTGAATGTAGGACTGTTAGGGTTTGAAAACTTTTGTATTGTTTATCACTCATGTCTGTACAAAGTGCTCTTCCTTCCCACATGCAACAGAAAGGGGGATGGGGGAGAGGAGTGAGTTATGCTACTATGAGCAACATCTGGGGCTGCTTGTACCATCCCCACTCCCCCCTTTTTAAAAAAAGAAAAACACATGTAACCATAACCCTTTCTGCCCCAACACACACACAGACACCTACACCCCAAAATTGCTTGAACTTTCTGTTGAATTTGGGTGTGTGAACCCATATAAAAATAAGAAAGGGGGTGCCAACACTTTGTAGTTGCACGCAGAGCGGGCTACCATTCTACAAGATTAACAGAGACTCATGTGTCATTCCTTCTGAGTTTGATTTTTGAAAAATATCTCAAAATTTTTAATTGGTCCTTCGAGTACGGATTGTAATCTAAATTTATCTATTTTTTACAGTGACCTGAGGCCCCGGGGGATCACCTGACCCCGAGGAAGCGCTACTGGAGGTCCCCCCCAGACGGTTTTTCCAAAAGACCCGGGGGGTGAATTCGCATCCCCCGGTATATTATTGTTTCACTCGACGCCTGGTGACTCTTGGGGCCGAAAGAGTCATAAAGTCAGCTCAGAGGTGAAAAATTGTTTTATAATAAGTATTAAAAAGTCGTAGGTAGTGTCTCGCCGTGAGGAGACAGAATTTGATTAGGTAGTATCCCGCCGGAAAGAGATAGTAACAAATTAGGGGTTTCCGCTTTAAGGGGATCAGAAACGACGGGGTAGTTCCCCCGAAGGGCACAGGATAATTTTGGTGCATTCCCGTAAGAAAATGAAATTAATTTTAAAAAAACAAAAGGCCAAAAAAAGGGTTAGGTTGGCCTAAGAAAATTTTGTGGAAAAGGGGATTAGTAAAATATAACTAATGAATGTGTTGTGTGTATTGGGGGACTAAGTATTTTGAAAAATCATAGCAAGATTTGCTAGTCTGGTTTTTTTTTTCCTGAATAGAAAGACGTTGGGGACTAGGAGATAAGGACTTTTTCATCCCTGAAAGAATACCGCTGCGGACTAGCCGCGTTAAAGGGCGGTTAATGTCCTCTCCTTGATCTACCCAGTGAACTCGTTCGGCATTCAAAAGTTTTTTAAAAAAATCTAAATTAAAAAGGGGGAAAGAACAAAGCAAATTAAAAAATTTAAAGGGGGGAGATGAAAAGTTATGGAAATTTTAGAAAAGGGGGCCGGAAAAATGTAAAAAAAGGCATAAAAATGAGAATTTTCAGGAAATTTAATACCATGAAATCCTAAAATTACGGGGGGATCTTAAAACTGGAGATTTAGCATTCAAAAGATCCAGAGACAAAAAAAAACCTTTGTAGATTATAATTTTCAAGGGGACCTCTCAGCCCCTGTGTGACCATTAAAAACAGTTTAAAAAAAAAAAAGCAAGAGACCCTTTAATGACAGTTTCAACAGGGTGCTCATCCAGAAGGAAGAAAGGGGGATTGCAGTTTTCTGGGAAAATGCAGCTCATTCAAAAAACAATACATTTTTTCCTATAAGGGGAAAGTTTGTGACAATCATAGGTGGATCTATGAAAATTTGTGACAGCCAAATGAAAAAAGGGTTTTGACTGCCCTAAAACCCTCACTGCCCTACAAATAAGTGACCCCCAAACGAAAAAACCTTTTAGAGCCCCCCTAAGAACCCATGTTCGGTGAATAAAAAGAACTAAACCCTTCAAAAGACCTAGGGGAAACAAAAGAGGGTTACGGGAAAAACGTGTCTTTTAAATTTAAAGTGTCAAAATGTTAAAATTTTTAAAAATTTAAAATTTTACTTTTACAAAAAGGTAAGTAAGTAATGTGTAAAATTGGTGAAGGGGAATGACTGTTTTCATGTAATGCATCTTGAGGGCCTTAAAAGCGCTAAAAAAGGTCTGATGTTTGAGACAGCCAAACTTATATCTAAATTGGGTTTTTCAGAATGTTTTCTAAAAAAATTTTAAAAAGATAGAAAAAGTTTACCTAAATTTGCAATACTGAAAAAAAGGGTTTTTAGATTTTTTATGGGGCCCAAATTCTGTATTTTGTCTGTCTGTTTTGTAAAAATAATGTCTGTTTCATGTTTTAAAAAATTAGGGTTTAATGTGCACAATAGTTAAAATACGAGGGAAAGTCTGAATCAAAACTATTAGGTCATTTCTTTATGTAAAACAAAAGGTTTTAAAACTTTTGTTTTTTGATGTTTAGTTTTTTTTCCCAGTAGGGTTAAAAAGACGAATAGACAAAATTTAAACAAGATAAAATGAATTTTTAAACAGAATTACTGGATGACAAATAGAAAAACTTGATTTAATTGAAAAAAACTTTAGTTACTTTAATAAAACAAAGCTGACTGAAACTGTACGGTGTATTATAAAAATGGGTTTGGACAAACTAAGATTATAAGTATAAAATGCCCTTCATTTTTTTTTTTCATTTTAATTTTTAATAAAAAACTAAATAAGCATTATTTAAAATTATAGCAAAATAAAAAAATAGTGATCTCATTTTTTTAAATGTAATAAGGACTTGCTTTTTAAAAAAAAAATAAAAAAAATAAAGTTCCCCAAAAAATAAAATATGATAAAAAAATAATAAAAATTAAAACAGGGCTTTAAACTCTGCAGGAATAGAAGGGGCACTTTCTTGGCTTTACTTCGCTTTTACGCCAAAATAACCTTAAAATTGTCACCAATTTTAAACACTTTCTACAAAAGCGGATTGGAACCAATTTTATGAAAAAAAAAGTTGAAGCTCTCAAACTATTCTACAAAACTCACAAATTATTTTTGTGGATGATTCAGAGTTTGGGAAAAATAGAGTTGGTTATGCAGTAACCACAGAAACCGCAGTCATAGAAGCACGGGCCTTACCTCACACGTGCTCTGCACAGACTGTGCATTAAATGAAGGAAAGGCTGCATCTAAACTTCCCCTCATACTGAACATGTCAGATCTGTTATTTATAGATGCGGACATACTGAAAGACTCACACTGACAGCAGCAACAGAGACAAAAACCTGGCTTAAAAGAGGAGCTGTTAAACAGAACGATATCTATCATTTAGAAAATAAACCAATGTTGCCAAAAAAAAATCTCTACAAAACTGCAGTGACACAGTGACACAGTGACACAAGGGAATGTATCAAAAAGGAGGGAAGATACACCTGGTTAATCACCAGTTCTACACCATACATTTTTCTGACTATGCAAATTGTATTGAACTTTCATGGTCACAGGGAAAGAAATACTGTTTAGGGGTTATAGACGCTCTTTCTAAATGGGTTTAAATATACCCAGCAAAAAACTGTGATGCACTCACAGTGGCAAAGAGTTTTGGACACATTTTTCCCCCAAATGGGATCCCACAAATATAAGATCAGATAATGGGACTCATTTGTAAAAAAGTAATAGAACTGTGCTCTAAAGCATTAGGGTTTCAGTTAAAAAACCATGTTCTTACCCCCACCAACTGCTGGGGTTTTGGGTGAACGAACAAAAGGAAAAAAAAAAAAGGGTTTAAGGGAAGCGATGACAAAAAAACAGGGCAGCCATGGCCCGAATGCCTATCCCCTGGTTTAAACTATGGCTGAAAAACTCCAAATCAAAAGGTCTCACTCCATTGAAATAGTGTATGGAAGACCTTTTCCATTGCCATCAGAAAAGGATGACATAGGAAAAGCACAGCAGGAAACATCATTAGCTGAATGGATGAATAAAATATTACAAAAAAGGAAGTACAGATGTCCAGTGGTCTGCCGATAATCTCTGCCCCTATTCCACAGAACAACCTGAGACCTGAAGACCTGGTCCTGATTAAGACACTCCATAGAAAGGACTGGAGCGCCCCCGGGAAAGGGCCATACCGAGTTTTTCCGACCACACCGACAGCTCTAAAATCGCGAAAAAACCATCCTGGATCCACAAGAGCCACTGTAACCAATATTACCGTTACAGGAGCCAAACCAAACCGACGGGGAACAGGGGACCGGCTACAAAGGGGGGGGGTGACCCATAGGGCTCAGCATCTCAAAAACCGGTGAAGAAAACTTACCTGTGCCCAACTTAGCATGGCTTTTTTAACATGTGGGGGGACTGATAAGCACTGGCCCTAATTCTGGTAGCAGGACTCTTTCCTGTTTAAGGCAGGATCCACAGGGGATACGACATCACACGAGAAGAGATGGGAATGGCCTTTTCCATCTCAGACCCTAAAGAAAGGAGGAAAACATCTTTTCTACAGAAATATTGGTATCATTATGTGTATGAAAAAGTGGGGCCCAAAATAAAAAGATTGTTATGTATTTTATTATGTCAGTTCATTCCCAGGGCCATACAGTGTATGTGAGAAAAATTAATTTCACAGAAGCAGCATGTGCCCCCTTTTCAAAGGGCTCTGGGGTATGCGAAACTAAAATTTTATTGTTCCCGGTCAAAACCTGACAGAAGGAGAAGGCATCCAAAGGTTTAATAAGAACAACGAAACGTACACATTTCACAACAATTCTCTTGCATATGCATGTGACCCACGTAACTGTAGATGTGACCCAAAAAATGGCAGCCTCTGCACATCAGTAATAAGGGAAAAGCCACGCCAGTCGAAGCACATGCCAATGGAAACACATTCCACCACGATTGTTTGAGTAAAAAAGGAAAATGATTCTTTTATCTATGTGGGTAACACACGCAGTGTGGAGGCACATGGGTTTCCCAAGGATAAAAAAACCAAAAAGGGAACATACTGGGTCGAGGTGGTAGCTTGTTATGCGGGAATAACGCTTATTTTTTAAACTACCCCCGAATTGGTATGGGGTGTGGCCCAGTTTTTCACATCTGACCAAACCTTACTACTCAGTAAGGTAACGATGATACCACCTTCCCCAAAAGGTAAAAAGGGGAAAGAAATGAAACACACAACCCTATCTGGGGAACTAATGTCCCGGATGAATTTAAGCTTTGGCCAAAAGGAGATAAAGTGACACTATCTCTCCTTCCTTGGCTAGGTGTGGGCAAACTAATGCTGCATGTGGAAACTTTAAGCTACTGATTTGGGCAGTTTTTTAATAACTCCATAATAGTAGAAGATGGCCAAAACATAGAAATGAACGCTATGCAAGCCATGATAATTCAGAACCGCATGGCTTTGGATATTCTAACAGCATCGACGGGGGGGCGTTTGCGTTTTGCTGAACAATACTTGTTGCACATACAGGGGTTGGACAATGAAACTGAAACACCTGGTTTTAGAGCACAATAATTTATTAGTATGGTGTAGGGTCTCCTTTTGCGGCCAATACAGCGTCAATTTGTCTTGGGAATGACATATACAAGTCCTGCACAGTGGTCAGAGGGACTTTAAGCCATTCTTCTTGCAGGATAGTGGCCAGGTCACTACGTGATACTGGTGGAGGAAAACGTTTCCTGACTCGCTCCTCCAAAACACCCCAAAGTGGCTCAATAATATTTAGATCTGGTGACTGTGCAGGCCATGGGAGATGTTCAGCTTCACTTTCATGTTCATCAAACCAATCTTTCACCAGTCTTGCTGTGTGTATTGGTGCATTGTCATCCTGATACACGGCACCGCCTTCAGAATACAATGTTTGAACCATTGGATGCACATGGTCCTCAAGAATGGTTCGGTAGTCCTTGGCAGTGAAGCAAAAGTATTGGGCCAAGGGAATGCCATGATATGGCAGCCCAAACCATCACTGATCCACCCCCATGCTTAACTCTGGGCATGCAACAGTCTGGGTGGTACGCTTCTTTGGGGCTTCTCCACACTGTAACTCTCCCGGATATGGGGAAAACAGTAAAGGTGGACTCATCAGAGAACAATACATGTTTCACATTGTCCACAGCCCAAGATTGGCGCTCCTTGCACCATTGAAACCGACGTTTGGCATTGGCATGAGTGACCAAAGGTTTGGCTATAGCAGCCCGGCCATGTATATTGACCCTGTGGAGCTCCCGACGGCAGTTCTGGTGGAAACAGGAGAGTTGAGGTGCACATTTCATTCTGCCGTGATTTGGGCAGCCGTGGTTTTATGTTTTTTGGATAAAATCAGGGTTAGCACCGGAACATCCCTTTCAGACAGCTTCCTCTTGCGTCCACAGTTAATCCTGTTGGAAATGGTTCGTCCTTCTTGGTGGTATGCTGACATTACCCTGGATACCGTGGCTCTTGATACATCACAAAGACTTGCTGTCTTGGTCACAGATGCGCCAGCAAGACGTGCACCAACAATTTGTCCTCTTTTGAACTCTGGTATGTCACCCATAATGTTGTGTGCATTTCAATATTTTTAGCAAAACTGTGCTCCTACCCTGCTAATTGAACCTTCACACTCTGCTCTTAATGGTGCAATGTGCAATCAATGAAGACTGGCTACCAGGCTGGTCCAATTTAGCCATGAAACCTCCCACACTAAAATGACAGGTGTTTCAGTTTCATTGTCCAACCCCTGTATATTCCAGATAATATACATTCCTCAGATATAACAGGAGCACTGAATAACCTGCGTAACCTGCAAATCGTCATGACACACGACCACCCGACTCCCAGCTCCTCTCGGTTAGACTGGATGCTCCAAGGGAGATGGATGAATTGGGTTAAGATTTTCTTACTCGCTATAGCAGTATTCCTAATTTTTCTGTGCATCTTGTCAATATGTATTATTCCATGCTGCAAATGTATGGTAAAAAGGATAGTGACTCAGTCAGTCACAGTCGCAGATGCAGCATTGATTCAAGTCGACACCACATTGGACCCAAAAACAGATGACTATGATGACATGTTGTAAATGAATATATTTTCAATGCCTGAGTGTACTCATAATTGTACTTCATAAAATTACCTTATAGCAGAAAATCGAAAGAAATTGCTATTTAAGTGAAATGAGGAAAAGTACAATGATGACATGAACAAGGCTTGCTTTAATTCTTTTACTTTTATTACATTTTGTTTTCCTTGATTTATTACATTGTTTTATTATTATTGTACTCTACCATGGTTAGTGGTCGCCTTGGGCGGAGGGGCCGTGTGAGTATTTTTCCCACAATATAATCTGCTTTCCGTCCGTGGGTTTTTTCACTCACACAGGGTGATGTCTTTTACATGTATCTAATCATGACTTTATTCGTGATAAAAAAGGAGGGACTGTTAGGGTTTGAAAACTTTTGTATTGTTTATCACTCATGTCTGTACAAAGTGCTCTTCCTTCCCACATGCCACAGAAAGGGGGATGGGGGAGAGGAGTGAGTTATGCTACTATCAGCAACATCTGGGGGCTGCTTGTACCAGTCCCCACTCCCTCTCTGTTTAAAAGCAAAACACATGCACCCTAACCCTTCTGACCCACACACACACACACACACACACACACATACACCCCCTAAATGCTTGAACTGTCTGTTGAATTGTGTGTGTGAACCACATATATAAATAAAGAGAGAGGGTGCCAACACTTTGTAGTTGCACCGCAGAGTGGGCTACCATCTTGCTGCAAGATTAACAGAGACTCATGTGTGGTTCCTTCTGAGCTTGACTATTTGATACATATCTCTAGCAAGGATGGCCTCAGAATTTAAACCAGTTATTTTTTAATTAAATAAACTAAACAAAAGTTAAATGTCTGTGCTACATTCAAAACAAAGTAAGCTGACAAAAATAAATGAAAATATTTGGTATAATATAAAATATTAAAGTATAATAAAGATAAGTAGTACTGTAATAAATAGGCTGAACAAACTTTGGTGACTTTACTAAAAAATCTGCATGGTTTTTATCAGCAATTGAGAAATAAATAACATAAAACAGTCCCTGATGTCATTTGACCTCTAAAAAACTCTTCTGTCTCTGTGGGAGTCTGATATGTTTGTGAACATAAACTCAGCATGTTGAACCAGGCTCTCTTATCTGTATTTATTCTGCTTTCTTGTTGTTCGTTCTGGTCGTCCCACCAGTGCTCCACAAAAAGCCATTTTTGTTGGTTCAATTGGAGGAAGTTTTTAACAGACAAGGAAAAGACTAGAAAACAAGTTCAAGTATTTAGCCAGAAAAACATAAGCCGGTAAGATGTTTAGATTTATTTTGAGGGTCTGACAGAGCTAATTAGTTAAAACAGTTGAAACCAGATATTTACATACACTGTATAAAAAGACACACTGTTTGGCATTAAATCAGACTAAACCTGTCCTGTTATAGGTCTGTTAGAATTACCCAAATTATAAATGCTAGAATAATGAGAGAGAGAAATTCTAAAGATATGTTCTCATTTCCTTCATCAAATTTAGAGGTTTATGTACACTAAGATTACAAGCATTTAAACAAATTCTGAAAGCCCAAATCATGAAACCATGGCTTTTAAAGCTTCTGATAATTTAAATGAAAAAAAAAAGTGTTAATTTGAGGCACACCTGTGGGTGTACTTTAAGGAAACACCTCAATTACACTGCTTTCTTAGGTGAAATGATGAAAAAATACAGGAAGAAAATGATGGACCTCCACAAGTCTCCACAATTATATGGAAATGTAAACACCATGGGAATATCTAGCCATCCTACTGTACAGAGAGAAGACTGATTTCGTGTCCTAGAGAAGGAGATGGTTTCGTTTGAAATCTGTAAATAAACAAAAACAAAAGACCTTGTGAAGATGCTGCCCAGAGCTGGTAAAAGATTGTGGTTATCCACAGTGAAATTATCCCTGTATCAACATGGGCTGAAAGGTCACTCAGCATGGAAGAATCAATTTCTCTAACAGTAACATGAAGGCCAGATTGCACTTTACAAATGCACAAAGAGGCAAATATCCTAATTGTTGGAGAGATGTTCTGTGGTTTGATGAAACTAAGATAGAAGGGTTTGGCCATAATGGCCATTGTTTAATTTGGGGAAAAAAAGTGGGAGTTTGCAAGCCGGAGAACACCATCCCAACTGTGAAGTATAGGGGATGGCAGCATCATGCTATAAATGTGTCTGCTGGCAGGATCTATCAGTGCACAACAAAACAGATGACATTGTGAGAAGGTATTGCACAAATATCGAAGCAACGTCTAAAGGCAACAGCTAAGAAGTTACTGCCAAATTAGTTTCCCAGTTCTGTCAGAAGACATGGGCCAGAAATCAAGCAACTTTTCAGAGAAGCTTGGAAGGATACCTGAAATGTTTGACCTAAGTCATGTATGTCTGAATCTGAACAAAGAAAAAAAACTGTCCCACTATTTTGGCATCAAACAAATACAAATAATTTTGGGAATCCCAATTGACCTTAAACAGGGAAAGTTTACCTGATTCAATGTCAAACACCCAGAAAACAATGTCCATAAATATCTGGTTTCAACTGTATGTCAATAACCAGAGCCTCCAGAATTATTAGCATCTCAGACTGACATGTGCAGCATTGCTTCAGATCCCACCACAACCCTGCAGAGTATGCAGAGCTGTGGTGGAAAACTTAGCCAATGTCAGTATGCCGTAAAGCAGAAGCCGGTGCCAAATAATTCCTATGCTAGACATGAGCACAGATGTGCAACAAATGAGTTTTATTTCCATGCATTAAAGCTACACTCAGTTTGGCCACACAATGGCACTGTAAGCCACATTTTACTATGAGCATCCTACACCCCATCACAAAGACCAGCATGAAAACTATTTGATTCTTTCTGCTTCTGTGGTACACTGTGAGTGTGTAATAGGAGTGCAGATGTTAGTGTTATGTTTATCTTTCTTTTATTTATAAGGACGTTAACATGTGAAATATATTTGAGCGCAACACACAATGTTGCAATAAAATATTTAAGAATCTGTAGCTGAGTGTTTGACAGAGCATGAAAACAACCCCCATCCCAAACCCATTTTCAGTCAATGATATCCTATTTTACATGTTCTACTATAACATAGTCCAAGCCCCTATTTGATGCTCATCTATCAAAGTTGTGCTGATATTAATCTAGTGAGCCAAGAATTTGTAACGCCTCAACTTGGTCAAATGTCGCAGTTGTTAATTAAACTCTTCCTCTGCATAGAAGCAGTTTGGATGAGACCTATTTGATGCCAGATGTGTCCCAGCTCTATGCCTTTGAAGCCCGTTGCTAAGGCTGCTTTATTTTAAACAGGACAAAGTTCGTGAGTGAGCCTGACCGCAGGCAACTGATTCTGTAAAGCAAAGTAGCATACAGGAAAACCAAAACCTGTACAGTGAGAGGATTACCAGGCCACACTGGCTTCATGTGAGTGAAAGATACGGGGACTGGCACGCAAATTTTAAACATCTTGTAGACAGAAGGACAAATACAGACGTGTGTGCTATCAAATACCCTAGATCCACATGGACACTTGTGGGCTCTGCTGTGTTACTGGGAAGCTAAAAGAAAACAACAAAAATAAATAAATAAATAAACATGGTCTCAAAGTAGATAATGAGTAAAGGGGCTGTTGGAAGATTATACTTTGTGAAAATCTCTTTAAATGTTTGCTTAGATTCAGTGTTACATCAAGTAAAAAGTTTTTTTTTTTTTACTTTCAACGAAACTGGAAGGAGAAGAGGGAATAGAGGGAATAGACCTCCCACCGGACTGATTGGTGACTTTGATTGCTAATTGGTGCCATCTGAGAGAGCTCCAGGTGATAAAGGTGTATAAAAGCAGCATTTTGACGTTTGAAACACTGAGCATCTTATTATTTTTGTTTACCAGCTGATTATTTGGAAACCAACTTAAGAATGGGTAAACCCTTGTTTATGTTTGAAGAGTCTTGGTAGCATTTCTTGTGTTCATTTTGAACAACAACAGACTTTTTCTGTAATTTTGATGTTACTGAAATAATTTAAGAACTAAATCGAGTCCTTGTTTTTTTTTTTTTTCCCCCTCTCTCCACCTGTTGTTTTAGCAAAGAAAGTGCTGATCGTGTACGCTCACCAGAGCTCAGGATCATTTAATGCTGCAGCCAAAAACGCTGTTGTGGAGGTTCTGACTGCTCAGGGCTGCACAGTGGAAGTCTCTGACCTGTATGCTATGGGTTTTAAAGCCAGTGCTACAGCTGAGGATATCAAGGGTATAAAGAACGCAAGTTGCTTTATTTAGGAGGCTTGTATTAGTACCAACAAATTTTCTTGTACAGGTGAAGTGACGAATGCTGAGGACTTCTGTTATATGAAGGAGACCAAACTTGCATGGGAGCAGGGAAAACTGTCGGATGACATCACAAAGGAGCAATCTAAGCTTACTGAGGCAGACCTGGTCATTTTTCAGGTAAAGCCTTCATAGTAGCACTGACTTATGGTAAATTTGTCACATACTTATTGTGTTCACTCTTCTAGTTCCCCATGTACTGGTTTGGTGTTCCTGCCATCCTGAAGGGCTGGATTGACCGGGTGCTCACCAATGGCTTTGCGTTTTCTCAAGAGAAGCGCTACAGCCAGGGAATCTTCAAGGTGAGGGTTTGAGGAAGGGTTTTAATGGTATTCAAATGTCTTGTTAAAACCTGTTTGTTTCAGGACAAGATGGCCATGCTGTCATTCACCACTGGGTCTCTTGAATCCATGTTCAGCCCTACTGGTATTAATGGAGACATGAATGTTACACTGTGGCCACTGCAGGTATTGTACTTAACATGAACTGGTAACATTAAACAAGGAATTGGGTGGAAACAAAGCAATTCACTTTTCTCTGCAGAATGGCATCCTGCACTACTGTGGCTTTCAGGTTCTGGCTCCTCAGATCTTCTGGGCTCCGGCTTCTGCTGCAGCTGAAGACCGCAAGAGCATGCTGGAGAGCTGGCGCACACGACTGCAAGGCCTACTGGAGGAAAAGCCCCTGTCCTTCATTCCCTTGGACTGCTTTGATGAGAAGGCTTTCCAGTTGAAGCCTGACGTCCACAAGAAGCACGCCAGCAAGGAGTTTGGGCTGACGGTGGGCATCCACCTCAACAAGCCACTGCCCCCTCACAGCCAGATGAAGGCTGGATGCTGACCTTATTTCTTTTTCTTGTCTTGTATAGTCAAATAAAGCTGCTTTAATCGTGTTTTTTGGCATTAATTTGAAGGTGAAGAGTTTTCTAAATCTGTATGCACAAAGGGTGTAAAATGGTTCGCATTTTGTTATTGCAACCATAGTGTCTAAAATGGGAAGAGCTAGCTTTCTATGTAAAATCATGTTCTGAGGTATGACGTCTTGGAGTTGGGCTAACCACTTGCATGGAAGCTCTGCAGCAACAGATCTGATGCATCTGTGTCAAAAGCTACCAATTTGCTTACCAGGGTAAATTATATTTTTTTCTCAACTGGGCGTTTAATCCCAATTACTGGTTTAACACTTTGATTACCATTAGAAACGTCAAATGCAACGGCTGACCCACACCAGGAAAATGCTGACTTTTAACAGAAGTACACAGGTTTACAGTTCAGCCCAAAACTACTCGTAGAGCAGGTTTAGCTTTAAAGCAATATTTCAGTTTTACCAGCATGTTTCTTCTGACTGGAAGCAATGTTTTGGAGCAGCAGAGTCAAAGTCCTGACATGAATGCTGAAGGTTAGGGGTGATGGCAAAGAGGTCTTTCATTCTCAAAGACTTGCTGACTAATGCGGTTCAAGTCAAGGTTTTGTATTAAGAATATTGAATTTTCTTAACTGGACCCCAGGAAGATTGGTAAACTCTGAAAACTAAAGTTTTGTTTGGAGCCCCATAACATAGCTTGTTTTGATATTAGTTGCATTGAATCATTTCTAAGTTGCTTTGGATAAAAGTGTCTGCCAAAGGCATAAACAAATATATATTTTCAAAACACAAGTCAGTAATTATAAGGGGTTGATTGCTGTAATGCCAAAGATTTTTCCATTGATTATTGGGAATAATTTATTTGCCATTTTTACTCAAAAAGCATTTTGAAGCTCCATTCCTTGCACATAGTTTTATCTTTTGAGAGCCTGCTAATTTCCAAAAACAAACCTTTTTTGTTTAATGAAAAATTATTTCTAATATAAATCTGCCAGCAATAAAAACAATATTAGGCTTAACCATATTTCAAGTTGAATTTTTAAACAGACAAAATGTCATCTTTACATGCTTAAAACTATTTCGAGTATACTGTGCTGTTTTGCAACTAACCCCCCCAGCCAGAAGACGTTCAGGGATGCAAAGTCAACCCATTTAAAAGGGCTGCTATGTTTAGCTCAGTTATGTTTGTCCTCTAGGTTGCATAGAAGATGCTTACAGGAGGTTACATTTCTGGAATAGGTGCCTTGTTATAAAATTAACTTCACAACTTTTAGAAAGAATATTAAGAAGTCCTCCTGCACACTTGCATAAAAGGTGATAGAGATATTTATTAAATAGTCAAGCTCAGAGGAACGACACAGAATCTGTTCAATTTCTTGCAAGCAAGGGTAGGCCACACTCTGCAGTGCAGAACTACAAAGAGCAGACGCCTTGTCTCCTTTATTTTATAGCACAAACAGTTTGAGTGTGTGTGTTACAAAGGTGGGAGTGTAAAAACGAACAGTTGGTTTCCCAAAGATACAGTTGGTTTCGGGGAGTATGCATTCCTTAAAAGGAGATAACAGAACTCAGCCTCGCACAGTCTGCATGCTAAGTTCACATAGTTAGTGATAAAGAACAAAAATAAGTTTTCCACCCAACAGTCCCCCCTTTTTATCACGAATAAAGTATGATTAAAGATATTAAACATGTTAAAAAGCACTCTGTGTGAGTGAAAAACCCTCGACGGTAAGCATGATTATGTTTGCGGGAAAATACTCACACGGCTCCCCCCCGCCCAGGGCGACCACCAGAAACGGCACAGTGAACAAACATCAAATGTGTCTTGTATTATTAAATTAGGAAAAATTAAAAATGGAATAATACAAAAATAAAATGAGATAATAAGAATAAGATAAATAGAAAATAAAAATGAGCCTTGTTTATATCAACACCTGTACTTTTTCTCATTTCACTTGAACAGCAACTTCTTTCGATTTTCTGCTACAGATCATTTTATGAAGTACAGATATGAGTACACTCAGGCAATCAGCATGTTAGTATCAGTATGTATTTACATCATTGCGTGGTAACACGTCCTTGTTGAGGTTCAGTAAAATAATCTTTCTCTGCATCATCATATACATCTTCGACTGGGTCTTGTAGAGTTTCAGTTTGACTCAGAACTACATATGCAGTAGTAATGGATTGATTTACTATTTTATTTATCATGCATTTGCAACAGGGAATAAAGCAAAGTGATAAAACACATAGAATGATCAGAAAGGCTATAATAGCCACAAAAAACATCTTAATCCAATTCATCCATCCCCCTTGGATTATCCAATCAAACCAGGAAGAGTATGATGCAGCATAATCATCTGTCATTACCTTTTGAAGATTTTTTAAGTTTTGTAATGCTTCTGTCATATTTGAGAAATGTAAGTTATCTGGGATATATGTACAGCAGGTGTTGTTTAATAGAACACAAACTCCTCCTGATGAAGCTGTCAAGATGTCTAAAGCCATGCGATTTTGGACTACCATGGCTCTCTTAGCACTCATCTCTGTGTTCTGGCCGTCTTCTATTATTATGGAATTATTTATAAACAATCCGAATCAGTAATTTAGGGTTTCTACGTGCAACAGTATTTTTCCTACTCCAACCCAGGGGAGGAAGGCGTGCCCAATCTTTTCACCTGTTGTCCAGATTTTAAACTCATCAGGTACATTAGTTCCCCATATGGGATTGTGTGGTTTTATATCCAAGGATCTTTTCAGTCTATTAGAGGAAGTGGAGTTGTCTAATGCTTTACTAATGATTACTGTATGGTCAGATGTGAAAACGGGAGCACAAGTACCATACCAGTTAGGGGGCAGCACAAAATAAGCATTATTTCCACACAACCATGCTACATCTTCAACCCAGTAAGGGCCATTAAAACCATATTTCCCGTTGCAAACCCTGTATTAGAGCACTGAGTGGTGTTACCAAGATATACAGAGGTATTATTTGTTTTACTTCTACTTAAACAGTCATGATGTTATTTTTTTCCATTTAAATGTGCTTCAAAAGGTGTTTTTCCCTTGATGTTCAAACGCTGCCATTGTTTAGCATCACAAGTGCAGTTACGTGGGTCACATGCATATTTTAATGTGTAGTTATACCAGGTGTAAGTGCTATTGTCTTTACCAGTCATCTGGATACCCTTTCCTTGTGTTAGGTTCTGGCCAGGGATGATAAAGAGTGTGCGGTCTACATAACCTCATGCTCCAATGGAGAGAGCGCAGGCTGCTTCTGTGAAATTCATTGCTGTAGCAAACACTGTAGGACCTTGCGAGTGAACAGGCATTATAGAGCACACATAACAATCAGTTTTAATCTGTGCTCTAGCAGTGTCGTACACGTAAAGATACCAGAAATTTTGCAGGAATGGATGTGCTTCATGCTCCTCTGTCAGCGGCCTGAGATGTGTCCCGTCTGATGTCCATCTTTTCCTCTGCACTTCCTCCTCCTGTGGATCCTGTAGCAGAAGAAGGAAAAGTACTGCTGCCAGCATTAGGCTCAGGCTTATCAGTCCTGTCCACAGGTTGCAGAGAGCCATATTATAAGTTGGGGAGCTGGGCCCTATGGGTCACCAGCCCCTTTGGGGGGCCCCTTTCTGCTAAACCCCCTGGTTGGTTTGGCTCCTGTAATGGTAATACTGGCTTACAGTAACTTTTAATGGATCCAGGAAGGTCTTTCTGCTATTTTTCAGAGCTGTGGGCGTTGTCAGGAGCACCCGGGAACGGTCCCTCCCCCAAGAGGAGTATTCCAAATTTTTTTTGGGATGTCTTAATCAGAACCAGGTCTCCAGGCCTCAGGTCGTTCTGTGGAATAGGAGCAGAATTTACTGGCAGACTACTAGACAACTGTGTCTCTTTTTCCCTTAACATTTTATTCATCCATTCAGCTAATGATGTTTCCCTGTTGTGCTTTATCTATGTCATTCATTTCTGATGGCAGTGGAAAAGGTCTTCCATGTACTATTTCAAATGGAGTAAGACCAGTTTGATTTGGAGTTATTCTCATCCATAACTTAACCAGTGAGAGACATTCTGGCCCCGGTCTACCTGTCTCCTCCACTGTTTTTTTTAGCTTGTTCTTTATTAACCCATTTGTTTGTTCAACGAGACCTGCACTTTTTGGGTGGTAAAAGCAGTGATTTTTTTAGCTGGAATTCTAAGACTTCAGAGCATAATTCTAGAACACTATTTACAAAGTGAGTCCCATTATCTGACCTGATGATTTGAGGTATTCCATAAGTTGGGAAAAAATGTGCCACTAGGTTTTTTGCTACTGTGAGTGCATCAGTGTTTTGGGCGGGCTGCCTCCACTTCCTCGCCTGATCCCGGAGGAGCCCGTGGGCGGGCTGCCTCCACTTCCAGGTCCTGAGCACCTTCTCAGTTTTCTCTGGGGGGTGCTCACGGAACTCAGGCCGGACAAACATCAGCCTGACACACAGCCTGTCTCCAGGCCAGACACACACCAGCCTGTCTCCAGGCCAGACACACACCAGCCTGTCTCCAGGCCAGACACACACCAGCCTGTCTCCAGGCCAGACACACCAGAGCTGGCGCGCACCCAGACACAGTTCCTGGAGGGTCATCCACCCTGCTTGATCGAGCTCCAGATCTCCTGCCTGGGTCCAAGCCTCTGCGGGCCCTGCCTGGGTCCAAGTCAGACGCCAGGCCCAAGTCTCCGCCACGGTTCTTGCCTCATCACAGACCTCCGAGGACCTCGCTTCGTGGGTTCACCTGGCCTCGTCGCCGGCCTCCGAGGACCTCGCTTCGTGGGTTCGCCTGGCCTCACCGCCGGCCTCCTGACGCAACGCTTCGTGGGTTCCTCTGGCCGGCCTCCTTTTAACGCAGGTTCTTGGTTTGCATGATTTCCTATCTTTAATCTGCCTGTAGTTTTAGAATATCTTTTGTGTCTAACCTGCCTGAGAACCCATGCTTCTCATTCCATCTGTGGCAAATTTTCCCTGCTCCTTCTACATAATTCTCCATAAACTTTACATCACCCTCCAACAACTTACTTTGTTCCTTCCCCATAATTTATTTTTACTTTAAACAGACTATGAAATATTTCCCATACAGAAATTCACTGGCATGAGATTCAAGGAGAGGACATTAACACGCCCTTCTACTGCAACTAGTTTACAGCGGTGTTAATTTTCTGGGATGGAACCCGACCCTTTTCTCCAAAAATCACCAGTACGTCTTTCTGATCAGGGCAAAGAAAAACACAGGACTAGCAGAATCTTCCTATGATTCTTTTAAAAGCTTAGTCCTCTAATCACGCACAACACTCACACAGACAGTAAATTGTGGCCGACTGTCGTGTTTTATTATTCATCTATTTAGACACGGTTGATTTCGGCCAACTCTAACCTATTTTATTCCCTTATAGTGGTACCACCCAGTCGTCTTTAGGATCTCCTTTCAGCGAGATCTACCAAATTTAACAGTCTCCTTTTCCAGCCAGAACACAACCCTATTCAATTACAGACCTACCTGCGACTGTTAATCACTTTCTTAAAACACATTTATCTTTAAAACAAAACGTCTCACCTCTGAGCTGACTTCTAGGAGACTATTTTGGACCCCAAGAGTCACCCGGCGCCGAACGAAGCAATAACCCACCGGCCTGATGCGAATTCACACACCGGGGCTTTCAGCCACCGTCCTGGGGCGGCTGTATGATAGCGCTTCCTCGGCGTCAGGCAGTCCCCGGGATCCTTAGGTCGCTGTAAAAGATAGATAATCTCATTAAACAATCCGGCTGAATGGTGGCGCAGTTGGTAGCACTGTTGCCTTGCAGCAAGGACGGTCCTGGGTTCGATTCCCGGCCGGGGGTCTTTCTGCATCAAGTTTGCACGTTCTCCTGTGCATGCGTGGGTTCTCACTGGGTACTCCAGCTTCCTCCCACAGTCCAAAGACATGCCTGTTAGGTTGATTGGTCTCTCTAAATTGCCCTTAGGTGTATAAATGAGTGTGTGCATGGTTGTTTGTGTGTTTCCCTGCGATGGACTGGCGGCCTGTCCAGGGTGTACCCTGCCTCTCGCCCATAGACTGCTGGAGATAGGCACCAGCTCCCCCGCGGCCCACTATGGAATAAGCGGTAGAAAATGACTGACAGATATTTATTAAATAGTCAAGCTCAGAGGAACGACACAGAATCTGTTCAATTTCTTGCAAGCAAGGGTAGGCCACACTCTGCAGTGCAGAACTACAAAGAGCAGACGCCTTGTCTCCTTTATTTTATAGCACAAACAGTTTGAGTGTGTGTGTTACAAAGGTGGGAGTGTAAAAACGAACAGTTGGTTTCCAAAAGATACAGTTTGTTTCGGGGAGTATGCATTCCTTAAAAGGAGATAACAGAACTCAGCCTCGCACAGTCTGCATGCTGAGTTCACATAGTTAGTGATAAAGAACAAAAATAAGTTTTCCACCCAACAAAAGGTCAGGATAAATTACCATTTATTGATTATACAACCCTGCAAGGAGTAAAAGCAAAGTATCTATTACAAGATATGGAGCAGCATTATTTTAATAACAGATGTCAGTGAAATTGAAAAGTTTTAAAGTTAGTGTAAGTGCCTTGTCAGTGTATGTTGAACTTCATGTTTTACATAGATGTTGAGAAAGAAATGTATGTAGGAAATGCTAAAGATTACAGAAGTGAAGTGAAAACACTTGGTATATCATGGTAAAAATTGATGGATGGCTTTGTAACATGCATCTAGCTGCTTTCAGATCAAAGAGTATGTAGATATGTCGATATCTATATCGACATATCTATATGTCGATATAGATATATATCTATGTATATCTATATCCATCGATAAATATATATATGTTCTCATTTGTAGAGTTATGCTAGTTACCATTCTTCTAGTTGGAAAAAATAACACGTATTCATAGTCTGAAATATTTTTCGCGCTTAGATTATGAGACATAATTGTCAAAGAGCAGCTGAGGAAGTGATGAATTCTGATTGACAACACCTGAGTCAGTTTGAACCCAAACAGTTCAGGTGTATAAAAGCAGCAGAAAGACTTTTGGTGCATGGTAATCATCATTGAACTAGCTTTTTACTTTTTAGCTGATCACACCTGGCTGAGATACTGAGTTTAAAATGGGTAATGTAGTTGAAAGTTTTTTATTCATTCAAATGTTCACTGTGCTTGTGGAAATTCCAGTTTTTAATCTCTGTGGTGGAGTTACTGGTTTTGGCAAATATTTGAAAAGTTTCTGGCCTGATTGGCATTATTCTAGTCTTTCATGCTTTGTAGCAAAGAAAGTGCTGATCATATACGCTCACCAGAGCTCAGGATCATTTTAATGCTGCAGCCAAAACGCTGCTGTGGAGGTTCTGACTGCTCAGGGCTGCACAGTGGAAGTCTCTGACCTGTATGCTATGGGTTTTAAGCCAGTGCTACAGCTGAGGATATCAAGGGTATAAGAACACAGTTGCTTTATTATTTTAGGAGGCTTGTTTTAGTAACAACAAATTTTTCTTGCACAGGTGAAGTGACGAATGCTGAGAACTTCTGTTATATGAAGGAGACCAAACTTGCATGGGAGCAGGGAAAACTGTCGGATGACATCACAAAGGAGCAATCTAAGCTTACTGAGGCAGACCTGGTCATTTTTCAGGTAAAGCCTTCATAGTAGCACTGACTTATGGTAAATTTGTCACATACTTATTGTGTTCACTCTTCTAGTTCCCCATGTACTGGTTTGGTGTTCCTGCCATCCTGAAGGGCTGGATTGACCGGGTGCTCACCAATGGCTTTGCGTTTTCTCAAGAGAAGCGCTACAGCCAGGGAATCTTCAAGGTGAGGGTTTGAGGAAGGGTTTTAATGGTATTCAAATGTCTTGTTAAAACCTGTTTGTTTCAGGACAAGATGGCCATGCTGTCATTCACCACTGGGTCTCTTGAATCCATGTTCAGCCCTACTGGTATTAATGGAGACATGAATGTTACACTGTGGCCACTGCAGGTATTGTACTTAACATGAACTGGTAACATTAAACAAGGAATTGGGTGGAAACAAAGCAATTCACTTTTCTCTGCAGAATGGCATCCTGCACTACTGTGGCTTTCAGGTTCTGGCTCCTCAGATCTTCTGGGCTCCGGCTTCTGCTGCAGCTGACGATCGCAAGAGCATGCTGGAGAGCTGGCGCACACGACTGCAAGGCCTACTGGAGGAAAAGCCCCTGTCCTTCATTCCCTTGGACTGCTTTGATGAGCAGGCTTTCCAGTTGAAGCCTGACGTCCACGAGAAGCACGCCAGCAAGGAGTTTGGGCTGACGGTGGGCATCCACCTCAACAAGCCGCTGCCCCCTCACAGCCAGATGAAGGCTGGATGCTGATCAGTTGTACATTAAATAAAAGCTGGTTTATTCTGAAGTTCAAGGGTTGTATGGGGTTCTTTAAAAAAAAAAATCCATAAAATTGTTTTTAACAAAGCAGTGGATGAAATGTAAGACTGGCCTTGAAGCAGCTTTCTAGTGAAGACTAGAGGACTGGCATTAAAGCAAATGCCTGATCTGTGAAATTAGAATTTTAAGACTCCATTCACTAAGGTTTTCTGCCGCTGGGCTTAATTGCATGGTACAGATTACTTAGTACCTCAGTAGGCAACCAACAGTAACTGGGTGTTGGCGTCAGAAGTCCTGTCAACTACCAAGGATGTCTTCTGTGGACCAGCTTTATGGAATAGTTTTCATTTTCCAGCAGTACTTGCCTCCTGCCTGTACTGCCAAAAGTACCACAATGGTTCAATGACTTGACTGTGCTTGAACCCCCAAAGAGCGTCAAAAGGAAGTGACACCAGAAGATGTAAATGACGTGAAGAAGTATTTGCTGTATTGTACATGATAATTGGAGTAGCCATAGCTTAAATGGTCATCTACAATGCTCCCTGTCTATGGAAAAGTTGTCTGGTGTGCTGCTATCTCCTCTCTAGCTTCTGACTGCAGCAGGTACCAGAGCTGCTCACATTCCAGCCTGGTGCTGAAAGCAGAGGGATTATCACATTGATCTGCCCAGGAATGCCTGTTTGTTCACACCAAATCTACCTTTCAACACTGCCCTCTTCAGGCTCTGCTCCTCTGTTCAGTTCAGTTTTCTCCACCTTTTTTCTCCATTTTGTTTTGGTAATTTTACCAAACTAAACCTCATTATACAAGAAGGATATCTGAGTAAAATGCTTTTAATATGAAATTAATATGATACAGATGCAGAATGAAAACAACCAGCATGGTGAGTAAACATAAGCAAATCAAAATATTATAGCTGTGTAACAGTTAATCTAATCTTGCTAAGTTTTATCATCATGATTTGCTGATGAATCCCATCTAAATTGTATCATCAGTTAATTTCTCTCCATTGATTACTAGGAGTGCATTGTTTTTGTTGTTGCTTTTTTGCAACAACTAATCACAGCTCTTTGAAGACGATGTCACACCTAGCAACGGGGTCAACCACACCTCAATAAGATAGGAAGTTCTGTTCTCTCCTTGCTCAGAGTCGCTCTCAGCAGTGAGCTGAATCAAGCTAGGACTCCTTGCAAAGGTTTTTTAGATATGAGCTCTCTGAAAGGACTGCGAATCGTTGTGAATATGAGCCCAGGGTTTCATTACACTTTAGCAGAACCTTGTGGTGAACTTTGTGATCTTATGTAATCAAATTTTAAAACAGTTTTGGGTTTCTACTATCTGTAAGCTATAGTCATCAGCATTACAAGAAATTAAAATATTTCACTATGTGTAATGAATCTGAGTTTCACTTTATGAAATAACAAAAATCTTAAACTTTTTCACGATATTCCCATCTTTTGTGCTGTACTTGTATTGAGATGACCTCAGACTGATTCAGCTAAAGCATCCCTAAAATAAATGCATTTTTTCTAGCTTTTTATTGGAAGTGAATTTTGTTTTATTTGTATAGTTCTGTTTGCCAATTTTGTACTGTTTACAGAGGTTATTATTAGTGTTTAACAATGCTTTTTACTTGAATCTGTTTTTAGTTTGTTTATGCTGTTATGTTGTCCAGGCCTTGCTGAAGAAAGGGTTATAGCTCAATAGGACTATGGCTAAATAAAGACTGTCTAAACTTGCCTCCCTCACAAGCAACAGTGAAAGGTTTCCTGTGTAGCCATACTTGCTTTTAGAAACTCTTATCACTGAATAAATCAATCAGACTTCATTTGTATACAAATTTTATATAACATTGAACAATGTGTTTTGCTCAGTGTGGAATGGAAAGTGAAGGCGAGACAAAATCAAGCAAAAAATAAAAATAAACTTCCTGTTCCACCCTCCCTCAAAGGCGAGTCTGAATGTAGGACGGTCTCAGAATTTTAACCAGTTATTTTGAAAGTAAATAAACTAAACAATAAGTTAAATGTCTGTGCTACATTCAAAACAAAGTAAGCTGACAAAAATAAATGAAAATATTTGGTATAATATAAAATATTAAAGTATAATAAAGATAAGTACTACTGTAATATATAGGCTGAACAAACTCTGGTGACTTTACTGAAAAATCTACATGGTTTTTATCAGCAATTGAGAAAAAAAATAACATAAAAACGTCCCTGATGTCATTTGACCTCTAAAAAAACTTTTGTCTCTGTGGGAGTCTGAATTTTTGTGAACATAAACTCAGCATGTTGAACAGGCTCTTTTATCTGTATTTATTCTGTTTTGTTGTTCGTTCTGGTGCCCCCCAGTGCTCCCCCAAAAAGCCTTTTTTGGGTTTTAAATTTGGGGGAATTTTTTAACAGACAAGGAAAAAAGACTAGAAAAACAAGTTCAAGTTTTTACCCAGATAAACATAACCCGTAAGATGTTTAGATTTATTTTGGGGGGTGACAGAGCTAATTATTTAAAAACAGTTGAAACCAGATATTTACATACACTGAAAAAAAGACACACTGTTTGGCATTAAATCAGACTAAACCTGTCCTGTTATAGGTCTGTTAGAATTACCCAAATATAAATGCTAGAATAATGAGAGAGAGAATTTCAAAAGATATGTTCTCATTTCCTTCATAAATTTTAGAGGTTTATGTACACTAAGATTACAAGCATTTAAAAAAATTTCTGAAACCCCAAATCATAAACCCCATGGCTTTTTAAAGCTTCTGATAATTTTAAAGAAAAAAAAAATGTTTTAAAATTTGAGGCACACCTGTGGGTGTACTTTAAGGAACCCCTCAATTACACTGCTTTCTTAGGTGAAATGATGAAAAAATCAGGAAGAAAATGATGGACCTCTACAAGTCTCCAAAATTATAGGAAATGTAAAACACCATGGAATATCTAGCCATCCTACTGTACAGAGAGAAGACTGATTTCGTTTCCCAGAGAAGGAGATGGTTTTCGTTTGAAATCTGTAAATAAAAAAAAAACAAAAGACCATGTGAAGATGCTGCCCAGAGCTGGTAAAAGATTGTGGTTTCCACAGTGAAATTATCCCTGTAAAAACATGGGCTGAAAGGTCACTCAGCATGGAAGAATCAATTTCTCTAACAGTAACATGAAGGCCCAGATTGCACTTTACAAATGCACAAAGAGGAAAAATTCCTAATTGTAGGAGAGATGTTCTGTGGTTTGATGAAACTAAGATAGAAAGGGGTTTGGCCATAATGGCCATTGTTTAATTTTTGGGGAAAAAAAGTGGGTTGCAAGCGGAGAACACCATCCCAACTGTGAAGTATAGGGGATGGCAGCATCATGCTATAAATGTGTTTGCTGGCAGGATCTATCAGTGCACAACAAAACAGATGACATTGTGAGAAGGTATTGCAAAATATCGAAGCAACGTCTAAAGGCATCAGCTAAGAAGTTACTGCCAAATTAGTTTCCGTTCTGTCAGAAGACATGGGCCAGAAATCAAGCAACTTTTCAGAGAAGCTTGGAAGGATACCTGAAATTTTTGACCTAAGTCATGTATGTCTGAATCTAAAACAAAGAAAAAAAAACTGCCCCCACTTTTTTGGCATCAAACCCCAAATACAAAATTTTGGGAATCCAATTGACCTAAAACAGGGAAAAAAGTTACCTGTTTAATGTCAAACCCAGAAAAACAATGTCCATAAATATCTGGTTTCAACTGTATGTCAATAACCAAGCCCCCAGAATTATTAGCATCTCAGACTGACATGTGCAGCTTTGCTTCAGATCCCACCACAACCTGCAGAGTATGCAGAGTTGTGGTGGAAAACTAGCCAATGTCAGTATGCCGTAAAGCAGAAGCCGGTGCCAAAAATTCCCTTGCTAGACATGAGCACAGATGGGCAACAAAGGGTTTATTCCATGCATTAAAGCTACACTCAGTTTGGCCACACAATGGCACTGTAAGCCACTTTTTACTATGAGACCCTACCCCATCACAAAGACCAGCATGAAAACTATTGTTTCTTTTTGCTTCTGTGGACACTGGGGGTGGAATAGGAGTGCAGATGTTAGTTTTATGTTATCTTTTTTTTTATTTATAAGGACTTTAACATGTGAAATTATTTGGGCAACACACATTTTGAAAATAAAATTTTTTAAGAATCTGTAGCTGAGTGTTTGACAGAGCATGAAAAAAACCCCCATCCCAAACCCTTTCAGTCAATGATATCCTATTTACATTTTCTACTATAACATAGTCCAACCCCCTATTTGATGCTCATCTATCAAAGTTGTGCTGATATTAATCTAGTGAGCAAGAATTTGTAACGCCTCAAATTTGGCAAATGTCGCAGTTGTTAATAAACTCTTCCTCTGCATAGAAGCAGTTTGGATGAGACCTATTTGAGCCAGATGTGTCCAACTCTATGCCTTGAAACCGTTGCTAAGGTGCTTTATTTTAAAACAGGACAAAAGTTCGTGAGTGAGCCGACCGCAGGCAACTCGTTCTGTAAAGCAAAGTAGCATACAGGAAAAAACCAAAACCTGTACAGTGAGAGGATTACCAGGCCACACTGGCTTCATGTGAGTGAAAGATACGGGGACTGGCACGCAAATTTTTAAAAAATTTGTAGACAGAAGGACAATACAGACGTGTGTGCTATCAATTACCCTAGATCCACATGGACACTTGTGGGTCTGCTGTGTTACTGGGAAGCTAAAAGAAAAAACAAAAATAAATAAATAAATAAACATGGTCTCAAAGTAGATAATGAGTAAAGGGCTGTTTGGAAGATTATACTTTGTGAAAAATATCTTTAAATGTTTGCTTAGATTCAGTGTTACATCAATAAAAATTTTTTTTTTTTTTTACTTTCAACGAAAAGGAAGGAGAAGAGGGAATGAGGGGTAGACCTCCCCGGACTGATTGGTGACTTTGATTGCTAATGGTCATCTGAGAGAGCTCAGGTGATAAAGGTGTATAAAAGCAGCATTTTGACGTTTGAAACACTGAGCATTTATTTTTTTTTTACCAGCTGATTTTGGAGACCAACTTAAGAATGGGGTAAACCCCTTGTTTATGTTTGAAGAGTCTTGGTAGCATTTCTTGTGTTCATTTTGCACATCATCAGACTTTTTCTGTAATTTTTATGTTACTGAAATAATTTAAGAACTAAATTGAGTCCTTGTGTTTTTTTGTTTTTTTTTTCCCCTCTCTCCACCTGTTGTTTTAGCGAAGAAAGTGCTGATCGTGTACGCTCACCAGAGCTCAGGATCATTTAATGCTGCAGCCAAAAACGCTGCTGTGGAGGTTCTGACTGCTCAGGGCTGCACAGTGGAAGTCTCTGACCTGTATGCTATGGGTTTTAAAGCCAGTGCTACAGCTGAGGATATCAAAGGTAAAAAGAACGCAAGTTTTATATTAGGCTTGTTTTAGTACTAACAAAATTTTCTTGCACAGGTGAAGTGACGAATGCTGAGAACTTCTGTTATATGAAGGAGACCAAATTGGCATGGGAGCAGGGAAAAACTGTCGGATGACATCAAAAGGAGCAATCTAAGCTTACTGAGGCAGACCGGTCATTTTTCAGGTAAAAACCTTCATAGTAGCACTGACTTATGGTAAATTCGTCACATACTTATTGGGTTCACTCCTCTAGTTTTCCCTGTACGGTTTTTGTTCCTGCCATCCTGAAGGGTGGATTGACCGGGTGTTCACCATGGGGTTTTGCGTTTTCTCAAGAGAAGCGCTACAGCCCGGGAATCTTCAAGGGTGGGATTGAGGAAGGGTTTTTTAATGGTATTCAATGTCTTGTTAAAACCTTTTTTTTGTTTCAGGACAAGATGGCCATGCTGTCATTCACCACTGGGTCTCTTGAATCCATGTTCAGCCCAACTGGTATTAATGGAGACATGAATGTTACACTGTGGCCACTGCAGGTAATGTAGTATCCTAAATGGCTGCAATAAACCAAATATCGGGTGGAAACATTAAAGCAACTCTTCTCTGCAGAATGGCATCCTGCACTACTGTGGCTTTCAGGTTCTGGCTCCTCAGATCTTCTGGGCTCCGGCTTCTGCTGCAGCTGAAGACCGCAAGAGCATGCTGGAGAGCTGGCGCACACGACTACAAGGCCTACTGGAGGAAAAGCGCCTGTCCTTCATTCCCTTGGACTGCTTTGATGAGAAGGCTTTCCAGTTGAAGCCTGACGTCCACGAGAAGCACGCCAGCAAGGAGTTTGGGCTGACGGTGGGCATCCACCTCAACAAGCCACTGCCCCCTCACAGCCAGATGAAGGCTGGATGCTGATGTATTGCTCCTGTATGATCATTAAAAGCTGGTTCATTATGAAGATTACTGTAGTGTTCTAGTGAACTTCTTGATGGTCACAGCTGATTAGTGTGTTCTATCCAGGAATGGGGGCATGGGCTTTCATGAAGGTGTAAAGCTGCAATGACTCCTCCTCCTGAGGAGCCATATTGCTCCTTTTGGTCTTTATCTTTTCCTTACTGGTTCAGATTGCCGTTGATGGCACATTTGCAAGATTAACATCTCTACAGTAGTTGAGTCAATCGACTGAGTTTTAAAGACCAGATGGGCACTATAGCATGGCTGGCCAAATGAGCTTTATTTTTTTTTTAACTGATTGTAAATCTCAAGGATTCTGTGACCTCCATGTGAAGGTTCCCCATTAATTTCTATAACAAGCCTATTCTGGCACTGCATAAGTGAGTGGTTTAAAGTCTATTTGATGGCAGACTTCTCTTAAAGGTAAACATTGGCATTCCAAGGTTTCATTTCCATTGTTACCTTTTAGTAGATCCTCAACTTCAAGTGGTCAAAGAGTCTAAGTATTTCTACCTCCAACTTGCATTGTTGGCCAGAAATTCATTTGCTTACGAGGGCTCTGCAAAGATGAGTGTCTGAGCCCTTTTCCCATAGAAGCAGCTTTTGTTTGGTTAAGGAGGACATGAGACACGGGAAGGGGTGACGCACACCTAAGGAAATAGCCTTGTGCTCTTATATCCAGACTACAGCTTGGGACATTTAGGAACTGCATGGTGTGTGTGCTTTTAAGGTTGCACAAGGTCACCATGTGTTTGTGTTAAATTAGGTCCAGGTCACACAATCACCTGTTTTAGTAACCAAAACCTTTTCAGATATTGTCCCTCAATTTTCAAGTGAACACTTGAGAGATTGAATTACTCTACTAGAATATGCTGTGATTATGCACACACTCGGCAACAACTTGACACACGTGGAGAATAATTTTTGTATATCAGACCTTTTGTGTTGGAGCTAAACTTGCTAGGTATATAATAGAGTTTAGTTATAAGATTTACAGCAAGTGATTTAGAGTCCTTCCTGTTCACCCATGGTCCATTAGTTTCCCATAGTGACTGCATGCATGGCCATTTTTGGCTGGCTCTGTGGAAGGAAGTGGGTATCATTTTAGATATGTGAAAAAGTCTCTGGAAAAGCAGATCTAGTTAGAAACTCAAATGCTCATTTATTCAGAAAAAGGTACTTATTAGGTTGATGTAGATGGAGCCCAAAGGTTTTACTTCCCCATAGTGAGATGTTTCTGAGTACTTTATCTATCCAGATCATTGAATAATTGTTAGACCTTTTAAAACAGAAATAATCTCACCTTTTTAAATTTGATACTCTGGGTGTTTTTACCAAGCAGTACATTGGTGCCTGTGTTTGTACCAAATGTCATAAGGTTAATAACAGGCAAGCTATTAAACACCATGACCCCCAACAGGCAGCTGAGGAGGGAAAGAGGTCAATCTGAGAAATGAGGTAAATTATTCATATGATTCATCCTCTCGCTCTCTCAAACATTACATTAAAATCCAATCAGTTATACCTTCAGAACAAATGTACCCTGTTGAACCTTGCCTTAGTGCATGAATGAGTGAATGAATGTTTGCATTAACATGAGGAACGTGAGGCCCGGCTCCACTAAACTATATTAAGATTGGCAGCAGGAAAGGTTTGTAATGAGGAACCGCCAGCATTAACTTTCATGGTTTCCAACTGCCTCCTTTACCGCCACATCACAGAGTGTCCATTGTATGTTCCCCCATCATTATGGCACAAAATGAAATTCACTCTGACATCTGAGCATGATCATTCCCCACTTTCCACAGCAACCGCTTGAATTTTTTTTCTTGCAGCATGTTGATAGATTTCCTTGGATATTTGAAATAAAACTGGAGATTGACTTTCTGACAAATTAACTTTTTTACATTTATTTATTAGAGCTGATTTACTCAAGGGAATATGAAAAATCTGGCAAAAGTGCTTTACAAAAGTATTCACTCCCACTGAACCTCCAAAATTCAATGTATTTGCATGGGATTTTATCTAATAAACCAAAGAAAAATCTAAAAATCGTGGCATCTTAATGTACTCACCACCACTAGGTCAGTCCTTTCTAGAACAAAGTTTTGAAGCAATTACAGATTGTCATGTTTTTTACCAGGTTTGCCCTGTATTTAGCACAACGACTATTAGGAATCCACAAATTTGGGCTTTTCTGAATAGCGTCAAGAAAAAAAGCTATTTTGAAAAGAATGTCTCAGAAGTTACAGTTTAAAGTCCACCACAAGTCATGTAGAAGACAGCTAACACATGGAAGAAGGTGCCTGGTCAGATTATGGGATCTATGGATATAACTACGTTAGCTACATGCAAAACGCTGATTGTGACAGAAAACTAATGCTGCACATAATCCTGAGCACACTGTCCCCACATTAAATATGACGGTGGCAGCATCAGGCTGTGTGTAAACTTTTCTACTTTAAACGTCTCCACAAATCTTTCCCTGACATGTCTGTTGTGGTCCTTGGTCTTCTTAATGCAGTTTTTTCACTAGTGTTGTCTAACAAATCAATGAGACTAAATAAAAAACAGATAAACACTAAATTGGTTGCTCTGGTTTTTCTTTAGGCATATCAGAGTAAAGGGGCTGAATATAAATTCAAATCACACTATTTCTAATTTTAATTTGTAATTTGTTTTCAAAGCCATAACCATTTTTCCTTCCACTTCCCTTCATTCATGTGCCACCTTATATACTTTTTTAAAGTTTGTGGTTGTAATGTGACAAAATAAGAAAATGTTTAAGAGGTATGAATACATTTTGAAGGCAGTGTATGCATCCAAGGTTAAACCCCTTGCATGGATGTTTGTGTATCCTCTCAGCCCTCACAACCTGTTGCCTAAGGTCTCAGCTTGAACAGCTGTTTAGAAGAAATTTAAAAAAGTTGTTGACTATGACAGCTGCGGAGGAACAAGATCACAAACAGAGCCAAGGAGGCCTGAGCAAGGTCCAGAAAAGGAGGAAAAACACGGGTGAACAAATAATAACAAAGACCACCTCCTTCCTCTTTTTATGCACTTCTGCAGGATATGTCTTTCATCCCTTGTTTAATTTATTCTCATCTCCGTCCTTCTTTTGTGTTTGTCATCTCCTCTCACCGATGTGAATATACTCAGGAAATTTTACCACAATGAGACTTTTGACACATCTTTTGCACTATGGGGATTTGAATGCTCATTGGAGAAGCACGTCTCGTGGGAATGGACTTTAGTTTACTTTGTGCATATACACTTTCATAAATTGCTCCTGACAGACACTTTACTCAGTTGGCTGGCAGTGACTGGGTCGGAGTGAGCCTGCAAATTGCAACTCTTTAGCTCTTACACGGAAGGCATGCCTTGCTTTGATGAATAAGCGGGGATCACGCTATTGGATTCCATTTGGACTCTGATGTATGGAGCGGCCTGGTACTAGGAGGCAGACGCGAGGCACCAAAGCTGTTTCATATTTATGGTTGAGTTTGGCCGGAGGGTTTCTGGTGGTTTGGGGTGTCAGAGTGATGGGGTTAAAACTCCAGTCAGCCATTACCGTCCTCTTTAAATCCTTCTGCATACTGTAATGAAAAGCAGATCTCTGCTATCTCCACCACAGGATGCAACAGAAATAACAGGTATACAGAACACAGCAGATCCTTCTTGACATTGAGTTTTCTGTTTCCGTCTATCCTCTGTATCTTCTTTCATGTGTCTACCAACTATCACACGTTAGTATGGACAATAAAAGACAACAAATGGTCTCATGTGCTTTTGCCTGTGCAACAGATATAACTAAGATTAGGAGTACAGATGAGGTATGAAGAAGGTCTATAAAGAATGGGAGTGGCAGGGCCCTTACTCTAAGCTCCAGGTCCACAAAACTCAACTCCAGATGTTGTCTAGGATGCCACATCCTGACTGTAATCCCCCCTGCAGTATTGCATTTGCTTACAAGTTTGCCAAAAGTCGAATAAGAACCACCTGGGACAAAGAAAAAGAGCTTGAGGTTATTTTCCATTGCTTGTTCCTCTATTTATTCAAATTAATAATTTAGTAGTACAGGGGCATTTCTTAAGAGAACATTACATCTACAATGTATTCTCTTTTGGAACAGATTTAGACTTTATTTCTCTGGCCAGTTTATCCACAATATTTACTTCATCATCTTGTTTGAGTGATGTGGTGCTTTGTTTATACCCAGTAAAGTTTGCAGTGTTTAGTTTACTCTTGAAGCTCACGCTCTTGAAAAGCCAGTGAAACTTCAGAAGGTCAAAGCCGGCCTGATGACGTACCTTAAAACCTGAAAAATTGGCAGACATTATTTTTGCAACTTGTTAAGCTTGCAGAGCACAATAGTTATATTATTCACCAAGTCTGCAATTGAGAAATTTGTAAAAATGCGAACACAATACTGCTGAGTACACAAGCTGAAGGTTGCTGTAGAGTGATAACGTTACATTTGGAACGCCAGACTTGGTCATCAACTCATAACACAATTGCCATCCAAGACAAACGTAGTGACATCAAGGGATCCTGCTCTGAGTTCTGATGAAAATTAAAAAGAGAGATCATATGTCTCCTATTTTAGCTTCCCTTCATTGGCTCCCTGTTAAATCCAGAACAGAATTTAAAATTCTCCTTCTCACATATAAAGCCCTTAATGATCAAGCTCAATCATACATCAGAGATCTGATTGGTCCATATATTTCTAACAGAGCATTTCGTTCGCAGACTGCATGTTTACTGGTGGTTCCTAGAGTCTCTAGAAGTAGAGCGGGAGCCAGATCCTTTAGTTATCAAGCTCGTCTCCGGTGGAACCAGCTCCCAGTTTAGTCTGTGAGGCAGACACCCTGTCTACTTTTAAGGCTAGGCTTAAAACTTTCCTTTTTGATAAAGCTTATAGCTAGAGTGGCTTAGGTTATCCTGAGCTATCTCTGTAGTTATGCTGCTATAGGCTTAGGCACATGTGTTGTGAATTAGCACTATATAAATAAAACTGAATTGAACTGAATTGAATTGCTTTGAGTTCACAATGTGAGGATTAAAATTTTAAACCAGATATTAACAATATTAAAAGATATGTAGCCATCGTTTCTCACTGTATCGCATTAAATCAGACAAAAGGTTTTGTGTTTTAGGTCAGTAATCATGACCTAAATTATTAGAAGTTCTCAGAATCAAAAGTTTATAAACAGTAAGATTGCTATATATCTATGTAAAAGCCCAGATCATGATGGCATTACTCCATGATTCCCACTAAGGTTAATATGCAGTCTGAGTCAAATGGCGGCACATCTGTAAATGTACAGTATTTTAAAGCATCACCTCAAACATGTTACTTCCTTGAGTGAGATCATGGAAAAATCCAAAGAACTCGGCTAAATTATCTGGAACAGAATAATGGAACTCCAAAAATCTGGTTTATCTGTTGGTGCAATTTTCACATATATGAGGTTGCCATATTCATTTTGTAGGAACCACAGCCATGGGTACAAAATGAAAGGCCAGTACAAACTTTTCTAGAACTTTCAAAATAAATTAACCGCATTGTATTTTTCTTCTTTTAAAGAGCTGACAATTCCTTATAATATGCAATAGTCATTAACCAGGTGTTGGAAAGTCAAGTTCAAGTACCCCTGGCAAGAGGGGCCAAAGTTCTTAGACTTGGGGCATTCCCTGGCCATTTTACAGCCATAATAGCAAAATGTGTCAAAATCAGCATTTTAGCCTTGGTACTTAAAGGGTTAACCTACTTCCAGCACAGCCAGGAAAAGGGGTAACACTGGACTCCCCGTGATGTCACTGTCCGAATAAAAACCCCGCTTTTGCAACAAACCGACCTCCGCAGGTCCCCAGCGGAACTGGACAGAGGGACACAGCGCGCTAATGTCTCTTTGTGGGCAAACAGACATAACTCTTCAAACTGGATCCAAGAGTGTTATAAGATCACGCGATCATATGCACTAAGTTAAGTAGGAATGAATTGCTGTTTGTGTATCCGGTATTCATTCATGAATGGGGGTAATTAAGGTACAAGCGTTGTTTGACTTTCACTCTGAGCTCTACAGTAGCAAACTGTGTTCCAGAGAGTTCCCAGCAGAGACCCTGTCTCTACAACGCCGAGTGGAGCAGTTTTCCCGGTCTGAAGGAAGGACAACGGGACCGCATCACCGTGGCTACAGCAGTAACGTGCAGTTTGGCTAGCCGACAGAACGAGCCGCCCCACCTCACAGCTACGGAGGTTAGCTGCAGTTAACCCTTTGTTCACTGTGGATGCTTCCTCCAACTTCGTCGCCTGGACAACTTTTCCTCAGAACGGTTCACGTAAGAGGTTGTGTTTTGGGGAGAGAGAAGTAGTTTAGAGTGAAATAATCTTTTTTTTTCGTTTTATGACGTTTGGTTTTGTTTGTGTTAAAACACAGCCATCTTGGTGCTAGCAGATTATCTGCTCAGCACATGTGCTCAGTTTATGTGTTCTGTGTCTGTTTTTTTTAAAAGTTAAGACAAACTTTATTTAAAGCGTGATTTTAAACACAGAAGCGCCATAACGCGCTGTCCACGCTTATGCATTTTACCCCTTTTATTAATAGTATTTTAAAGGTATGTGTTTGATTCTGATGATAAGCTATAAGCTTCTTTTGTTAGCTTCAACCGCTAACAGCTAAGAACACGCGCTTGCCTGCTAAGATCATTTACCCAAAAAGGTTGTTAGTTTTCAATCTAGAAAATAATATTTCCCTAAATATTCTTTTACTAAACTTGAAAACTAAGAAAACACAATTTAGCCCCATTTCTCCAGAAAGATTTGGTTCTTATTCAAAATAATATTTCCTTAAATATTTTTTACTATTTCATTAATAATATTTCTTTAAATATTATTTTAATAAATAAAGGCAGCTAATTAAACACCGTTGAGAGTTGGTCATCCAGAAGGTTGGTTTTATTCAGCAAATCATTCTTTAAAATATTTTATTAAAATAATATTTTATCTGATCTTGCATTGTGAATGGTTGTCTAAAGGTATGCCAATTATTGCCTAAGTTAGTTCCAAGACTAACTTAACTTCACTTCCAGATTCTTCAAGATAATCCTTGGTTCTCAAACATAAATAACATTGCATGGTAATGTTGCATCAACCATTACCGAATCTTTGATCAACTTGTTTATATTGTACATAGCCCATTAGTCTTCCTTATTCTTTAATTCTGCTTAGTAGTTTAGTTGGATTGTTTTAGCATAGTAAATAGTTTCTTGATTGAAATATATTTGACTTTGAGTTGACTTATTTTTGTTAATAAATTCTTGTATTTTAAGAAATTGTGTAAATTCATTCCATGTGTGTGCAGAGTTTTGCTGTTCAATAATTTCAGAGCTTGGCTCATCCCTTTCAATTTTGTCCCAATGCCATCGCCTTATTGGGCTGTTATTCACAGGACAACCCTTAACAGACCAAAATATTATTTGATAAAATATTAAAGTATTAATATTAAATATTAAATAATATATTCAAATTCATTATCACAACAATCTGACCAAACAATTATATGCAAGTATAAACAAAACTGGTATGTCTAACCATCAAACATGTTTTAGTGTGAAACAACTAACACCAGAATACCTTATATCATTGAGGCATACAATGATTGTGCAAGTCTCACTTTTCTCCACATAAATAAGCAAATGCTTTAGGTACAAATGCCCTACAGTAACGTATATGTCAAAACTTTTCAAGAACACCCTCTGTCAGACCACCAGTCTCCATCTACAGTTAGTTTCTTCATAATAACATGTCATTTGGCCCTGAAAAATCACTTTAAGCTAACGCTGCACATGGTGGATGTAAGGAACTCAACTCCAGATGCTGTCTCCATCTTCTTCATTTGCCTAAGACACAGAGGAATCTATAATGCTTCTAAGCCTTACAATTGACAAATGTACAGCAGGGGAGTTTGGAAACAGCCGGCATTTATTCATTTTATTAAACTGATCTGTGGACAACAAACATTTGTGCTAACGTGGATACAAAAAAAGTTAAAATTCTTGTAAAATAAGGCATTTTCTTACCTGGGAAACTTCAAGCTCACAAACACTAGGGGGCATATTGATGGTCTGGTTATTGACTCCTTGCTCAAGCTATCTGTACTAGCTGTTGCATGAACTGTAATGTATACTCTTTGCTTAGTTGTGACTTATTCCTTTTTAAAAATGCTGAATTTCATATTGTTAAAATAATCCAGAGAAAGGCTATTTGGGTTAGGAAAAATCCTTTTGACCTTTTTACTTCTACAAAACCCAACTGTGTTTCCTGCATAGATAATCTTTATTGCTATGATCTGTTGGGGTGATACCAATAAGTGGCTGCACATTCATCCAACATATTCACATTAGGCATTTGTTTATCAAGATAACAATCTGTTGTCTGTTTACTGCTGTAGAGAGTGACAAGCTTCAAGACGGTGGGGTTACAGATGCTACATCATCATTCCTAGGTGGCAGTGCCGTCCTGTTTCAGAGGGCATAACTCTAAAGACTCTTTTTGTTTAAGTGAAGTGTGTTTTAAAACTACACATTCAACTTGAAAAACAGCATAAAGACCGGTTGTAATAGATCTATATTTTCTGGTTCTAAAATATGACTTTTGCCCTTTAACCTAAACCATAAACTTGATCCCAGTGACACCTTAACACAGACACTGTCATTTTCAGCCACAGGATAGAAAGACACCGACAGGTAATGCTACCGGTTAAACTTCTATTTTGCTGCAGGCCTCTCCAAAGCACAACTGCATTCCAACAGCACTCAGGGTCCATTTTTCATTTAGCATGACAGGACAATAGGGGCGAAAGTTACCTAGCATATCTGTGAACTTAGTGCCATGCATTTAGCAAGGAAAGGTTCATTGTAAAGATCACATTGGCTTTGTCAGTATAGGATTACGAGATTAGAGCTGCACACTGCAGGATCTGCAAAGAGATGGACATTTTCTTGTGAGCTTGCTGATAGATTCTCTCATTCGCTAATCCATACAGGATGCTCTCAATGTCCCCTTTGGCAAGACGTTTTCTTCAGATATCACCAGTTCTCTGAATGTTTCCAATGACCTTGCTCTTTCTTCCTGTCTGTGTACAATGCTGGAAAAATGGTTGCATGTGTGTGGGGTTGAATAGCAGAGCTGGGGGAGACCTTAACTTTTTGTTTGAGTTACCATTTTGTGCAGAGCGGATAGACAAAGTCAATGGACTGTATGAGCAGCAGACAGTGTTGGCCAACAGCTAAGCATTGACAGATTCACGGACGTAAGAGAAAGTCAAAACAGAGAGCCAAGAGTAAACTTCCATAAACAGTTGAAGGTATTACTCACAAGCTTTTCAACACTTAAATTGCATTATTTTTATGTAGCCCTTTTATAGAAATTTACTTTTGGCCCATATGCAAACAATGGTTCAGATCACTAAAAACAAATCAGTTCCTTCCACAGTGAAGATTTTAAAAGTCCAGTATGAAGTAGGCCTATAGATATTTGGGAAAAGAAAAGTTGACTCAAAGTCATTCATATCATACTGCACGTTTCAGGAAACTATATTTAAGACTTTTAAAGAGCTTTACTATTACTATTCAAATTTAAAACCTAACAAGTTTGTTAGCTTAATATTGTAACTTACTTCATAATACAACTTTGTCTATATAGGCTGTTGTGTGGCAACTCTGACTTCACTCCCTTTGCACCTTTGGTTTACCTAACTTCCATGCCTTCAAACGCAGTACACAGTTAGCTTTATGACAATTATTGGCAATAGGTCTTAGCAACTACTGTGATCCCATGTTTCAAGCAAAACCTGGTTAAATCTACACTTTTTTCATGACAAAAAAACTGGAAGTGGATAACCATCAAGAACGTTTTGATTGTAATATTCTAACAAAAAACCTTAAATTTGACAGTACTAGGAGAACTGTTTCAGTGTTTTTGCAGGAAAGACTCAGTGTTTGGCTTTAAATACCTTCCAAAGGCTGTTTGCTGTGAGTTTTCTATAAACACCCTGATTCCACAATCAGAACCACAACACACAAAAAGCAAGAGTGCTACTAAGTAATTTCTTTAAAAAAACTACAAAAACCAAATAGGGACACAAATAAAATTTGTTAATTCAATTCAGTATTTATATAGCGCCAATTCACAACACATGTCGTCTCAAGGCACTTCACAAAACTCAGGTACATACATTCCAGTCAGTCATTTTATACCGCTTATTCCATAGTGGGTCGTGGGGAAGCTGGTGCCTATCTCCAGCAGTCTATGGGCAAGAGGTGGGGTACACCCTGGACAGGTTGCCAGTCCATCGCAGGGCAACACACAAACAACCATGCTCACAATCATTCATACACCTAAGGGCAATTTAGAGTGACCAATTAACCTAAGAGGCATTTCTTTGGACTGTGGCTGGAAGCTGGATTACCTGGTGAAAACCCACCCATGCATGGGGAGAACATGCAAACTCCATGTAGAAAGACACCCGGCCGGGAATCGAACCCGGGACCTTCACTTAAGGCAACAGTACTACCAATTGCGCCACCGTGCTGCCCACACATAGATTCCAGTTAATCCTAATCATTGAACAGTGCAGTCAGATTCAGTTATTTTTTTCAAATTGGATAAAAAGTTTTTCTATCTAAGGAAACCCAGCAGATTGCATCCAGTCAGCAACTTGCAGCATTCCCTCCTCCCGGATGAGCATGTAGAGACAGTGGACAGTCACTGGCGTTGACTTTGCAGCAATCCCTCATACTGAGCATGCATGTAGCGACAGTGGAGAGGAAAAACTCCCTTTTACCAGGAAGAAACCTCCAGCAGAACCAGGCTCAGTGTGAGCGGCCATCTGCCACGACCGACTGGGGGTTTGAGAGAACAGACCAGAGAAAAAAGAGAACAAAGAAGCACTGATCCAGGAGTCCTTTCTATGGGAAGGAAAAGTAAATGTTAATGGATGTAGCTCCTTTAGTCGTTTCACCTAGAAAGAAAGAATAGATAAACTCTGAGCCAGTTTTCAAGGTTAGAGTCTGAAAGAGAGCACATAGAGTTAGTCACAGCAAAAGCTCAGTCAATTGCCATGTCTAGGAGAGAGAAAGGGTTAAACACTGAAAGACAGGGCCATGTGGATCATCGGTAGAGGGTGAGCATTAAGTTGTTGCCAGCAGAAGCTTGGACGATGCCCCTCTCCAGAAAGGTGTCACAGGTAGACACAGAGTCAGGCCAGGTGTAGCTTCTAGGAAGAGAAAAGAGAGAGAACAAAGTTAAAAGCTGAAATAACAGCAAATAATGCAAAATTGTAGAGTAGTGTGAGAATGTAGCGAAGAGGGTGAAAGTGGTCATTATGTCCTCCAGCAGCCTAAGCCTATAGCAGCATAACTACAGAGATAGCTCAGGATAACTTAAGCCACTCTAACTATAAGCTTTATCAAAAAGGAAAGTTTTAAGTGAAGAACCATTGAGTAATCAAAAATACAAATTTAAGATGAAGCCAGTGATTATTTGTAAGATATTCCAAGATGCCCTGGGTGTAATTAAAACTTTTAAGGGGCAAAATTGAGGTACCAGAATTTAACTTTTGTAAGAATTATGATTATTGATTAATTCATATTTATCAAGAATTATAATTTAAAATCATAATTTGAAAAAAAAATTATTTCTTAACCAAAAATCATTACTTACGAATAGAAATTAGAGATGTCCTCTTGTGTTGTGATTATGGGCTCAAAGCTCTTTAATAATTACAATTAGCTATTCATCATTAATAATTGATAAATTATTAACCAAAACCACAAAATGTCACTGTTTATTCAACCGCTTAACCGAAGGTGGGGGAACTTCGACCTTGTTTTGACAGATAAATCACTCTTGCACAAAATAAACACAAACGCTTCTCTTAATTATATATATGAAGATTTATTGAAGCCAAATAATTCTGATATACCATTATTCTGGTCCAAAAACCTTCACCTAACTAACAAGCACTATTCTACACAAAGGGAATAAAAATGACTACCTAACAATAATAATAAAAGAAAAATATATGCGCATTGAGTGTCTATGAAGATCAAATCAGCAGTTTTATGGACAAAATGTGTAATTTGGGTTAAATGGAAAGAGAAGTCCTCCTGGTGTGCTGATGTCTCGATTGCAGCGATCAGCTGATAAAAAGGTGGGCCACGCCCCTTTAGCCTCTAGCAGCTGATTGCCCCAAATCTCGAACAAAGAGTCATAAAATTCTGAGGTGGGAACTCAGTGGAAAAACTCCAGTAATAAAAACTGGGACAAAGGAGTGGTCAGGCGAGGCCCAGACCGCAGTTGCTTCAATGAAAAAACTTTTAAAAGTCCAAATTCTAACTCCTGGCTGATTTGAGATCAGCTGGACAAAACATGAACACGCACGATTCAGCAGCGCTTGCAGCAAATCAAAACACAGCTCGGCATGAAACACTTCACACAATCAGTATTGCATGCAACAAGTTGATACCTTGGATTAACTACTGGTGATTCTAAATCACCTTAACTATGCCTCATCCTGCCCAGACTTCTAAATGTACCTTTCCAATTTAATATAAAAAGAACGAAATTATGCTGACGTTGATTTTTTCTCTCCACCAGTTGAGGATGGGTCAGGTCTGAAAAAAAACAAGGGCGGGGGATCACGCGTCCGTGATCAACTCAAGAAAAAATAAACGGTAAACTCCTCATCCGTCCAGGAGGAGAAAATATGAAGAACCGTTAGTCGACTGAATCAACAAGGAGGAAACTCATCTCCTTGGAAATAAAACCTCTGTGGGTTTTTCACCTGCACGGGGTGTTGGCATGGTCTTCGATCGGTATATGAATCTTCTGACCTTCTTGTATCAGACAGATTTCCAGCTTTCAAGCTCTTCCGGGAATGGCCTTGTGGAGAAAAAGTTCGCCTGCAAGCTTTTGTCTCTCCAGATATGCGCCTCCGCTGCGTCGTCCCATGAGACACGCTAGAAATGGCAACGAAACTTTATTTTCTGCGGGTTTTACAAACCCGGGTGACGTCAGAGCAGCGATGTCTGTTGAGCTGCGCATGTTCAACTGTGCGACCAAAATGGATGACTCCAACACGTTTTTTAGACCCTCCTTGTAGGTTTTGTTACACTACATTTAGCTCTTTTCACATTATAGAATAAAATGCACTGTCAAAGGATTGCTGTTGTATTGACTGATAATGTACCGTGGTAATAATGTTGCAAGTCACATTATATGTTATTTCAACGTGGCAAGACCTTTTGCATTCTTGTGTCACTACACAGAATGTAGTGTGACAGGTAGCTTTGCAGTATTACTATAAATCTACCCAGATGTATTATCTGGGAAGACACACCAAGAAACCATGTTATTTATTTATTTTTTAAACTGCCAAGTGATGAGGTTATGTTTGGTACATGCTTGCTTTGTGAAATCTCTTTTCCTAGCTATTTTAGGCCAGGTGCTTGGTGAGCACTATAAAGATTTTAGCATTGCTACTTCCTCAACATGTCAAAACAGGATAACAAAAACATTTTTAAACATGTCCTAACACATCAAATACTCAAAGTTAAATCCTTCCAGTTTACACTAACCATCTTGTCTGCATGTTTTAATAATGGATAAAACTGGAGATTTTCACCAGGCCCCAGTTTCTCTTGTTCTACCCAACAGACCACAGATGACAGCATGGGACCTTGATTGTTTAAAGCTGTACAAACTGATGGCTTGTCCACTTTAAATTAAAAGATTATGATCTCTTGACCATGGTTTTTTTACAAGGTAATTTTCTTTTTTTCAATCACGTTTTAACAAAACGCAAACGCTTGCAACAAAATACAAACCGGAGGTTTCTTTAAATAACTACTTTTAAGTTGTCAGATCCCCTCAGACTGGCAAATAAATAGCCTACTAAAAGTACCTAGAGCGTTTATCGGCAAAATAATTTAACTTTTTCAACTTACACAAGAGACAGCTTCAGCCATCAAAATAACTTAACTTTTTTCCAACATGCGGACTGACCCAAGTCATATAGGCAGTTCTATAAAATACTAAAGAAATGTACAAAACCTCTGAATTTAAAGGAAAGAATAGCAATCTTTTGAAAATGTCTCACATTGTTCTGGCAAATAGACATCATTTTAATAATTCTAACTGACCTAAAACAGTGAAAGTTTGGTCGGATTTAAAGTCAAACAGTGACAAATATGTTTGCTATATATTAGGTTTGCTTGTTTAATTTCTAGAGAAGCTTAGTGGGCTGCTTTCCATGTTTGCTTTGAAACAGTATGTAAAGAAGGCTTATTGTATTTAACCGTATCCTCTAAAGTATTAGAAAACAGACAGTTATCAGTTATCAGTTTTATTTTAAAAAGCTGACAGCCATTTTCAGTGAGCCAATGTAGTCATAAAATGCCTAGTACAAACTCAGAAATCTTTTCACAGACCAGCTTCCCACAAAGCCTTTTGTTACTTTTCTCTTTTTTGAAATCTGAGAAGTTCTCAGGTTTCCCACACATTCACAGTTTGGTGTAAAGGATGCTATGTCTGTGAGAATTGCTTTCCTTTGTTATATTTCTCAACAGGGACACACTCTCTGCCAAGCATGCACCTGCATGAAAAGATTTTTCATCCTATCACAAGCACTAAGAATATCCACAATGATACCAAATGGCTGCCAACCTTTTGTTCTTTGGACTGTATTAAAAGTCGGGTAGTTTTCTTTATGTTCACAGACTATATAAGTAGCTTCATCCACTCTGTACACAAAAGGTTCAGCTTTACCCACACTGTTTGACAGATCATAAATGAATAAGTAATTAAGTGAAAAATGACTGATATTTTGAGAGGGGGTACAGAGGAATGTGAGGCAGTAGAAAAATGCCAGAGGGGGCCTCAAGGCAGAAGGGGAGGCTGCTCTGCAACAATGTGATGGAGAAAGGGTTTGAGAGGGACCCTCTGAATGGACATTTGCACGAAAATAAAACATTTCTGTCAGACTCACCACCATGATGTATAGAGCTAGACTACAATAGAAGCTGCAGCTATTTAAATAAACTTTCTCAAGTTTACTTCCTTATTTTTCTCCCTTTTTTTCAAGCACACCACATCCTATAACTCTCATTATTTGTGGTGTTCATCTAGCTGGCTACCCTTTTCAATTTCCCTGTTTAATTGTTTTGTTAATCCTAACTTTAACATACTTGTACCTTCCTGTACCTTCTAAAAAAGGTATTAGTTTGTCAGCACGCACAACACTAATCACATTTTTGACATTTGACATTTTTCAGAATCAGTTGTGCTACAGAATGAGAAAAGATTAGACAAGGAATGAAAGTTAAGAAAAATCTGAGCAAAAACCCCAGAGGAGGATATCACCCAGACCTGGCAGACATCCAGGGTGTAAAATGGTTTGTTCCAATGGGAGTAGTATTGTATCAAAGTATGGAATAGCCATTACAAAGTCTAAGGTAATCGATACTTGACCACTTGAGGTTAACAGAAACAAGATATATAAGCGAAACACTTCGGCCATGTCAACAGGAACACAGATATTTTCCCAACACATTTCATTCTTCATCTGTACCTCTGAACAACATTGGAAGCATATTTTTTAGTGCGAATAAAGCTCACTAGACTTAAAGCTGCTGTCCCATGTAATTACTTTTAACATATAAATGAAAGATAGAACAGCATAAGAGGTGAGTAAATCCTCAAATTTAGATGAATTTGTATTTTAAATATTATATTATATTGGCATTCATTGCTCACAAATATGGTTGTTCCAGTTCACACTCAACAAGAACTAGTTTTGTTTTGCTCAGTTAAAATGAATTAATTTATGTTGACAGTTTACCAGGTAAATGTTCTTAACCAAGTTCACAGTTGAACTAGTTGAACTAGTTCTTGTTCATTTATCATATTTTGTCTGGAATAAATTAGCACATGCTAAATGTTGAAGTCCTGGAAAAAGGGGAAGAAGCACAAACTCACTGCACATTTTTAAGGGTTCTACAGAGATAAAGTCTGTTTTAAATTTTAGTCATAAGGGAGTTAAAATGCTAAAATGTTTCTCTTCATTTAAAACCTGACCATGTTTAAGCAGATTAATTGACAAAATCTTCAATCAGGTAAAAAAAGTCAACAGCTATGCTGATTTTTCAGCTATGCTTACTTGTACCATGGTCTGAGAGAAAACTCAGTGTAACAGAATGTAGCAGCAGCTTATCTGCTTGCCTTTGCTGTATCTATGAGTTTTAATCTGATGAGCTTTCAGGCTGTATTTGAGGTATAATGCAGAGGCTGAGGCAAGGTGGCCTAGTCACGTCTCAATAGAGGGGACATAAATGATCAATTTTGGGTAATCAGAAAGAAGTCAAAAATGGTCTACACTCTAAAAACAGAACTATATCTCTGCTGTCTGTGCGCACACACACAAACAATCAGCAGTCAGCCAAAGCCCCATAACGGAAAATGTTGCAGCTCATTTCGTCATAAAATATCCTAAGTTTGCCTCAGAAAAACCCTGTGCAAATCTTTCACTCACTCCTAAATAGAGTCCTATTAAATTACATGAGAAGGAGCTGTGCTCAATTCAAGTTAAAAAGAAACAATCCAGCATTGTTCAGTTCAAAGTTCCCAACAAATGTGAGCTCCACTCTGTTCATTTGAATATCTAACGGTGCCTGCTAAGATCTGAAAAACACTCACTATGGCCATATATAAAAAGCTAGGTAATGTTAAGCACAACAGGCAAAGTTTTTCTGAACTTCTCCAAAGTAAGTCTACAGCAAATCCACTGTTTCGATGTTTGTGTAAATGGTTGATGGACTCACTATTCAAACTGGGAAAGAAAGCAACGCACTTACTTCAGACATCTTACCAGACTTAGGGCTTGTTTAAATATGCATCTTTTGGCCCTTTTCCACTTGTACTCATTCAGCATAGCTTGACTCAGCTATACTTGATTGTTGATGTTTTCCATTAGCAACAGTTACTTGGTACCAGCCCCTTTTAGAAGAGCCGAGTTGGGCTGAAAACTTGACATCAGTCGAGCGACACCTGCCTTTTGTAAAAACTCTAAAGAGCGACTGAGCATATTCCGAGCTTTAAAGAAATGGAAGCACTGATAATGACACTGTGTGCAAATGATGAGGGGCAGACATTTTTGTGCTTGGTGGCTGAGGAGAAGATATAGAGTGAGCTAGACAGAGCAACTCGAAGTGAGAAAATATTCAAAGAGGTGTCAGACCTGATGGCCGCTCATGGCCACAAAGCAATGCCAGGAGAGGTCTTAAAAGTTGAGAAGCAATTACTGGACTACAAGGACCACAATGGCTGTTTTTTTTTAATTTAAAAAATGTATATACGTTGATTTATTTGCTCTCCATTGTAGGGTGCGGTCCCGTTTTGGTTTTTGTAAATAGTTTGAATTTTGCAGCTGTCAGTAATAAAAAGAGTTTTCACTTGCATCATAAAATCCTATTTTATCTGAGCATTCGCTGGTGGTGGGACTCAATAGTACTTCCCACACATTTGTCATTGACAGTTATGTCCATTGATCATTTTGAAGAAAAGGTAACAAACTTAAGGTTACATTTTATTACTGAAAAGGTAAGTTAAGTTTGCACTTACTTTGAAGTCATCACATCTATTCTTGGATGTGTCTGACTACTTCATGGTTCATAATTCTGTTGCCCAAATCATACCAAACCAAAAGTGATTTATCCAACTGTTGGATTATTATTTAGCTCCTTTCATTAAGCATTGTATTTGTCACAAAGTCTTTGTAATGTGTACAAAAAGTAGGCATTTCTAAAAGTGAGATACAATAATACATGTTTGGGTTCAGGGTTGGGAAGGCAACAACACTATTATTATATCTGCAGCAGTGCCAAACTCCTGCGCACACCTGAAGACAGCTGTGATGCTGACCCCAGAAAGATGTCCCAAAACTCCTGTGCTCAGAGTTGGTAGCTAGCTCTCCACAGTGCAATGGCCTTTCTCTTCCTTGAGCGCACACATTCACTGAAAATCATATCTTGTTGCTTCACAGCTGGATGCAATTTGTTGCACAGGAGGGTAAACATTTGTTCAGACATCCTGAAGTTCTGCAACCACTGCGTGTTCATGAAACCAGGAATAATAACATCGCACCACTGGGAGGCTTGGCTAAACACCCAGACTGACAGATTGCAGCGATAAATTTGCAACAGGAAAGTCATCTGAAACAAACACAGCATACATATTGCAATAACTAAAATCTTCAGCTATAAAACTGTTGTAGGCTGGACATATTGTTTATATGACCACTATAGCAAGCTAGCATTAGTTACCATTATCTTAACGTCACACGTTGTCTAGCTCGTACCCTTTGGTTTGATATTGCTCTACAACTTCCCACACTCTCTTTAGTGTGTTTCATCTTGCCGCCTGCAGCGTTTTATGGCTCTCTTCTTTTACTTTCAGTCTGACTAAAAGCAACTGGCAACGCCTTGTTGTGACGTCCCTACCCACATTGAGGTTGTACTGAATTGTAACGGAAAAAGACCCGAGCTATGTAGCGTGGAGTAGAGCCGAGTCCAGTCGAGCCGATTAAGTGCTAATGGAAAAGGGTCAATTCCGTTTTAATAATGTTGATGTTATCTGGATGTACTATTACAGCATCAGTATTTTAATGTTTTCATTTGAATATTTGCTACTTGTCTGCTTAGGAATGTATTTTTGAAATGAAGAAAACATATCTAGAACAGAGTTCAGCATATCCAGAGCACACTGTGTGAATCAGTTTTTCACCCTGTCATGTTAAAAAGTACTTTATGGGTGGATCTGATGATTAATAACAAAACTAATATTCAAGTTTAATTTTTTTTCTTCATGTATTACTGATTGCTTTTTGAGGTGATGAACAGAAGCAGCTTTACAAATAGAAAGAACTATAAATAAAACAAAGAAAACAAAGTTTCACAAAACAAATGTTTAGGTTTTAATGTTGAGAAAACTACAAAGTTCTTCTTTCGAAGGCTTTGATATAATTCAAATTGTCTCTAAACCAATAGAGTCACTTTTTCCTGATCGCCTGTACTGTCCCCTCTCAAAGAGCAGTGCACACACACAAACGTCTCACACAAACACACACCCCTGCTGTTTACTCGGCCTCCCTGTGAATGAGGTCTACAGAACAGAGGTTGGCAGCAGTCTGCGGGACTATGGATGCTTATCAGAGAGGCTTACAAATCCCCCCCGATGTTTCTGATATAGAGGACAATGGGTATGCGTGCGTAGTGGGAGCTTTCTTTAAAGCCTCATTGAAACTGACTTCACTTCTTTGCTCTTTAATGAGGTCAGAGTAGCCTGCTGGTTGTATTTAATCACTGAATACAAGGCAGACAGTCATAATAAACTTTATAAGCTGTCTGACCTGGGCAAGCCTCTTGTCTTTTAATAAGAAAAGAGCTGGACACACTGAGCCTTTGTTATAGCAATAATTCACATGATATCATTTATTTTTCAGGGCTTGATCAAAGTGTTTTATCATTATTTGACCAAACAAACACGGTCTCCCACCGCACTGTGAACTGGAATTCCACAGCTCTGCTTCCTTTTGTGATCCGTTCTTTGTATTGAACTTGGGGTTAATTGCTCAGCCGGAAGCAGCTGCGAGGCCACCAGAGCTGCAGGTGAGTTCTCAGAGGCTCTCTGTGCGTACACACACGAGTCTCCTGCACAGCTTTGGGCAGCCTCCAAAGAATGGCCCTGAAATGAGGCTGAATAAGCATGCAACCAGAGTTATGTCTGGTAGTTAGAAGTAAAGAACTGCACTGGTTAAAAAGCTGCATATGTGACCCCAAATTTTATCTGGCTGTTAAAAATTGTTAGAACATTTAAAGAAGGGTAATGAGGTTAAAATCCTCCATGTTGTTCGCTATTCAGGGGGTGTTGTCACTTACCTCTGTGGGAGTGGTGTTGGGTTAAACTCGTTTGTTGGTTTTGGGTGGAAGCAGAAGACAATCGCTGTGGTTCATTTGGTGTCTGAAACTTTGGTTTCATATCTAGGCAAATTGGGGTGGGGCCCTCATGGGAGCACAAAGCACAGCCCCTGTCGAGTCATTGTGGAAAGGTGTATTGCGAGCATTTGCCCCAAAGATTATATCTTGCTGTTTGTGGGCTTGTGTTGGTTGATAGGCCCATAAAAGCTGCCCCTCTTAATGTTCAGCTAAAACATTTATACAAATACTGTTTAATTCACTGCATTTACATGCTAAACTAGAGTTTACACATGGGTAGGGAATGGGATAAATGATGGCATAATGTTAAACACACATGTATTGCTGCATTTAAATAAATGAAAATATCATCAAAGAGTATTTTTAGCTAAATAAGTGATATTCATATATTATATCATAAATATATAAGGGTAAGAAATAAAAGATCATTGCTAAGGAGGCTGGCAGATTTCAGAGTGCTATATTCAAGCAGTATACCAGAAGGTTAAGTGGAAGAAGAAAAGTGTGGTAAAGAAAGATGCACATTCAAGAGTTTAGTGTATGCATGGGCTGCAGCTGGAGTCAGTGCTTCAAGAGCCACCACACAGAGCCAAGATATGGGCTACAACTGTCACATTCCTTGTGTTAAGCCACTCCAAAACTAGAGACCAATGCAGACAAACTAAAGGCTGCTAATACAGCAACCCGAGCTTTCTTAACACCACAGCTGAAACACAGTCTTGGCTGCTGGGTCCAGTATTTTATTGCATAAGAACGAAGAAAAATTTGTTAGTTCTTAAAGGTTTTGTTGCAATAGTTAATAGCAATCAGACAGAGAACATGAGGAAACCATGTCGCAGAGGTCCTGTGGCTGGGAATCACCTGCACCAAGGTGGAGATCAACCCGTGGCCCTGCTAAGATGTTAAGGAATCCCAGGTTGCTTTAACAACGTTCTCCAGCTTGTTTGCATTGTCAGTTCTGGTGTCGCTCATCTTCATCTTGAACCTTTGCCATGGTCAGTGACACAGGTAGTGGTTAATTTGGCCTTATGGGCAGGTGCCAAGTCCTGCTGGAAACTTAAATCAGCATATCCATAAAGTTCATCAGCAGAAGGAAGCATGAATTGCTCATTAATTCCTGGTAGAAATCTGTGCTGACATTTGGACGTAATAAACCACAGTGGACAAACAGCAGCAAATTACATGGCGCCCACAATGATCACTGTCTGTGGAAACATCACACTGGTCCTCAAGTAACTTGGATTCTGTGCCTCTCCACTCTTCTTCCTTGAACTCTGGACTATGTTTTGCTTCTTAACTGTGATTCAAAAAGTCTTCAGTCTTGTTTTTCAAGAAGCTTCTGGTGTTGTCTCTGGTTCAGGAGTGGCTAAACACAAGCAATGCAACACTTAAGGCCTATGTCCTGGATACGTCTGTGTGTGCTGGAAGCTCTGACTCCAGCCTCAACGTGAAACGTTTTCTACCAACTTTGTCCTTCCACTTAACTTTCCATCAATAAGCTTGGATGCAGCACTTTTCTTGAAATTCTTCGAGTCTTACCCTAATTAAAGAGTGTCCATGACTGTCTCTTGAAAAACTATCAAGACAATTCTCTGAATAACATTTATTTTGTTTAATTTGTATTTGGTAATTCTATTTTTTTCCCAATTTTTGCGGGTTTCCATTAGTTCTAAGCAATAGTCATAAAAACAACAGCAATAACAATTTAAATAGATCGCTCCATATGTAATAAATCGGTATAATATGACTTTCATATTTTGATTTGAATTACTATAATTAATTTACTTTCCGATTACAGTTTAATTTATTAATAGCCTATGCCTCTGTTTAAGTTTTTGTACTATTTAACGAAACGACGTTAGGGGATCAGAGGCAGAAATGTTTTTTTCTCTCTCTCTTTCAGCTGGCCGAAACTGGCTGGGTTGTGTGATGTTTTGAATGCCTGAGGTGATGCCATGTCAGTACGGAGCACTGCTGGGACCAGCCTTTGGAGGCGTAGCTCTTCTTATCAGCAAGTGCAGGTCGAGGGAGTGGATCGCTTTTTACTGCAGGAGAAGGAGTGAGGTACACACGAAGTTTTTCTCGCTGCAGAGTGGAGGTTGCCTGTAAGCACCACAAGTGATCGCAAATAAATCAGATTATCAGAAGAGAAACTGAGATTGGAGAGGGGAAGAAGAAAAAGAAATCAGGTAAGCTTTCGGGAGAAGAGGGAACACTTTTCGTTTTTAACAGAGATGCTGCTTGCTTTCCTAAGAGATACTTTACTCTTTCAGGGAATTACGGCAACACGCATTTCTGTTATCAGAAATATTTTAGTTGCTATTTTTGTCCCTCTCTGTTGTGTTTGCGCCATTTGTTTGCCTCAGCTCTTAAGTAAGACTGCAGGCTGAAATCTGATAAAGGTTTGTTGACAGCCTGATCCAAATCAACAATGACTACAATGACATTGTATGGATCCGCTGTGAGCAGCACCAGCAGGCTGGGATCGCTCGTTCCATTACGCGCTCATGAGTAATAACGCAACCAGCAAAACTTCACCGGTTATCAACGCGGAAACATCGGGTCCCGTGCGAAGGAGCCAGAGATTTTATCCGAGAGCCAGTCGATCGGGACTGACAGGAGCGGCTTCTGACAAACACACTGCACCTGCGCAATTCTTGGCGGCGACATTTGCACATGAAAACGGAATTGGTGTATTGTGAAACAAATGACGTTTGGGCCTTCTTTGTAACCGGATGGTGGGCTGAAATGTAGAGAAAAGGAGTGGTAAACATATACAGTAGGAAAGAGGGAGACTTCATGCGCAGTCTGTTGTTATCTGATGTTGAGGGTGTTAGGAGGTTAATTCGCTTGAAGCCCGTAGGGTTACCTGGCACCTTCAGGCTTTTTCCATATAATATACAGGAATTAGAATCCATTGTGTGGGATTATCTCAACGCAAACTCTCACAAGTTAAATCTCTCCCCCATCTTATCAAGATAATTTAAGAGAAGGGCATCAGATATGTCTTCAATCAGAGTTATCACAAAGGAGTAAGTTAAAAGTCTTGCAATCAGTAAGAATACGGGTAGATTTATTTGTTTTACTGCAAAATGTCGCATGAAATACCCAAATGTATCAAGATGAATGAAATAATAAAATTCCTGAGTTTTGCAAAAGTTTGAAAACCTTTTTAAATTTTGTCTCGTTATAAATATAAACTTTAGTGTACTTTATTGAGATTTTCCACATAAAGTTGCTCATAATTGTTAACCAACAGGAAAAGGCTACATGGTTTTCATTTTTTTACAAACAGGTCTGAAAAAGCATTTGTATTGAACAACTCTTTTCTCTGAATAAGATTCAGTTCAATCAGTTGCCTTCAGCAATCAAGAGTAATCCTGTGTGTAAATCACTGTCAGTGTAAACACAGCTATTCTGTGAACGCCTCAGAGGTTTGTTAGAGAACATTAATGAACAACACCATATTCAAAACCAAGGAACACAGCAGGCAGGCCCGGAATGAAGTTGTGAAAAAAGTTTAAAGCAGATTTAGGTTATAAAACAATATCTCACAATTTTATCAGGTTATGCAGCACTGTTCATAAAAAACCCAACTTATATTTTAACAATACATGGATGTCCACCTAAATTGACAGGCTGGGGAAGGTGAGCATTTATCAGAGAAGCATCCAAGAGGACCTTTGCCAGAAGCCTGGCAATAGGAAAGTAATTTTTTAAGAAGTCCAGTTTACAGTTTTCTACAAGCCAAGCAGCTATTTGATATAGCAGCCATATAGGAGAAGGCGCTCTGGTCAGATCAGGCAAAAATGTAAATGCTGGACTGACACACAAAACACTATGTGATGTGGAAAACTAGCAGTGTATATTACTGTGAAAACACTGTAGCCATGGTGAAACAATGCAATGGCAGCATTATGCTTTTTTACTGCAGAAAGAAAGATCAGAGATGATGGGAAGATGGGTGGAGCTAAATACAAAGGTATTGTATACAGAAATAATCTAATATAGCTTTTACATCAATTTGCTACAGTCCATCATACAATTAAAAACCTAACAAATGTCAGAGACAGAAAGAAGCAAGGTAGTTAGGAAAGAAGGTAACAAAAGTCAGTAAATGCAACCCTGTTTTTGGTATTCACTCTTATGATTTAAAACACATCTCAGCTAAAACTAAATGTGGTTTTCTAATTTGCTTCATGTGTATGTAATCTGATAACTGCTAAAAAGGTGCATATTTCCTTAAGTGATAGTGAATAAAAGTTGGCAGACCATCCCCAAACAACTGCTTATCTATAGGTTCCAGGTGTCCTTTTTCAACTTCTTTTCATTGACTTCCCTCCTCATCCTGCGTGACTCTGTACCAATTATCACGTGTGCAGCATTAGTCTCCCACATAGACAGATGTCTGACGAGGTCACATTTCACTGCTCTTCGGAAAGCTGTGGCAAACCAGTGGTCGGTGACCCCGTTTTTAACCTCGATCGAACCATTTTCCAGCCGTCAGGATCCCCTGCTGATCTCTGCACACAATTCACTCTGTGGGCGTACGAGTCAGCGAGGGGCAAACAGTGGGGTTAAGCCACTCGTGTTCTGGTTTTGATCCATCACCTCTCACCTCTGCTCTCTCACACTGTGGTGGGCTGACAGTTAGCAGAGAGAGACATTGCAGGAAAAAAGCTGCCAAAGTGGGCCATGCAGGGATGACCTCTACTTCTGTTATCCCCCCCGACTGTTTCATTTGCTTACTTGTACCCCAGGTTTGAAATCTTATGTTGTGTGCCTGCTTTATTAGAATCAGATGTTGCAAAATGACGTATTCGAAGCCGTGTGCAACTTTTTCTTTGATCATCTGGGTGGTGACAGCTGATCTCTCGCCCTTTCCTTTCCTGCCTCATGAGCAGAGAAGAAACATGGGATTCAATGTGTTTTACAAAAACAAGCATGCTAAGGGAAAAAAATCTGTTTAAAGAAGCATTGGGTTTCCCACCCTGACCAGTGCTTTATCTTGGAATGCTCAGAATGCTCCGGAAATACACCATGTTTAGGTTTCTCGATCCCGCTTCCTTATGTCCACTCTGCTCTCTCTGCCAGTAGAGCTAATATAAACATTAATGTGCTGCCCCCAGAGTGCACATCAATCACTGAAAGAACCCACCATTTATGACAGGATAAGAGAAAGGCTTTATTAACTCATGAAAGCAGTGTTTTAACAATCTAACCACATTAGAGTTACATTTTTCAGGATCTTATGTTAATAATAGTTCAGTGGGACCTTTGTTGTAAAATAAAACATGCTTTATGCAGCTGAATAACGTCCAACTAAAAATGCACCAATCAGAATTTTGTGGATGATTTCTAATCACCATTTATTGGTAAAACCTTGACCTGACGATACAAATTTCTTTTTAAGAACTGTAATAAAAGATAAGATAAAAAAAGCTTAGGAAATCTTTGAATTCCCACTCCATTGTTCATTTATTAATAATTAATGAACGTCTTGATGCATCTCTTAACATTTTAGCTGTTAATTAAACAGTGATTAAGTTATTTTCATGTTTTTACAGGTTCTGTTCCAGTCAGACTTGTGGTGTGTGTTACCTCCCAGTGGTCTGTGGTCTTCCCCCAGTGTTACAAAATGAGCCTTAGCATCGCTGACCTAGAGGAACTGTGGGAGTCCTTTGGGGACCTAAACGTTTCTGACACCTTCAGCAACATATCAAGAGTGGATGTGACGGTGTGTACCACAGCTTTTAACCGCAATGCTCTGCTGTACTCCATGTGTGTTCTCTACAGTTTCATCTTCATCATCGGCATGGCTGCTAATGCTCTGGTCCTCTGGGTGAACATCCGTGCCCAAAGAGACTCCACCCCTCGCCATGAGACACATATGTACATTGCTCACCTGGCAGTTGCAGATTTATGCGTGTGCATCACTCTTCCTGTGTGGGTGAGCTCCCTGGCCCAGCATGGGCACTGGCCATTTGGCGAAGTGGCGTGTAAGCTCACCCACCTGCTGTTCTCTGTTAACCTCTTTGGCAGCATCTTCTTCCTGGCCTGCATGAGCGTGGACCGCTACCTAAGCGTGATGCAGCACGGAGAAGAGGGATGTGCGCGTAGGAAGTTGATCCGTCGCGTTGCATGTTTTGGGGTGTGGCTTCTGGCTCTGGTCGCGTCCTCTCCTGAAACCTACTTCCTGCGTGCAGTGAAGTCAGCGCACGGGGACACTATGATGTGTAGGCCGGAGTATCCGGAGGAAAACCACAGGGAATGGATGGTCGGAGTTCAGCTCAGCTTCATCCTACTGGGCTTTGTTGTTCCCTTTCCAGTCATTGCACTGTTTTATGCCCTGCTGGCCAGAGCTTTCAGCTGCTCTTCATCCTCATCGTCATCATCTTCCCATGTGGAGCAGGAGCGCCGCGTTAGCCGCAGGGTGATTCTGGCCTACATTGTGGTTTTCCTGGCCTGCTGGGGGCCCTATCATGCTGCTCTTCTGGTTGATGCGCTGGCGCAACTGGGCCTGGTGCCACTGAGTTGTGGCCTGGAGAACGTGCTCTACGTGGCCTTACACCTCACCCAGTGCCTGTCCCTGCTCCACTGCTGTTTTAACCCCATCCTCTACAACTTCATCAATCGAAACTACCGTTATGACCTCATGAAGGCCTTTATTTTTAAATACTCAACTCGGACTGGCTTGGCACGTCTTATTGAGGCTAATAACACCTCAGAGACTGAATACACAGCTGTAGAAAACCCACCACTGATCTGCTCTCAGTGAGTCTAGTGGAGTATGAACTTGTTCTACAAATGATTTATCTGCTCTAAATCAATTCAGCATCCTTTTCACAGACATCTTCTTTAGACCTAGAAAGACTTGAAAACTAATCGAAAAGCACTTAAAGCAACTGATTTACAAATCATTGTAGACGTAAAGCCAAAACTGAGTGTAAATTGTGTGAAATCATTGTTTTTATTATGTATGTATGCCTTGTGCATTAGTGCATGTGTGTGCGTGTAGTGTGTGTGATGTGTATTATGAGCAGAATAATATCTTTGTATCTACTTTTTGTATTTATATACATATACACTGTTTGCCTCTCTTGTGTTGTAATACAAAGTCTTCGCACAGTTTCTATAATGCAAAACATTTCCTCATCATTTGTTGCTGAGCCACTGCCTGGCTCTATGCTTTAGTCCTGCTGCCTCATTGTGAATCTCAACCTTATTTTGCATCAGACAAAGACATGCTAAAGACATGCTTTCACTTTTTTTCAAGTAATTTGTTCTTTTGCTGATATATTTATAGCACTCTTCTATCTGTAAATTGATTATGAAGCAACAGAGCTTCTGCTAGCTTGCTTAGCTTAGGTTAGCTTGCCAATACCTTGGCCTACCATCCTAGCTTGAAGGTATGCTGTTTTTTGACCTAAGGCTTTGTTATACGGAGTTCATTCTAGCTTGCAGTAACTCTATTGGTATTCTCATTCAGTGTAAATCCAGATTATTTGGTCCTCAAGACTACAGCCAAAAGATAGGTTGCTAAAACAAAGGTGGACTTTAAATTCTTTAAACTCCAATCCAAAAAAATGTCACAACAGTTTATGCAAGTGTCGTAACACTATCTGATTGAAAAGTAAGGCCGTAAATAAATCCATCAAAATTCTGTTCACCTATTTCACCATATATTTGCTTTTTTTTACCAAAAACCTTTTGACCTTCCATTCTCAGTCTTTGCACATAAGGCTCAATGCAAACACAACAGTTTAAACATTTAAAATAATCATAAACTGCTATGACATTTTTGAGACTGAAGATATTCAATGGAATATCCTATACTAGCCATTAGCTCCATGCTAATCTGTATTTATACTAAATTAAGATGATTAGAGAGTTAAGATATTAACTCCTTATAAACTTTTAGCAGAACATCACTTCAAAAATTCAGAACTTTCTTTTTACCCCCCTTGTTTCTTTTGGATGTAAATGTTTCCATTTTAATCTGCAGGCTTCCGCTGAGACTACTGAGTCCCACTGAGACTCCTGATGTTACTGAATACACATTTATTACATTATACAGTATGTTTTGCTATGTCAGTAAATTATATCATTGAAAGTGGTGGCAGTTACACATGTCAATGTGTTAATAATTCTTCCATGTCACACACAGCTCACATTTTATGAGCTAATAATATGAATGGAAAGCTTTCTTCCTGTAATGGTGGCTGCAGATGTTGCATGCAGCATTCGAATGTGCCTGTTTGAGACCAAATTGCATAAATGTCAATGTATTAAGTCTGCATCTGTGGACAAACCAAAAGGTTGACACCAAGGCATAATGTTTTATGTATTATTAGCTTTGAGAGACACATTTTATTCACTGTATTATTTTGATATGATGTCATAGTGGGTTTTGCGTTACACTTGTATACCTTTGGAAAAGAAAATATTTTATTTGAAGACACAAAAATGTCTTTCCAAGACGCCAAGCATTCCCTTTGCATTGTAATGTGTAGTATGTGTTTTGTTATACAATAAAATGAGAAAAAGCGTTTTGTCTCACTGTTTTTTGTCAAAATATACATTAGTATTTCTCTGAATTTTAAATGAATAAAATACTGTAATAATCCACTATGATTGATGCAACATCTTAAGGTTTTAATGTTGATGGAATGTGGTTTAGAAAACATTTTGCTGCCAAACCTGAATTATTGAGTTCAAAATAAACACGAAAAGCATTAAGCTTCCGCTATAAAAAAGTAAATAAGTATCACTTTCTGTGGTGTATTCCAGCTGTCATGTGAAATGTATACTAAACTTTAGTCCAGTCACGGTTCATTTGCTGAAATTTAGAGCAAAAGATAAAACATTCTAACGGTTGTTGGCACTGTTGCCTTTTAGCATGAAGGTCCTGGGCTCAATCTACGGGCTGTATTTGTGTGTTTTTTTCTCTGGGTACTCCGGCCTGCTTCCACAGTCCAACAACATGCATGTTACGTTAGTTGGTCTCTCTAAATTGTCCTCAAGTCTGTGTGCATTCATAGTTTTTGTCCTGTGTTGCCCTGCTAAGGACGAGCAACCTCTTATCCCCCTGTCTCCTTTCCTCCATATAAGTTGCCACTTACCTCCCCTTTAAAAGAATCTGACAGATGATGAATGTGGTAAAATCTCAGGAAGATCATTCTAATATGCTTAAGCAATACAACTTGCTGTCCTTTTTTGTTTTGTTACCCTTTACCAACATATTTTCACTCTTTTCCAAAGGATTTAGTCACATCTCTAAAACCATTGAGGCAGTATATTTCACTGACAAGCTGTGCTAAAGGTTTGCACTGCTAAAACCAGGAAGGCATATGCTTCTTGTAGAGCTTGTGGCACAGTTCTGCCATACTGTTTCAGGTCAGTCTGATTGGGAAGTTTTGCTGGGAATTTCGAAGGTCAAACTAAGCGAGTGACCTGCTAATGATACCCCTCCAGTTTTTTTTCTTCTTCCCAGATACAACCTTGATCTTGTAGCACTCCTAGTGTGCACCGGCCTTCCTCTCCTTTTTTGTTGTGAATCATTTTCCCTAAGCAGCCCTTCTCATCTGACCCTGTCAATACCTTCCAAAGGCTTTTTACAGGTCATCCTTTACTTGCTAACTCATATGCAGTGAATACACAACGCTTTGTAGTTAGGGTACTGAAGGCTCACTTGCTTTTGAAAGTGATCACCATGCCAGTGGATCCTAAAGAAAGAGTTATGGGTCCTAATTAAACCCATGTGCTGCAAAATGCTGTGTGTGTCAGTTTGATTAAATGCAAACGTGCTTTGGAGTATGCAAGACTATGCATATGAAATGCAATCAAAACGCTACAAAAATGAGACGAGAGACAGAACCCCTTAACAGGACTGATTTAAACAGTGTTTTATTATTAAAGATAAAAATCATCTGTGTTGGAGCCAGACAGAAATTAAAATATAACTTTCCACAGGTATGATGACAGGCAACAGTATTATCTCGATGCCCCACGCACAGGTACATTAAAGAATTATGCTTATCTAGAATGTATAGGTCTAAAGGCTCCAAACCAACCTCTACCCCTTGCCCCTTTGTTTGTTGTTGCAAAATGTAGAGGGTAAAAGGTTCTGGTAAAAAATGGCGACATCCTTTTAGGACCCTGGCACTCAGTCACTCACCACTAATTCCTTTAAAACATGATGTGATGATATATGCCCATAAATGCGTGTAACACAAGGAGACTTTGGCATGCAATATTGTTTTTCAAGATTTTTAAGGAAAAGTAATGAAATAAAATACATCAGAATACACTTCCATCTCATTGCATCAGAATATTATTGAAAATAGTAAATAGATTTCAATAATTACATGAAAAAAATCCTGGTATATAATGAAGATTCAGTACACACAAAGTGATATATTTCAGGGATTTATTTCTGTTAATTTGGTTGATTAGTTAAGGATGTAAGTTTGAGTTTTAAATAAGACCAATAAAAATGGCTCTTAATTCAGTAATGTCAAACTACTGAAAAGTTTGTCTGTGTTCTGTACAGTATATATGCACAATACATGGTCTTTTGTATGAATTAGTGCATCACTGCAACTTGGCATGAAGGTGATCACCCTGTGGCTCTCATGTGTCTTGGTACGACTCTACAGATTCTTTAATGGGTTTAGATCAGGCCAGCTTGCTTGTCTATCAATCACAGTAATACCGTGGTCATTAAATCAGGTATTGGTACTTTTGGCAGTGTGAGGAGATGCAAAATCCTGCTTGAAAATGAAACCAGCATCTCTATAAAGTTCGTCAGCAGAGGGAAGCATGATGCGCTCTAAAATTTTCTAGTTGACAGTTGGACTGCCTGTAAACTTAATAAAACACAGTGGACCAACACCAGCAGATGACATTGCTCTCCAAAATCATCACAATGGAAACTTCACACTAGACCTCAACCAACCTGGATTATCTGCCTCTTCACAATTCATCCAGACTCTGGGATGAAGGAAATGCAAATTTTACTCTCATCCAAGAGCTGAACTTTAGACCATTAAGCAAAAGTCCAGCTGTTTTCCCTGTTAGCCCAGGTAAGACGCATTTCTGTTTCTGGTTCAGGAGTGGCTTAACATAAGGGATGCAGTTGTAGCCCATGTCCTGGATACATCTGTGTGCATTGGCTCTTGAAGCACTAATGCCATCCACTCTTTCACATCTTGTGAATCTCCCCAACACTCTTAAAAAAACTTCACAACACAATCCTCTCAAGGCTGTGATTATCCCTGTTGTTTGTGCACCTAATTCTACCACACTTTTTCCTTCCTCTTAACTTTCCAACACCTTGCTTGGAAACAATAATCTGTAGGCAACAACATGGTACTAACTTACAATTTCTGTATTAAAATCCCTTTTTTAATTGGTCTTATGTAATGTTTAAAATTTCTTAGAAACAGAATTCTCAGCCTTCATTAGCTGTAAACCATAATCATCAAAATTAATAGAACTAAATGCTTCAAATGGCACATGTAAACTATGGTTGATTTTTGTTTTCCTGTAACTATAATTGTTGCATTTATAAGTACTGTATGAAAAAAAGCCCTCATTAGGCTCATGGAATCTGGCAAAAAATTATATTTTCTCTAAATATATTTTTTTATGCCATTGCAGGGAGACTGGGTTTGTAAGGGTGGAAAGTAGGGCTTCTCTATAGCTAAATGGTTTACATTTCCCCTGGAATGCACTTATGTTACGAACTGCTGTGCTTTCTGTCAAACTTTGCCAGCTCTAATTAAATTCTTCTGCTTTCAGATGTTACACATGAAGATGTATCAAACCTACCACTGAGAACCTTTTCTGACCTAACCCAAACACAGTGTAGTTAAAATGCTGAACCAGCTTCGGAGGAGCAAACTAAAAGTCTCCTAGTTTATCATTTCTAACTCTAATTGGAGTTTTATGATTACTGGAGTTTAGACAGTGTGCTTTATCCTCTCCAAACGAAAGGAGCAGAAAATATAACATTCAAATGGCCTCATGTACCAAATCTGGGAACTGGGAATTATTCCATGATCAGCTCTTGTTTTCCTTAAATCAGATTTTCTATCATTTAACAGTTACTTAATGACCGGCTATCTACTTTGGTTTGATTTAATAAGCACAGGTAATGGAGCATAAATTCTGTGTGGGGTTCTTTTGTTTCTCATTTCACAATAATGGCCTCTATCTTTCACTGAGACAAGATAACATGAATGAATTATGAAACAGAAAGGATTTGCCGAAGTGGGGAGTAATTTATAACACATGGATTATTTTCCATTTTCCTCAGCAGGAGCACACTTTGAAATTTTACACACATTTCTTTGATGATCTTGACTCAAACACACCTGTGTGGTAAATGAAACTGTGATGTTGTTTCTGGACCATTTCCAGGCATGGAAAGAACTTTTCCTACTATAGTCTGAGCTTGCTTTGCTCCATGTGCTAAGGGAATAGGCATGGTGGCACAAAAGGCTTTAGATAATTAATGAAATAAAATGAGAAATCAGCAGCTGTTTGTGCTCAGAAGGAGTTTTTGGTGAGCATATGAAGAAAGCCTCATGGTCTGGGTTAGTTTAGCGCTCCACTACTGTCAGCAGGATAGGACAACCTCTGCGGCCAGATGTTGGACAGATGTTTAGTCTAAAGGAAAAGAAAAATAAAATAAAAAAGGTTTAAAGACAACTGAACTGAATTTTGGATCAAGCAATGCAACACTACCCAGACCTTTACAAAGACATGCCTTATTTAACATATCCTGATTTCAATACAATGAAGACAGATTTTTTAAGTGAGCTGGGATACATCAGCAGTAAGAGTTTTAACGCTGTAGTTCACATTGCTTTGATCAGGATTATATGTCTTTAAGAGCCGCTTCTGTTTCAAACAATAAGTGGAAATCTCAATAATTAGAAATCTCAAAAGGACTCTTAGGAAGACTGGGTTTTGGTCATTTTACATTTTATTTATTTTTATTTTTCCAAGTTTAAGAGAGCTCATCCAGCAGAAAACAACAGCTAAACAATCAATGAAACATAATTAAAGTTTAGCAGTGAACGCAGTGAACCCAGTGGATAAGCCTATTGGGACACAGGCAAGATTGTTTTTATTTGCTTGTTGTGTTTATAGACAGAAATGCTGATGCTTATCTGAGATCACAGACAAACAAATAAAAGAACTATCTGTAATTAAATACCAAATCAGAACATACAATGAAATCAGTAAGTAAGCAAGTGATTCTCGTTTCTAAGTTATTAGTTTTGCTCCATATTGATGTGATAGGATAATAATGGCTATAAATATGATGCAGATTTGTTAGCTGCACATCCATGATGCTGATTTATTGCTCCATTCCAGGTGCCAGAGGGGCTCTTTTATACTAATATCTGGTGATTTTGGAGGCCACAGGAGTATTGCAAACTTATTGTCATGTTCAAGGAACCAGTCTGAGATGATGTAAGCTTTGCAGCATTCTGCAGAAAATAGCCATTAGAAGCATTAAACAATCCAAGTTGAGACTGAAAGGCTCAAAGTGCACCAGACAAATATCCCCCACACCATTACACCAATTTAAGCCTGAACTGTCTTTATAAATCAAATTTATGTCAAATTCTGACCATACCATCTGAGTGTTGCAGCTGTAATCATGACACATCAAACTGGGCAACACTTCCAATCTGGTATTCTCCATTCTGGTGAGCCTGTGTGAAAAGTAGCCTACTTTTCCTGTTCTTAGCCAACAGGAGTGAGACTCAGTGTGGTCCTCCGCTGCTGTAGCTCATCTACTTCAAGGTTCAACATGTTGTGCGGTCGGAGAGGATCATTTGCATACCTTGGTTGTAATTTGAGCTACTGTTGCCTTTCTGTCATCTCAAACCAGTCTGCTCATCCTCCTCTGACATCAAGAAAACATTCACCTGCTCACAGGATATTTAATGGATATTTTCTCTTTTTGGACCATACCCTTTAAACCAGAGAGATGGTTGTGTGTTAAAATCTCAGTAGATCAGCAGCTTCTGAAATAATCAGACCAGTCTGTCTAGTACCAACAACTGTATCATGTTCAGAGACCTAAATTATTTTTCTTTCCCATTCTGATGCTACGTTTGAACTTCAGCAAGTTGTCTTCACCTTGTCTAGATGCCTGAATCCATTGAATGACATGGTATTATTTGTGATGTCTTAAGAGCATCAATTTTAAAAACTATAATTTCTTTCTACCCTTCTCAATAATCAATGCAAATGTCTTTAGAGGCTTCACATCAATCAAATCCTACTTATAATTGCTGATTTTTTTTTATGTTTCCACTGGTATTTTGTTGATTTATCCTTAGGGATGAGCTCCAACTCTCTGAGGTTGGAAGGCCTCCTTGCCATCACCCTAATCTTTAGCTCCCTAGACTGATTTACTATCGGATTAATATCCGGACTCTGGATGAGCCACTCCAAAACATTAATATTACTTAAATTCAAAAGAAACACATTGGCAAACTATTTTTGCAGTTTTTTGTGTTTCTGTCCTAAAATACAAATATGCAGAGCATAAACACAACCTAAAGGAAGCATTTTTGTTGTAATTCAGTCAAACACAAAGTGATTCTTAAGTGTTTGGGCTTTGGTTTATACAGTGAAATTGTTTCATTTGTGCTGTAATTGTCAACAAATAGCTTTAAAAATCAGTTCATTTCATATAATGATCAAAAGGTAAATAAATACTAAAGCACTGTTTTTTAAATCTATTACCCAAACCTCTGCCTGTCCTGTTTAGAGTTGAGGGATGATATTGGGTTAGAGGCAGCTACACCCTGGACACTTTGCCAATCCATCATGACGGTAACACAAAGACAAACATCCATGCATTCACACACTTACAAAGTAAACTGAGAACCCCTAATTCACCCAACATGCATATTTCTGGATTGTGGGAGGAAACCTAAGTACCCCAAGTGAAACCAATTGGTGTTGGGGGAGGTCTCCTCAAACTGATATTTAATCCTTAGAACTTGCTGCCATGGGGTTACAACAATAACCACACCACTATGCTGCCTGCATTTTATCCCAATAACTGTATAAATATGCAAGGCTCAAACACACAAAGGACTGCAGAAGCTCAGTGTTTGCTGGAGCTCCATATGGAGAGATTGCTTGACTATATTTCTAACACTGATATATAAAGAAAACTGTGCTTACACACAAATTCACTAAATAAGGTTCACATGTACTGTGAATTATGGGATGTCCTCTTCATCGTTTAGCACGTCATGGTGGTTTTTCTTTTGAAACCTCCTAATTGGTTCAAGATCCACAAATGTGACGACCCAACAGGAGACCCATCACTGTTCAGGTCCCATATTTAGTCTGCTGATTTATACCACACTTCGTGCCCAGGCTTTGTTTCCAGTGCTTAGACATCACCTTATTCATCCAGCATCCTGTCAGCTTCAAGAGTTCAGCCTGATGTTCAGCCTCAGGTTCAGTCTCCACTCAATCATCCAAACGGCACACTCATGTCAGAACCAATATCAAAACTTCAGAGGAGTGTCAAGGAAGAGAAGACAGCTGCTAAAAAGCTTTGGGATGCACACAAGTCCATACAAACCACTTGGCTGAGTCATTAAACTCATATCAGTCAGGCATTTTAAAAGTACTCAGTGATGGTTTTAGACTTATTACCAGGATTATTATAAGCCAATTTCCAAAATGTTAAATGACTTATTTCAACCACTGTTTAATTGTTAAACTTTATTTTCTATTACTTCATATTCAGCACACTTTGTGTAAAGAGTTGCATTATGGCTAGAAATCTACTTTTGGTCATGTTTATTATATTTTCCTGTTGAAACCTCCCATTTTTCCTATATGGATAATAAATTACTTCCCAACAGCCCTTTGAGACCAAGTGCAGATAATGAGAGCTTATTTTGATTCCTGAGAATGAATAAAGGTGCTGACCTACCTTTATCTTGGCTGTCAGTGTGTTTTAACAGAGACAGCCATGTTTAAAAGCACGATTTATGTGGCTCGGTGAAGTGACAAGAAACACTGCAAGCCTTTTGCTGCATGAAATGTTTTGTCTGTGGTGATGTTTGAGCAGCCAAATGTCCTCCTTTGGTTCCAGTCTGGGGTCAGACTGTGGCGTTCCTCTAAATAAACACGCCTTGTTTTTTCAGACAAAAGCATGCTTCACAGTGAAGTCAACATAGCATTACAGCACCAGGGCAATTTTAATAAGCCTCATAAATGTGCAGCTGCCTCCTCTTTCTGTCTGCTTAGTAAGTCATGGCACATTCATCTGGACTTTTGTGAAATATATGATTTGTAAGATATAAACTGTCTTCTGAAGTAAAATTTAGCTTTTTTGTTTATGGAAAGAAGTGTACTTTCCAGACACTTTAAGGTGGTCCTTTCATTTGAAAGACTACCATTGCAACTTCTTACTACAGATGCCCTTTATTTTTGTTAGGGAGGGTGGAATCACAGTAATGTTATGCTGAAGTTATGCTATAACTTAGCCAAAAAAATAACATTAGACCCTAGATAAAATCAAGTAGATCTCTCACTGAAGTTGGGATCAAGCCAAAAATCAGATTCAACATGGCTGCTGCAAATATAAAACCTCGTACAAGTTGTTGGAAATGAAATGATTATTTGTGCTCCTGACAAATTGCAAAGCACAAAATTAAACAATGGCTCGAATTTTCTGAGTTGTAACTACAAAGTACACTCACTAATTGTTGGTGTCACCAACTAGTAGCAACTCAATCTGATAACAATGTAATTTCTCAATTTTTTGGACTTAAACACTAAGGGAATATCTTCCTCAGAGGGCATTCCTGTATTTCTGACTTAGACACATGCAATGCAGCATAAACTCACAACTTGCTCTGGATAATGATGGTGTTTGTTTTTTGTTGTTGTTGTTGGCTAAGGCTAACGTGTTTCCTTTCTTTTTCAATATGATTTGTTGATAAGTTGGTCCATAACATATTTCAGTGCATTTAGAGGGAGGAAAAAAATACAGAAAGATTTTCTCTCACTTTATGAATTTACTGCTTTGGAGCTCATAAAATGTGATGATCAGTCTTTCAGCTGCCACAATACAAAATCCAGCAAAACAGAAAACATCGACTTCTGTTTTTTTCTTGCCCATTTTATACACATTCCTTTCTAAGTAGGAACTTTGTTTTCTGTTACATTGTTAAGTTTTCATAAACACATTTATTTTTATAATTTAGCATTTGTTTGTGTGCATGTGTGCTCCACTGGGACACCATAAATGGAGCTGCCTGAACATAATGTTTCAGATCTAAAGGAAAAACATGGAAATTTCCCTAAAACTGTACTTTCCAGCTTTTCCCTCCGAACACAACAGCAATTAAATTTGTCTGCATTCTGATATTCTCATTAGAGCATTCCAACCATTGTTGAAATGTATTGTTTAAACACGTGTCAATGCATGGTCACACACCACAAAAACCACTCGATGTGTGTTGTGCACATTGTCAGAGATGTCATGGTGCTTATTTTACTTTTGTCTGGGAACGATTACACATGTAAAGCAATATCCCCATGTTGGTTAATTAGAGTGAAAAAAGAAGAAGATGGTGGCAGAAATTATTGACGTTAATCGGCTGTGAATATAAGGCATTCTTCATACCTGCTTTTTCAATCATATGCTCGTTTTGAGAGAAAATATAAGACTGGTGGAACACTTTGACAGTGGTTCAGCTGATGTAAAAAGAAACAAGGTTAAAAAATCAAGCCTCCTGCTAACAGTGCTCCTGAAATGTGTGTGTTAATTAGGTTGATTAGTCATGTTATTTATAGCAGAACCTGATTGCTGGCTGGTTCACACTGCAATCATGCCTTTGTGTAAAAAGCACAGTAACTCAACGGTGATTATCTCCTAGATCAGCCAAGCACAAACAGGAAAGAAAATATCTCAGTGTCTTCACCTATATCTCCTCCACTTTTCTTCTTGTTTGAAAAGCGGGGCACTAAAATTCAGCATGATATCACTTTACGGGGAGTTTCTCAAACTATCACTGACACACAAAGAAAATTCATACCCCGAGGTGAAAATGAATGTCTCCATGTCATTTAACAACCACCTAAGAGAGACTTGGCTGAACCGGGAGATTCTCGTCATCTTCCATCAGTTACTGGCTCCTGCAGGAGACGAACGTTCGCAGCGTCGTCCCTGACTCACTAAACCCAGTCTGCAAAAAACGCAGTTTTGGTTACAGGTTCCCTCCAGGTTAAAACAAACTTGTGATTTATGCCATGCATCCTGCTGCGAAAAAAAAAACAAAAAAAAGGGCAACTGTATACACACCCACAAAAACAAGCTCCACCTAATTTGACTGCTTTGTGCGTAAAACCCCCCCCACAAAAACAAGAAAGACATGGCTCTAAAACTGAAAAAGAATTACATCAGCTGTTTTCCTTAGTATGGTTTCAAAAGTATTGATAAACTTGTACATGGCTTGACAAATGAGTTTGTGGGAGAGCTCATGAGAATAAAACAAGAGAAGTGAGATAAATAGGGGAGGAAGTGATAGTTTCTGGGTGGGGGTGAGGGCAGTTGAGGGTGTGGAAGCTGTAAGCTGGCATGCCCAGTCTGACACCAAATCTCAGTGGTCATATTCACAATTGACCGAATGAAAACATGCCATGGATTGTATTTCCCTCTCTGGCATTCTATTGTGAATAAAACATTTTCAGAGGGTTTATCCTTTTTCTTTAGCCCTCTTTGTCCCCTTAGCTGGTTTTATTTGTCTTCAAGTCATTATTGTTGTCACAGCTGCTGTAATTTTATGGTTGAAGGAAAAAGATGGAGTTTCAGGAGTTTCAAGAGAAACTTCAAATATGGTTTTGGGATAACTGGCAAATATCATTGAATGACTATCGATCAATTAAATAATTAAATGAAACAACTGAAACATGCATTGAATTGATACATTATATACAGAGTGACATTCAAGTATTTTTTCTGTTCATTCTGATTATTTTATCTCCCAAAATGTAGATTCCCAAAAAAATTGCATAATATAATGTATATATTTTTATATAAATCTGAATAATTCTAAAACACTCATTCATGTCAGTAACTCAGTTCATTAAGTAACACACATTATATAGTTTAATTAAACACAGATTTTTTAAAGCATTTATGTTTTTTGTTAATTTTGATGATTTTCCGCTACACAACATTTAAGTTAAAAATATTACAATCAGACTAATAAAAAGCACTTTTAATACATAAATGTGAGCTTCATGAAAAGTATGTGTAAAACGAGCTTTAAAGATAGTTATTTTCAAAGGTAATCTGCCGAACGAGCTTCATCAGAACGCATATTCTAATTTACTGAATATAGCACCAAAAGGAAAATTCTTTTTAACACTGAAAAGTCTATCCATGTACAGTATATGCTTAATACTTAGTCAAGGCTCCTTTTGCACGAATTACTGCATCACTGCAGCATGGCATTGAGGTGATGTGGCAATGCTGAGGTTTTAAGACACCCAGGTTGCTTTCACAGCTGCCTTCAGCTTTGTGCATTTTTGGGTCTGGTGTCTCTCATCCTCTGCTTTATGATCGTGTTTGCTGACCAAGCACAGAGATACCACAGTCACTAAACTAAGAATTAGTACTTTTGGTATTGTGGGGAGGAATTAGGCACCTTTTTCTAAAACACTTTTTCCTTTCACTCAACTTTTCATTAACATGCTTAAATGCAGCATTCTGTGAAGAGCCAGCTTTTTTTAGCGATGAATTTTGCTACTAACCCTTCTTGTGAAAGGCCTCAATGACTGTCTGCTGGACAATTGTCAAGTCATTTCTGTTGATTGTGGAGGACATACCATTAGATGACTGCATTAAAATTTTTGAATCTTTTTTATCGGTTTTGCAACAGTTAGCTTTTTGAAAAGCCAAATGTTGCCTCTTTGTTAGCTGTAAGCAATAATCATAAAAAATGTCTTGTAAAGAAATGCTTGCAGGAGATAGGCTGTTGCATGAAGTCTGGGCTTACCTTAGATTTAGAGTTGAGCCAAAAATACATAAAAAGGTGTCAAAAACATAAATTCTCCATCTCATAAAGAGCAAATGTAAAATTTTTGATATGAGGAGGTCCAGAAACATTAGCTCAAGCTTTTGTTTGTTTGTAGCTGTCTTGATTATTGTAATGCTGTCTTTGCAGGTCTGTCCAAAGAAACTAGTGGAAGACTTCAGATTTGTAAAAACCCAGTTGCTAGGTTACTTACTTGTTTACATTGGCAGCTTGAACTTTTAGAATTAACTTTTAATGTACTTCTTCTTACATACAGTTTAAAGCGCTTAATGAATAAGGACCAAGCTTCGCTTAAGAACACTGTGATCATTTTCTGCCAGCTTATTAAAGGTTCCAAAACAGCTGTTGAAAGACCTGGGTTTTGCATTTGTTGATCATGCCCCAAAAACTATGAACTCAATACACACACTGTTATTAGAGAAGTTACTTAGCTACCTAAAAAAAGCAAAGAATTCATTTTACTCTAGCTTTTAGGCAGTAATGATTTTATGATTTTTCTAGACTGTACCCTGCACCCTGTACCCAAATCAGTTCTCTTTTTTGTTGTTTTTTATACATTTTTAACCGTAATCATAATGTATAGTGTGTTATTTCTTGGTACATTTGCGATTTATGGCATCTTTATTGCATTGTTTTGCTGATTGCACAGATTTAGGTGGCTTATTTTTTAGTGCTTTCTTTGTGCAGCACTTTGAGCTGCATTCATTTGTATAAAAAGGTGTGATAGCAATACATACTTACTCTTGTTTTAGTAGGACCTTCTCACTGTAACACAAAAAGTTATGTATCATTATCAACAATATTTAGCAGAAAACTGTAATCTGCTAATTATTTTCACAATTATACCACAAGGATTAAGACATTCAGATACTAGCATTTCATGTCTGATTCAGTGCACATGATCTGATATTTTTCTGCCAAGTCACTGTAGTAACATAAAGCATCAAAGGGCTGTAATTTAGGGATTGAAGTCAAATTTGCCAGAATGATGACAGGGCAGATAGAGAATGAGCAATACAAAGTCATTTGTGTCTGATTTTATTGGAAAACCCCTTGATAAAAGTTTGGACCATTTAAAGAACAATATTAAAAAACATAAACGGAAGAAAATTACAGCAATTAATTTGAGTGAAGTTTAACTTTGAGGTTATTTGATTTGCTTCTGCCTCTTTATATTTCTGCACAATCTCATAATTTTGTGCTAATACTGGTTTGTTAAATATGGCAGCATTGGAACTTGGAGTGTTTTAAAACCTTATGTTGCATAGTGATTTTAAACACTAAAGGAAACCTAAAAAAACAACATTTAAATCACATTATTGTAATGCCCCAGAATGTGGACCCGAAAGTTCAACCAAACACTGAGAGCGTTTAAAAGATTTATTTGTTAATTAAGCTGGTGGGAGTCAGGAGAACTCTGCAGGAGGGAACAGGAAACACTTTTTAGAGACTGACTGAAGAACTTGGTTTTAATAGCTTGCTCAAATGGCAGTGATGATGTCATAGCAGGTCTGACTAAGACAGGGGAGATCACAGGCTTTCTTCAACGCAGCAGTGACTGACAGGTCATCAGAGATCAACTCCAAATCTGAATACAGGCAGAGATCATACACAAGGATGCAGGCTTACGAATCCAGGGGTTAGGCAAAACTTGAAAGTTGGGGCACAGAAACAGGGTCGTTGTCCAGAAATCAGAAGCTGGACAAGAATCCGGAAAGGGCAAGGCAAGACAGAAGAATCTGTGGCGCAAAAGCGAGGTCAGAACGTGAAGATCAGGCAAGGGCATGGAAAGAACACTGAATATCTACTTGAAATTGGCTTTTGAAAATCTGGCAGAAAGCTGTGGGGAGGAGAGCATAACATTGATCTGTGGGCAGGTGTGAGGCATAAGGCTGATTGCAGCAAAGCAGAGCAGATGGGCATTGCAAAGGCAGAAAGCAGCCAGGCACAAATCAGGACAATTATTCATTTCTTTATTGAGTTTCACTTATTTGAAGTACGTTTGCTAACATGTCCAGAATGAAAACCCAAATATTTCTTTGAAAACAACCTTTTTGTTGTGGCAACTATCTAGCTATTTTTCATTTTATGTGCGAAGCAGGCATTTTGGATTTTAAAGCTGGGGCAGATCTCACACACCAATAAAAACAAACATCTTTACAAAATAAGGATCCTGCTTTTTTTTTAGGGATTTCTTTATTCTAGTTTGGTTAATCTTAAACTTTCCATGACAAGCCTCTGGTTCAGAAGCACCACTCTACTGAATAACTTTTAAAATAGTAGAGATGATTTGGACTTTTTCAGATTCTTGCATTATGTAATAGACATTAAAGACAGCTTGAATGGTCTAGTGCTCTAGTTTTACACAAAAGATGAAACTTCCAAGTTTGAAGTTGAAAAAAAGAAATGTCCCATGAAGTCTAAATGCCACATGAGAAGGTCAGAGATTTCTCACCTGACCTGACTTCAAAATCAAATATTGCTGCCTTTCACATAAACCTTGGTGAAAGTTGCAGTAAAAAAGACAAACAAAACTTTTTTCTGCACTTTTGAGGTTTTGTCTCTCAATAAATCTTTCACAGACACACTACTATATAATTTCAGTTGGTAAACATGTTAATACAATGCTTTAATCCTACAAAATACAGAGAAATATATTGCTAATAGTAGTTAGCCACTAAGAATATCACTTAGAAAATCTGAGAGGTTTTCTGTGAACAGAAACACGATTAGGTTGGGTTCAAGTTCTGACCTCTAATGTAAACAAAACACAATAATAGTACACTCCAGTTCTTGTTTCTGGTTCACTGTCATCTGCTTCAGTTTGCACTGAAGGTTCTCAAAGTGTTCTCCTCTGTTCTGATGACGTACCACTAAAGGTTCTTGAAGATCTCATCTTTTGACTCTTGGTACTTATTAGCTTTACAGTTGATTCATTTGTAATTCCCGAACAAATAGTTGGTACTTACGTCTCTGCTAAGTACCGCTAATGGCAGCTCATGTACCACCAGAGGTAGTTTTACCACAGTACAAGAACTAAGGCTCTAGTTCATTATTAGATACATTGCATGCAGATACTAGATATTCAACAATTTATTTCAGTAATACTGATATTAGTCTATTTGAACAAAGAAGAGAGGTGCAAGTATCTGTGGCAAGATAGAATCTTGGGTCTACAGGGAACTTGGAAGATAGGAGCTTAATAATGGAGGTGCTAGGCTTTGGAAATTTAGGACCCTGGGAACAGATTCATAAACAGCAAATGAGCTACAAAGCCGTAAAATTGCTTTATCACTTGAAGAGTTATCTGATAACCCACTACACTGGCTAAAGAAACATAATGTAGTGAGCTACTCAAGCCTGTCAGTAAAGATGCTGAGGGCAATACTTACACATTGTAGCGTTATGCAGATTTCTTTTTAATTAGACATGGTTTGACAGCAACCACATCTTCGACCTCCATGTTTTACCCGAAAGTACAAGTTCTAAAGAGTGTTTTTGTCAGGTTGCTTAAATCAGCCCTGTCAGACTGTAATATTGACTGATGAATATTTTCATTGAGGCAGAAATGCCTAAACTAAAGACTGCAACCTAAACTGGCCTTTCCACTCTGTTCTTACAATGACTATATGGTTTGTAATTCTATAGGAGCAGAAGGGGGTTTGAACAAATATGGCTTTCATGGAGGAGGATGTGCAATGGTCATGGTTTGCCGCTCTCTGCTACAGTATTGAATAGCTCCCCTTGAGATGCCTGTCACCTTGTAACCACTACTGTTAGAATAACGCCTAAAATACAGCAGCAGCCATCAGTAATCTGTCACCTTTTTTTACACCCAAACCTCTATATGTATTTAGTCAAACTCAAAAAAAATCCATCGCTTATAAACTACCTGGTAGCTGCTCAGAAAGCACATCCAGTTGTAGAGCTTACAGGCATCATCCATCACCTCAGCCCACCAGTGGCGTTTTTTGTGAATGAGAGATGCAAGCAGCCAATGTGATCTGCACCAGGTCACAGACTGGACATACAAACACATCTGGGGGTGGACAAACACAAACATGTGTTAAACACAGGTCACTTACAGGTGCCCCTTATACTCAAGCTCTGAAAGCAGCTCCCTCCCCCTCTAGGTTCCCACACTGTGTAATTATTTTCAAGCTTTAATCTGAATTCTTAATTAAACCCTTGCACATTTTTCCACCCGTTCTTACCAGACTCTCTCTCCCACTGCTTACCTCTCCTGCTATGCAGATTATGTTTGCAGTACACTACATAAATAGCTCTGAGTAGGTGGCCTTGTAATGGAAATGCACACATATACAGAAATCAAAGGCTTTGCCCTCTTCATTCAGTTGCTCTGCACATTAATCAGGACTTGTCTGTTTCACAGATGTGTCTGAGCACATGCGTGTCTGAGTTTCTGAGGTGGTAAATGTGCGGTGGGGGCACCCATGCTTGTCTGTCTAGAAATGTGTATGCGTGTCATGCAGCAGGTGAGAACATATGGCAGATCGGTTTACATTTTTTCACAGAAAGAGGCACAGAAAAAGTTTTAAAATGGCTTTAAGAAGTTTATATATTACCAAAAGCTTTTAAGCTTCTTTGCAACAACTTTCTATCGTTTATCTTACATACTGACAAAAAAGAGAAATGGATTCAGCACAACAGCAAACTTGCTAATGGCATAAAACAATATCACCTATTATTATAATAAGACTTTTACTGTATATTTCGCCTCTCATTGCTGATCCCAGTCCTGCGACCTGCTTCAGCTGAAAGACCAGTTTTATCTTACTGTGAGAGGAAACTTATATTTGTGATTATTTAATAATTTTTTTTCTCAAAAAAGGAAAATCTGAAAAATATTAGATATAAAGGGTCAACTTTCATTACTTTTCTGGAACAAATATTTTGAACCTGTCGTTCTTCATTAGCCGGTCCAAAGAGGATTAGTCTAGAGTGGCTACTGAGCTGAGCTATGTTTTCCCAGAATGCTTATGTAGTTTTCCTTAGGTTTTATGTTTTCCCAAGGCTGAGGCAATATGAAAGCCAGATTTTGCTACAGTTCTCTCTAATCTCTCTTAATCTTACTTTCAGTGTTCGCAAAAGACTAATATTTGGTAGAAAAAGATTGATGTCCCCTTTGAGATATCAGTGTGATAAAGGATCTTGATGTTTGGCTTCAGGAAAACACAGCAAGTCGGCAGAGCTCCAACGCTGCCACATATCAAGTCTCTACAGATGTTGACATAATTAAATTGTGGCTTCGAACTCAGCCTTTGTTAACTTTTAATCCCAGTACGTTATGATACCTTCATCGATTCTTTGGGTTTTGTCTTGCTTTTAATAGTTACGTTTTCTAATTTCTTACCATTCTATTCTGCTCTACTTATTTCTATAGTATTTTGTTTTTAATTATGCTATATATAATAAGGTCGACCTTTCTCTTGCAAAACTATTTAAACACCTTGAACCTTTTCACATTAGGTATTTTTTTTTTGGACTTCATGTAATAGACTTTTGAAGCTGCAACCTGCAGCTCTGGAGCACTCTTTGTGGCTGTTTGGAGAAATAATGGAAGTAAAAATAGTGAACTTTTAAAATGACTGTTCAATCCTTCTTCTGAAAACAGAAAGAGAATTGTGGCGACACACAATGGGAAAAGGTTGGGGATGTCTTAATACAAAGCAATGTAAATTTCATCATTTGCAATGCCTAACCTTTTACCTGGTTAAATTTTTTTGTGATTTGGCTGATCTATTTACAGAAAGGCCCAGAAGTTAAGCCAGGGATTGGAAATCACAGATTTAAGTGCTCTGGTGCTGAAGGGTTGGGACATTGTGGTGGGTCAGCCGGGACACAGAACTGAGCTGTAAACTGAAAGCATAAGTGTGCAAATGACCCGAGCCAGCCTATGGAGAAGGATAATGTCAACATTTAAAAGATCCTGCTGCAGTCCACAGAACGTCATAACATTGCTCTTGCACACAGCCCACACAGAAAATTTCAACGTGTGGGTTTTTCTCTGCCACTTGGGGGCAGCGATTCAGTCGATATGATGGAAATGTAAGCAAGATGTTACTCCTTAATACTCCTGAGATACCCACTTGGTTTTGCTCAGTTCAGTTATAACATTATTCCAGATAGAGAACTTGACTAGAAGAGAGAGACTGCAGAATTGCAAACATAGTAACAAATGCTAAAATTATACCCCCAGAATATTTATTTGTATTTACATGTAACAATACTAAAGTGCCGTTTAAGCAGTAGTACTGCAAAGGAAACATGGAAGTTAATATTGTTCTTTAACTCAAAATGTAACTTGTAATGTCATGTTGTCCTGGATGGAGATGGATCCGGTGTCCCAGAGATGAAGGACGTTTTGGTGTGATACTTGTTTATCATCAGCAGGACAAAAGCTAAAGACCTTGTAAGAATGCAAGCTGAATCTGGTAATCTCGATCCAAACTGAAAGGAGTCCTATAATGACATAGGATAAAATACAGCTCAGATTGGATAAGCCATTACTCCAAAAAAAACATAGAAAACCCTGATTAGAGTTTGTAAATGCACTCATGGAGAAAAACCTTATTTTTTGAGAAATAGTTAAATAAAGTAAAATTGAAATGTTTGGTTATAATGACCATCATTACAATTGAAGGAAAAAATGGAGAAGTTTGAGAAATGTGAAGTATGGGGGTGGCAGCATCATGTTTTGTGAGCATTTTGCTGCAGGAGGGACTGTGCACTTCACAAAATAAATTACATCAAATGAAAGAACATTAAGGAGAAATATTGTAACAATATCTCAATACATCAGTCAGAAAGAGAAAGCTTGGGACCAACCAGGTCTGCCAAGTGGACAATGGTCCTTACCATAGATCCAAATTTGTTTTAAATTGGCTTAAGGACAACATCAAAGTTTCAGAGTGGCTTTACAAAGCCCTGATCTCAGTCCAATAGAAATTATCCTGAGAAGACAATAAGGTGCGCTTCTTCTCTTTATTTTAGCTTTAAGCAAACATAAATAATTTTAGCTAATCCTAACTGACCTTAAACTGCTGCCACGAGGCTATTTTTTCACTGAAAATAATTTATATATGGGTGGACTCTATCCTCTATTCAGGTGACTTCTGAAGACAGTTGGTTTCACTGGATTTTATTTTTGGAGTATAAGATTAAAGGGGTCTGAATGTGAATGCCTGCTAAAATGTTAACGTAAAAACATTTTTGAAAACCATGTATACATTTTATTTTTCTAATTCATAATTATGCTCTTATGTGATAACATCAAAAGAAGCTCAAGATGTATGAAAACTTTTGCTTATTCACAACTTTGTGGTTGTGAATAAAAGCAAAAAGAGAGTCTTTTCCATCCTCGTTAGTATTAAAACATTTATCCACCGGTAAAAGTGAAATAATACCTCTTCATGTTAAACTATATTTGCATCAAATCACCTGTTTCTGATGTTGCCTTGATTCTTGATGACTGTTCTGTCTGATCCATGGTGCAAGATGACTGGTAAGCTGTCAATTTTGACTTCAACTGGTCTAAACCACTTCAGTTTTCATCTGTGTTGTGTTTATGTTTGGGCATCAAAGAATTTGTCACTCAGTGCTGAAATGAAACATGATCATCTGCATCACTAGTCCCACACTCTGCTCAAGTGGGCTGGCTGTTTTCACCATAGTAGCAGTTGAACACACTGACACCAGTCTTTTTGGGATTCTGACTTGGATCAACAGGAAGCGATTTCTCAATAGCAGAAGCCGTTTTTGGTTTCCAAACCAGTTCTGATTTGCTTGAAATCTCTGGTATGTTGTGTAGAAACACTAACCAGAGTGTGTGAGTTTTCCTCTGGTTTAAAAACCTCCACTCTCTGGGTGATTCTGTGTTTTTAAAGGAAAATACCTCTGTTTCTTTCAGGGAAAACCTCAGACAAAAGAAAGTCATAGAAAAATATGGAAGTCAGTTGAACATATCCCTCCATGCTTATTGCTGTGCTGGATTTTTCTGGGTTAGATAGGGGAATGCTGTGCAGTAATCACAGAGAGTCTTATGATAATGCTGCACTAAATCATGGGAAAGCAGGTTTTTGTGGAGAGCGAAGACAACCTGCATGTGCCAGTTGTTCATACATTTTCCTTAAAATTTGTTTTTGTCTTGAGAAAGCCAGGAAAACATGACTGTGCCTTTGTCTTCTTCTACAGCTTCTGCTTTGTGTGGCTTTCCTCAATTTATGCTCTGTCCAGGCTGGAGTTGCCTTGGTGCCTTACCGAGTGTTTTTGGTTTTCATCACCTTGGAAGGAATATTTCTTTACTTTTGGCTCGAAAAGGGATAGTTTTTTTTTTCAAGTGTGGCTCTGTAGAGTTATTGTTTCTCAGACACATTAGTCAGTGTCTAACGCGCAGTAGTCAACTCTCTCAACAACTTCAGTTTGGAGAAAGACATATTCCTGGAGAGTGGAGGGTCCATCTAATGACCAGTCAGGTTCAGGTCAGTTCCAAAGCAAGTCAATTTTAACTGCTGATAACAACTCAACAGATCCCCACTTCAAAAATACCCAAATTATCTCTTTAAAGTGTTCATCAAATTTTGAGGCCAGAATCAGCACAAAGAAGCTTTTTTACATAGTTTTTACGTTTCATGTGTCAGTGCAAAATATCTGCTGACATTTGTGCATAGCTTTGTTATATAAATCAATTATCACCCATCCAAACCTTTCCTTTACATCATCCGCAATACTTAGCACCAGTAGTGACAAATTGCATATCTTTACTTTTACTTTTTTCCAACCACTACATTAGCAGTATTAGCCTGAAGTAACATTTTAAGATCAAAACAACTTCTTGTAAGAAATTAACTGCAGACAAAGTGATACAGCCTGAGCTGTGTGACAGATAATGTTTAAATAGCTACATTGCTGTGTTGAAGGTAAACCCTTCATTACTAATTATGTTTAGAAATGTGAGACTTTCAGCTGCCTCTATTTATTACCACTATATTTTATATTAAAAAAAACACTGCACATCAATATAAAGTACTCCGTTGGCACAGTTGTAAACAGGAGTGCTGATTTTTGACTTTGTGCATCACAGTAGCAATGCTGATCAGAGCTGGAGCAGAAATGATGTCTACCTGGATAACACTAGAAATTTAAGTTATATTACAATTATTGTTGGATGCGATTATAATTTATAAGCTTTATATGTATTTATTGTGTTTCTGTTTTGTATCTATTTATTGTTTTTTTTTAAGTATGTGACACCAGTCTGTCAATCGGACTAGAGATGGAAATTAGTCACCTGACTATAGTTTCACGTATTTATATGCAAATTTTTACTAATATGTATTGTACGATATTTAGAACAAGAAATAAAATCCAGACTAATCCATTTGGTTCATTTAGTTTTGATGCAGAATGCTTTTGAATTTTTGGGTAGGATACCGGTTTGTTAGGTGTCCAAGTTGAACCTCACAGAGAATATTTCTTCTACTGACTGGATAAATCACAATATGAATCTTCACCTTATAAGCTTACATTTGAGCTGGAGACTTTGCCATCACTACTTTAGTCTTGGTCACCCGTTGTGTTGCATTTAAAGCCAGGTTCGGTTATCAATACATAATTGCACCCATGATGACATCATTTCATTTATAATGTCATCACTCTTCAACAAACCTTCTGTTGTGTGCTCAGCTGCTTTGGGCTCACTGTCTGTCTTTCACACTTTACATATTTCCCAACCTCTGAGATAAAAATGAATAGAACTGGTAATAGCTAGCTAGTAGCAAACTTTGTCTCATGTATGTTGGTCCTATGCAATTTGTGCCTGAAATCATTTTAAAAGGTTTTTCTTTCAAAATAATTCTGGGTCAGGGATGCCACTTTTCTATCTGAAACTGTGTTGTGGGTCAGTAGGGTCAAGCCACAGTTTATTGTCATTTTTAATTCCATCACCATCTAAAACTATGGGTATATGAACTTTCAAAAGTGCATATTTTGCAAACTATTGGTAAAGACTCAGATAATAATGAATGTTCTCTATTATGATTTGATGTAAAGGCCAGATACAAGGAAAGGTGTGTCACACACTGCAGTGTTCAACATCTGGAACCTGATTTCTACAGCATCTCTGGAATGGCACAAAAGGAAAACCTGGTTCCACTCTCTCTCTTTCATTCTCCCGATCTCTGCTATCAGTGAAAATGTCACAAGTTTAAACGAGGTTTTACATAAATCCGCAGCGCTAAGCTCACGAGGATTAAAGTTCACATTTTCTCATAAATTACCAGAGGAGCCCTAAGAGAGTAAGACAGCTCTGGGAGAGCGATGAATTACTGACCTGATGGCAACAAGGCATTATTTTATAAGAAACACTACAAGATTAAAACCTAAAACTTTTTTCTGGTATCCGGGAAAATAATATCAGGTTTCATATATTCTTTGTAAAAAATTTTCCCTTTTGTCTCTGTGTGTTTTTGTGAACCCTCCACAAAGACACACACAGACATCATCTCACTTTAGCCACAAACTGAGGAATGTATCAAATGCATGTGTCAATATCAGTATCTAACTGTTGTCAACTTTTTATCATGTTCAGTCAACCACAAAGGTGCAGAGGAACGCCATGGCAGTGAAAAATAAAGATGCTCTCTCAGATTCCACATTTTCAGTGGTTGAACTTTCTGTTACCTCTAAAGGCAGGGATACAACAGAAAAAACAAAACAGGGTTAGGGGGAAATTCCTGCCATGGATCCGTGAGTGTCTTAATACCACAGGAATGCACAACTGGAATTTACTCAACTGTCATGACAGCTATAGATATAGAGACAAAACAACACTAATTGTCCCTGCCAGCTATGCAACTGTGACTTCTGTGACTGTTTGCTCAACAAATACTATAATTGTCATTATTCTGTCACATAGACATCCGTGAAAATACGTTTACTCACAAGTGATCATTTACAAAGAAACTCTTCCCTGATTTTATTTTGAATCCAGCAGGTTAAAGTAATGTTATGTTTGCTATTAGAATAACAGACATTTGTTTGTATTAGACTTGCGGAAAGTTAGAGATTTTGTTTTTTAGCTATATAATGTAAATTAGAGGGCAGATCTGCCACTAAAGATTTATAGTGCAGAGAAAATCTGCCCAAAGGCATGTCTGGAGTTAACAACCATCCTTAAACACCCTCATATGTAAAAAAAAAAGAAAAGAAAAACAGCAATTTGTTGACTTCTTTATGTAATGCCAAATACATTTTGTATTTTTAACAGGCGAAACCTGGGGCTGAATGTATGTATTCCTTCAGTGGTCAAAATACTACAGCTTTTCATGCATACTGCAATTCGAGTGGTCTGAATGAAAACCAGACCTCAGCGTGTCTGCCTGGTTCTGTGTTCAGGCCTCAGAAAAGTGGAACTCGTGCTGGGAGAGCTGTCAATCCCAGGTATTCTTTGAAACATATCTGCTGGTATAGAATAGCAAAAAGGTTCCTGGATTTGATGGATGAAGGTGGGAAAAAAACTCTGAGTTCTCAAACTGGAGAAAGTAATTTGAGATGGTTCCCCTATATTGGCATCCATAACATGTATATATATATATATATATATATTATATATATAGATATATATATATATATATATATATATATATAAGCCCCTATATAGGCTAAAATGTGTCTGATAAAGGAAGACAAGGAGGAAATGGAAAGAAGAAAAGAAGACAGACTGATGGTGAAGCATAATCTCACAATGAAGAGCCTTTGGAAGAAAAACTTGCCCATGGGATCACAGGACCTCCACCATGGTAAAACGAGGGCATGAGGTGCTTCAAAACATATTCATCATTCGTTTTACACCAGATTTCATTGGCTCTCATTAGACCAAACCCATAGTTCCAGTTAAAGTCAAGGGGAAGTTTAGCATCTAGCATACATTTATGATATTAGGCCAGCAAGGGCTATTTCCGCGCATGGCTTCCAAACAACAAGTTGGCATTTACATGTCACTCTTCTACTGCAGTTTGTTAAATAGAGCTTTGGATATTTTTTTGACCTCCCTCACCATCATCCTCACTGTTAGTAATGACAAGATAAAAATGGACCCTTGTCCAGTGTTGTTTCTCACAGTTTCCATTGTTTTAAACTTTTCCATTATTGTTCTGACTGTAGGAACAGGTCTTCGTCACTTTTCATCAGTTTTGACTGAACAAAAAATGCATCAAAACATTTGTCAAAAATGTAAGTTTCACGATGCAAGCTGCTGTTGGACAAAAGAAGTCACAGGAAAATTGTTAATTACTCAATTACTCACAGGATGAGCTAATATTTCCAATAGGGAAATCCACCCAAAAACAACCAATGAACAGCTTTCATTTTCTATTGGTAAGGGTTATGTAATCCAGCAAAGGAACACTCTTTCATCAGCATGAAAAACAACATTGATTTGTTCCAAAAACATCCACAGAGAAAAATATTTGTTAAGGCTCAATTTGATCTGTGGAGCACCCTTGCCTGCCTCCATGTTATTGTTGATGGAGAAGCTCATGCGCTGGCAGAGTGCCTATAAATCCTTCATTCTCAGTGGTGATTCTTTTTTTTTTTATCGCTCTTTTTCCTCTGTCAGTGCCACACTGTTTTTCTTTTCTGTTTTTGAAAGGAAAACAGAAGTCTGTTCCACTGTAAAGCTATTCTCATGGGATTTTTCCTCTTTAGGGTGCAGACTTTAGGGAAACAAAACAGGGCCCTAGTTAAAGGCTCTATTATGCTATTAAACACTTTTAGAAACTTGGCTCCTCCAAGTCCAAGGCCATGGTTCTCCACCGGAAAAGGTCGGCTTGTTCTCTTCAGGTTGGAGGGGAGTTCCTGCCTCAAGTGGAGGAGTTCAAGTATCTCGGGTTCTTGTTCACGAGTGAGGGAAGAATGGAGCGGGAGATTGACTGACGGATCAGTGCGGCTGCCGCAGTAATGGGGGCACTGTGCCGGTCCGTTGTGGTGAAGAGAGAGCTGAGCCAAAAAGCGAAGCTCTCGATTTACCGGTCAGTCTACGTTCCTACCCTCACCTATGTCCATTAACTTTCGGTCATGACCGAAAGAACCTGATCCCGGATACAAGTGGCTGAAATGAGTTTCCTCCGTAGGGTGGCCGGGCACTCCCTTAAAGATAGGGTGAGGAGTTCGGCCATCCGGGAGGAGCTCGGAGCAGAGCCGCTGCTCCTCCACATCGAGAGGAGCCAGTTGAGGTGGCTCGGGCATCTATTCCGGATGCCTCCTGGACGCCTTCCTCGGGAGGTGTTCCAGGCACGTCCCACTGGGAGGAGGCCCAGGACACGCTGGAGGGACTATGTCTCTCGGCTGGCCTGGGAACGCTTTGGGCTCCCCCCAGAGGAGCTGGAGGAGGTGTCTGGGGAGAGGGACGTCTGGGGGTCTCTGGTCTCTGCCGAGTCTGATGCCCCCTGCAACCTGGTCCCGGATAAAACGGAAGACGACGAGTACGAGTACGAGTACATTTTTAGAAGCATTAAAATAATGTGGGCCTGAACTGCCACATCCGACAAATAAATAATTTGTTGGATACATATTAATATGTTTGATAATTTAAGTACTATTAAATAGGTTAAATAAAAATACATCTATAATAATTCAAATAAAAATTAAATAATTATTTAACTTCCCTTCTGCTGCAGTCCATCAGGCAATACTTTAAACTGTAACTAAACTCCATTCAGAAGGCCATAATATCTGATGGGTTAACCTGCTCAGCAATCTCAACTGCAATTCTAAATAAGTTTAAATCCTTAGAAATCTATTTGAGCTTCTTTATATAATCTAGACCACTCACCAGATAAACAACTAATCCTTCTGACTGATGTTTTGATTGATTTTGGGATTGATTTAAATTTAAATCTAAATATAATTTATTTTAGTTTAATAACTCTTCAGTATTTCTAGTTTTATTTACATTATCACATATATTAATAGTTGTTTAATGTCTTATAGATGCATTGAATTATGGAACTTCTGGGGCTTGATTTTTTTCTCTTTTACATAATTCTGATTATTTTCTTATCATATTTAATAATCAATAGAGCTTTCCATATCTCAGAAGTACAGCACAGTCCGTTATTAGCTGTCTTCCATGCTAACGATCTTCTTGGCCCTCTGGTTAGCCACTGAACCAGAATCAGCCAGTGTCTTAAGTATTCCCAGGCTAAACAAAGACACATCAGCAAAGTCCACATTATCCTTTCATACTGCCAAACTGAAGGAAGAAAATATGAATAAAAGAAGGGAAAATAGAGAGAAAAAGAGAGGATATCTACAGGCTGAATGAAAAGATTGTAAGAGCATTTTTAAAGGCCTCGTACAACTGTACGAATCCTTAGGGGGCTGTAACCCAGCGCACTCCTGTGCTCACTTCCATCCGTTCTCTGTGTGAGGTTAATTAGACAAGAGGACAGCACGTTGTCAGGATGTGCGCGTAATTCTTTATTGTCACACACATGCAGCCCTTTCTCCAAATAAAACAAGAGATTTCCCCTGATAATGGTGGTCACATGGTTCACTGCCATGTAGAGTTGAAATGAAACCCAAGCCTACATGCTCTTACATACAACACATCTGGACTTTTCCTCTCGTGTGTAGTGATTTGTATGGCTAGAGGTGTTGTTTTTTACTTTAAACACTGCAAGTCTTGGTCTGTCATGACGTCTCATGCTTCAGTTGCACCATGAAATATAAAGACTTAGGAATTTGAACAGGCATGTGCCTGATCTTTTACTCAAATCCACCCTGTGCAGTTCCTAAACCACACTCTTTTTTGCAAAATACACCTTAAACCGAGTGAGATTATAGGACCAAATAAAGGTTTTCTTAAACAAAAGGTAAAGCAAGGAGAAAGCCACTACTCTTTCTTTTGATAATCCAAGATTTAATGATGACGACTGAAAGTCATGAGCTTTATATTGCTTGGATATGAAATAGTATTACCTGTGGTTTTCTTATGTAATAATGTGCGCAGATAATGAGTGAAATGTAATATCATCTTCTTATATGGCTGAGTCTTTGGGACTTTCCTCGTAGTTTTCTTTGTTTGTTGCAGTGCCAATACATCTGCCCTTCTCCATCTAACCTTTCCTGTGTATGGATATTTTATATGTTTCTAATAATGCTGTGGTTTTCTTGTATAGAATATTAATGATAGTCATTTTCAGCTGGAATCCACACTAGCAGCGACAGTAGATAAGTGGCAATTTCCAGGCCATGCTCTGGTATACACTTTTACTTCAAACAATTTTCAAAGGCATGTTGTTTTAATTTTTTTTTTACCAATATAAATGATGAAGAACTGTATGCTCTACAAATTGTTGATTTTACACTGAAATAAAGATTTGCAAATATTATTATTAGACTTTCATTTTATTCCACTCTTGTTTTAATTTAACTGAGATTGTATGACTGAAAAAAAGAAATAAAAGCAGTGATACTAAAAGTGAAACAGCTAAACAAAAAACACAAAATAAATAAGTAGACATAACCTCATAAAATTACATTCTTTGACATCAAATTGGAATAGAGAAAAAAATCTTTACCCAACAACACCAACAAGACCTGAAGCATCTTACGCTGCTGTGCTTTCTGAAATGTCCTGTTATCTGAAAGAGACAGGACCTGGTTTCTGGTTTCATGTTGCACCACAGTTTCAAACACTTACAGTTCCTCCACATATGTTTCACGTTCTATTGGTTTAAAGTTCTCCTAATAAGAATTAAAAGTCAGGGCAGTTTTCTCCACATGTTTCCTCCGGACCACAGAGTAATACTCCCTTAATTCCCCACCTGTTGTTGCAAGCTAACAGTCAGCTGTGTATGATGACTGAAGGAAGAAAAAAGCCATTACCTTTACCCTCATAATTAAAAAATAAAACTGACTGTTTAGAGCAGAATGGCAGAAAAACACAACTTTCTGTACAATAAGCAGGATTGCGTTAGAATTACATTTGTGTGAAAATATTTGGATAAAAACCAGGACTTCCCATTTCTTAATTATCAGCCAATCCTTCGTGGATGGACTGGTATGTTTGGGACCTTGTCATGTTTCAGGGTTCAATTTTGATTCAGTTTTATTTAATGTTTTTAGAGATGATCACACATTTCCTCAAGAAACCTCCTAACACACAGTAGATTATAGTGAGCTGGGCCATTCTTATTGCAGCAAAGGATTCCCAAACTATGACACATCCATCTCCATCGTTCACAGTTGTTATAGCATTTTTTCCAGTCATCCTAACCTCTTAAAGCTCTTAACATTATAGCCATATTCACTCACTAACACACTCACTAACATTCATACACCGACAGGCACCTCGACATGTGACTACCGACTGAACCACAGTAGCCCCATATTTAACATTTATGTATCCAAAAACCATTATTCCAAAAGTCAGTTTTAATGTTATAATAAAAAAATCAGATCAACATGTATAAAAAAATATTGAGTGGCAGTAAGAAATGTAAACTTTTCTGTTTTTTAATAAACAAAAATATGAGTACATTTTTGTTTTTATACCCATCTTTGAACTGCCCCCCTCGGGGGTGCCCCTTCCGGGGACTCTGTTTTTCTGCTGGGGGACTTCAATGCCCACGTGGGAAATGACAGCGACACCTGGAGAGGCGTGATTAGGAGGAATGACCTCCCCGATCTGAATGGTGGTGTTTCATTATTGGACTTCTGTGCTAGCCACGGATTGTCCATAATGAACACTATGTTCAAGCATAAGGGTGTTCATCAGGGCACTTGGCACCAGGACACCCTAGGCACTAGGTCAATGATTGACTTGGCCGGACAGACTTGGTAGGCTTAAGCGTATGGTGAGGGTCTGCTGGGAACGTCTGGCGAAGCCCTCGGCCGGGGATGTATTCAATTCCCACCTCCAGGAGAGCTTTGACCAGATCCGGGGGAGGTTGGAGACATAGAGTCCGAGTGAACCATATTCTCCGCATCTATGGTCAGTGCTGCCGCCTGTAGCTGTGGCCAAAAGGTCTGCGGTGCCTGTCGTGGCAGCAATCCCCGAACCCAGTGGTGGACACAGACAGTAAGGGATGCTATCTCCTTAACGTGGTGGAGGTGTTTGAGTGCTCGAATGATCCTATAGGCTTGTGAGACTCCTGAAGCAGCTGACGGGTACCGTGAGGCCAAGCGTGTCGTGGCCTGGGCTGTGGCAGAGGCAAAAACTCGGGCCTGGGAGGAGTTCGGTGAGGCCATGGAGAAGGACTACCAGTTGGCCTCGAAGCGATTCTGGCAAACTGTCCGGCACCTCAGGAGGGGAATGTAGTGCTTCACCAACACTGTTTAAAGTGAGGTTGGGCAGCTGCTGACTTCGACTGGGGACATTATCGGGTGGTGGAGGGTGTACTTTGAGGATCTCCTCAATCCTGCCGTCACGCATTCCATGGTGGAAGCAAAGGCTGGGGACTCGGGGTTGGACTCTTTCATCACCCAGGCTGAAGTCACCAAGGTGGTTAAAAACCTCCATGGACACGCTGGAGGGACTATGTCTCTCGGCTGGCCTGGGAACGCCTCAGAGATGAAGGTGGTGTCTGAGGAGAGGGAAGTCTGGGTGTCTCTACTGAGTCTGCTGCCTCCGCGACCTTGTCCCGGATGAAGCGGAAGACGACAAGTACGAGTACTGTATTATATAGTATTTTTGTCTCAAGAGTACTATATAGTCTGAATCATTTCATCTGAAACAATTTGTATTTCATTCTGTTTTGTTTCCAAGGACCACGTTGTTTTTCCACTAGTGAGTACTTGTGTCACGGAGAGTCAGCTTGTGCACATTCGGGAAGTACATATGTATCAGTTTATATGCATGTAACTGTATCCATGTCTTTCCCATTTACTCACCTTTCATGTTGCTCCAGCTGAACCTCCAGAAAGGCTCCATGCAGAAGATTTTGAAGTATTTGTTGAAACTGTCTCTGACTCTTTAGTACTCTCCACAGTGGGTCCAGTAGCTGTTGGAAACACCAGATGGGGTCAAGCTTTATACTCCCACTTGGAGTGATAGTGATAGTTTTTTCACAACAAATTTATCGTCTCCAAAGGAGATGCACACTCCAAACGCCAAAAAGTTTCCCAAATTATTGCTGGGAAATACTCAGCAGCTGATGTTCTTGTTTTATTCGTAGCACTTGAAGCATTTCCTTTTATTCTAAGCAGAGAGGAAAGAAAATTATGACATACAGGGCCTTGCAAAAGCTGTCATACCTCAAAGTTTTTCACATGCTGTCACGAAGCAGCCACATTCTTTCTTGTACTTTGTAGGCATTTTATTTTTTTTAGACAAACCAAGGAAATACATGTTTGTGAAGTGAAAGGAGAAGAATAGTGAACTTAAAAAAATCTTTGTTTTGAGCCCTTTTACTGAGATATAAATCTGGTGCAACCAATTGTCCTCAGAAGTAATCTAATTAGCAAATAAAGTCCCCCATTGCAAAATGAATGTCAGTATGGCTACAGCTGTTCTGTGAAGGCCTCAGAAGTTTTTTCGAGAACATTAGTAAACAGACCTTCACTAAGACCAAGAAACACAGCAGACGGGTCAGGAATAAAGCTGTGGGGAAGTTTAAAACACGGTCAGCTTATTTTAAAATATTCCAAGCTTTGGACTTTTCACAGAGCAACGTTCCGTCTATCGTTCAGAAATCCAAACAGTATGAAACAATTGCAGTCTTACAAATATGTAGCCATCCACTAAAACAGCCAGAGAACAGGGATAATTAATCATAAAAGCAGCTAAGAAGCTCATGATTACTCTGTAGAAGCTGCAGTGATGCGCAGCTCATAGGGAGTTGTGTACTTCGTAAACCAGGCTTTTATGGAAGGTGGAAGGCATTAAAAAGAAAGCTGTAAAACAAAGACAGAAGATGTACCATTCACAGCTTACTACAAGCTCTACTGGGGACACAGCAAAAAAGTTGAAGAAGGTGCTCTGGTCTGTTGAGACCAGAAATAAACTTTCTTGCTTTCTTGCAGAAAATGCTTCACATCATCCTGAACAGACCGCCCCTGTGGTAAAATATGGTGGATGGAGCACGGTCCACAGATACTTTTCGTTACCAGGGACAAAGAAGTTAGTCAGAGCTTGAGTGAAGATGGATGAAGCTGAAGCCTGGACAATCCTGGAAGAAAATGTTTCCAGGCCTGCAAAGACGTCAGACTAACTTGAGTTATTTTGCATATATGAATGTGCAACAATTTCAGTCTCTTAATGTCTTGGTAGAGACATCTCCCTAAAGACTTGCAGCCTTAATTTCTTCCAAAAGGGGTTCTATGTAGTATAGACCTAGAGAGGCTAAATACAAATACCAGTCACACCTTTCAGAGCAGTTTTAAAAACCTTTAATCAATTTCCTTTTACTTCACAAGCACTCCTTTGTGTTTGCCACATGAAATTGCCCCAGAAAATGCATTAAAGACATTGGTTGTAAGGTGATGAAATGTAAAAAAGTTTAAGTCTTCCAGTCAAATCATATAAGAACATTGAGAGATAAAGAAAAGCTTCCCAACTCCTACATTTTATATCAGATTTTGTTTGGCCTTTATTTTTAATAAAACTGTGTGAGCTGGAATATTAGAAAGTTCACCAGAGTTTAATTTAAAGCTCATACTTTCAAAGCACCAAATAAAGAAATGTTTGAAAAGAAAATGAAAAACCAATCTGATCTCGTAAAACTCTTATCAAAATTGGATTTTGATGTTTCATAAACCAAACTTCTACCCTTTGTGAATATTGAAAAAATAATGAACTTGGCAGCAAGCCTTTTCCTTCTTTTTTACAACTTCCTACTTGTTCAGTTTTATATTAAAAAGCCTAAGCTCTTTTATGAATTTGGAGGGTACTCTTACGTAATGGGCTGCTGATAATAAATCACAATAACAATAAATCTGTGTTTTTATTCTTTAATAGCTCTCTTTTATTATTCTGAAATGCCACTATAGTTCTCACCTCCTGTTTCTGTTGCTTTGAAGTAAAAAAACATCCCTTGGACAGTCATAAATAATGACGGGCAGGTGGGTTATTTATCCCCAGAGTAAAGTTTCAAAGGCTGTTAAACGCTGGCCACTCATGGTCAAAGAAGCGCTCCTGTTAAAGGTTTAAAAGTTAAGGTCACGTCAAGGAACAAGCAGCATGACATAAAATATTATTATTGCTGTTGAAATAACTGACAGAGAGCTACAGGAGTTACACAAATGACAACAAAACAGAGCCAAGTTTAGGAGGAGCATACCATTTATCTTCCGGTTGAAGTTAAAGATTAAGCATTTTTTTTCAAACTTTCCACATTACATAATTTTAAAGGCATTTAACATCATTTCTCATGCGCCTTATATTGCGTTTGCCTTCTTTAATTTTATAGCATGAATAACAGACAGACATCAGCAAGGATCCATCATGGTTTGTGCTCTTTCTATGGGGAATATTTCACGGGTTGATGAAAAAAAGAAGATTCAGTTAATTTCAAGCAAGATCTACAGGAGGACATCGGGATCATAAATCAACAAATGGAGGTTTGTTGGGAGGTAGACATAGATGACAGACTGTACTAATAAATCAGCTTTCCTTGTTTTACTTCAACAGAAATTCATTCTTCTTCTTCTGTTTTATTATCTTTTAAACCTATGGTCTGACAGTCCAGGAAACATAAAGATACTCCCCCCAGCATTGATAGAAAGAAAAATTAATTTCCTGTTTAAAAACGTACTCTACACCAGATAGATTCAACACACTGGAGTGGTGAAACAATATACTTCTATAGCAACATCTGAGCAAATGATCTAATTTATAGAAGGAAGGAGTTGAGAATTTTATGAAACTTAGTAAAAACAAAAAGCTGTTTCACTATGAACAAATGTGGCTCAACAGTCAGGGTCAGGAAACTGGCACAACAACCATTTTACCAACTCAGGAAAATTACTGAATGCATTTACAGCTGATGCTGGGGGCAGTCCAGTCTTAGTTTTCATTTTTTTCCAAAAAAAACTGAAAAGTGTGGTGTGCATTTATATGCAGTGCCACTGAGTCGACACTGGATCAACTTTTGCTGAAATTTCAGGTGCAAGTCTCTACCAGCTTTCTATATTACATAAATTTTCAATTCATCTGTCAAATTCTCAGTTGGATTTACTTTGACTGGGACATTCTAACACAGGAAAGCACGTTGATCTAAACTATTCCATTGCAGCTCTGGCCTTATGTGTATTGTCCATGTCCAGCTGGAAGGCAAATCTCCACCTTGGTTTTAAGTCGTTTGTGGCCTCTAACAGTTTTGCTTCCATTATCGCCCTGCATTTAGCTTGATCCATGTTCAGATCCACTCTGACCAGCATTTCTCCCACTGCTGAAGAGAAGCACCCCTACCTGCTGATGTTGCCACCTCCATGCTTCTCCATGGGGGTGGTTTGCTGAGGGTGATGTTTGGGGTGTCCAAAGCTCCATATATTGTTTTATAATCTAACCGTGTTTTAAACTTCGACACAGCTTTCTCCCTGGCCTATCTGCTGTGTTCCAGGGTCTTCATGATGTTGTTTGTTCAATAATGTCCTCTATTAAACCTCTGAGGCCTGTAGCTGTACTTTAAATTAGGAAATGGTAGAGTCTATTAACTAACTAGGTAACTCTTAAATACAATTGGTGTCATTTGTGGATTTTATTTATTTACTTTAGTATCAAAGTAAAGAGAGCTAAAATACAAAGGCATGAGACACTTAAGATTTTTATAACTGAAAAGAAAATAAAAATTTTGGTTCACTTTCCTTCGACTTCACAATCATGTACTAATTCTGAATGTACATGAGAGATAAACCAGATGATCCATATGGTGCATCAGATATGAACCAGGGATCTCACAGGATTATAGGACAATTGCATTAGTACTGGATGAAAATGTGCTCAACCTGAACTGAAAAACTTTGATGATGCAATGTGCCCAAACATCTGCTTTGGGCCTGATATGAAACTACAGTAAATAATAACACAAAATCTCGCTTAAAATAAATGATTTATCTTTACAATTGTTCTATTCAAATGAAAAGTTACCTTTCTCTTTTGGCTTTTTCTGATACTTTTTGACCTGTACAACGCCCAGACTTCATGCATTCCTCCTTTGCATGACTTTTGTGGGATTTAAGAACATTTTTCAGAAGGTTCTATCATCAAGCATCCTTTGTGATATACTGAATGTGCAAAGGAAATCAATTCAATGGGTGCACAAAATGACGACCTTGTTGGTTTTTATGCAAAGTGTCTGTTGTTAATGATTACACATCAGAAAACCTTAATGAGTTTTTACAGCTGCTGCATTGCTAGATGATAAGAGCTTTGTGATTTACATGAAGTGAAAGCCTTAATGTGAGATCGTAATGTGGGAAAACCTTTACATTTCGAAACTAAGGAAACCATCTGAACCTAAATAACAAAGTGCATATTTACACTATAAGATCTTTCCTTCTTCTCGTGGCTCACTTCCACATGATAATTGGCTCCACCTTTTTCCACCAGGGAATAAACAGGTAAAGGAAGCAAAGAAAATCATGTTGATATTGTTTCTAATCACGGATAACCCCCATAAAGCAGTGACCCAAAGAGGTTCCTGTAAGTGTCTTCATACCAAAGGTTCAATGAAAGCATAAGGCAGATCATTAACCTAACGCAGGGAGGTATTTCCCACCCCACCCTTCCCTTTCTAGTCGTGGACCCTGACCTAATTGACTTAAAACCTTGGGAGGGTGAGGATACAAAGACATGCTTTCCATCTGACCATCATGAGAGTCTTGTTTATCGCCGTTTGTTTGCTCAGGCCTGCAGAAGGCTGGTGTTAAAAAAGAGGAAGGTTTTAATCAAGAAAAGACAGAGACGGGTTCATGTTAAGGTTTAATTATGCACCTGTACAAAAGAAAAAAGTTCAAGTAGAGTAGCGTGCATGCCTGTATTGTTCCTGCGTTTAAATGTTTAGGTTAGAGGTCAAATAAAACTTTCTAATCAAAAGTTAGGGAGATTTCCTCATAAATGCTTTAGAACATACTGTTATGTAGATAAGCAAAAGTGAACAAAGAAGAGAAAACATGACAATTATCCAGAGGGCTAATTTATTTATAAAGTACCCTCATCATTTATTGGTACTCCAAGTAAAAATTTGTGAACAGCCTTAAAATAAATTCATTTTTGTAATGCAGTTGCACAATATAACACTGAACATTTTAGAAAAATCCTACCTTTAAAGGTGAGGATTTTTATTTGGTGGGAAATAAATCTCACAAACCTGTCCAGGGTGTACCGCGCCTCTCGCTCAATGACCGCTGGAGATAGGCACCAGGCCCCCCACTACCCTGCAAGGACAGGCGGGTTTAGATGATGGATAGATGGATACGTCTTACATTAAGAAATTATTATTTATATTAGATAATGTCACCAGTGGGACATTTGAAGGTATCCCCAACAATTTCAATAAAATAAATGTAGCTGAAGATTTTTTTGTCATTTATGCAGACTTTCAACCCTGGTGTTAGTTTGTTCTCCATGATCTCTTATTTGCTTGGGGTATAAACATCACATAACTCAGGGGTTTGTTTCTATTCTCTCCTCTGATCAAAAAGGGAAAGACAAGCATTCATAAGCATTCTTCATAATTCAGAAAATAGCTGCTATCTCAGTTCCCAGATTAAATTGCTATCAGAAATCTGTGGTGTGAGTTTAAGATAAGAGATCACATAGGAATGGTCAAAGATTTCTTTCCCTCTTCCAACACTGCAAAATGTTACAAGGGAAGATTTAACAGTCCCTTTAAAAAAAACAGGGTTTACATTTTTAAAACAGCAGGAGACCCAATTATTGGGGAATTACAGATTTTGTAAAAAAATAATAATAATAATTTACTACTTAAATCAATAATTGTACTTTTGTAAAATAAAATTTACATTGAGATTGTACTGCTTCAATACAAGAAAAAAAATATTTCAAGGCATTTGACACATCTTTACCTGCAGTGCCAATAAGTGTGAGGGGTGCTGTAAGGGGTAAATAATGCACTGAAAATGTCTTCCATCATGCTCAGTGGTTTAGTCACATGTAAAATCCAAGAACACAAAGCTCCTGGGACCAAACTGAAAGTCCTGATGGTGTGGTAAAAAAATAATTATTTAAGACCCGGTGTCAGGAAAATAAACAAGCCCGTCGGTGGCAGTAGCTGTTCAATATCTGGAAATTCCTAAAAATGAGCTACAAGTAGAAGACAATCAAAAGTTAAGTTTAAGGAGGTCGGTGGGATTGTTCACTCTTTAGCTTTTGCCACCATCAGCACATACTTGTCGTGATGTGCTGTTAAAGACACATTTGTCACTGTCTACTCAGACGACTGAGATGCAGGAATGCATGCAACGTGAAAACCTTAATCCGCAAGCTCATTAGGACTGCAGCAGATTTATTTCCATTAGAAAAAGTGCATATTTTCAGGCTTTTCATCATGCATAAAGATCCTAAATCAGCCTTTAGCAAAATAAGCCACCTTCTGTAGCTGCAATTAATAATTTAAAGGCTGGAAAATCAGCTTTGTACTACTAATGGCCTTACGCTTTTATGTAAAACTCTTTACATTATTAAGGATAAAACATCACGCATTTTGTTTTTTCTTAAATAAACCCTTTATATTCTGGAACTGTTTATGTTTTTTCTTACTGATTTGTCCTTTGGGCTTTCTGAAAATGTCTTATCGTATGTCGTCAGAAAAAGGAAATGCTTCAAACATGACATCACTTCTACTGATTCTGGTAGGAAAGTGTTTTTAGATTGTGTCAACAGAAAACAACAGGGAGCAGCGTGAAAACATCCGAAAAATGAGCACGAGTCACATTCCTGACCTGTTCCGTCTCCGTCTCATAAACCAAAGGGGGAAAAAAGATGTTTTTAATGGTGACCTGAAGTAAACAGAGGTCTGTCACTGACTGAATGAAGTGCAAAGTGCTAGAAGTGTTTTGAAGTAAATGTGAGCTGCAGTTTAATCATTCAGGCTGGGGAGTGCAACTGCTTTGAGCGTGACCTAGATCATTCAAACACTCCTTCATTTTTATTTTGCTCAAATTCACTTAATGAGCCGGGGTGAATCATCTCTCCTCGACCCCGTCTCCGCACAATCAGAGCCACTTTGAAAGACTATTGTAAGCACAGCTCCGTAAAATTGCAGCTATAGCAACACTCCGCAATATGTCTGTCAAAGCCCAAAGAGTTTTTACTATCTTCCTTAGAGTCCCTTGAGGCCCAGATTCTCTGTGGCGCCATCCTACTCTGTCTCAGCTCTGCCCAAGTACGACATACATCATGTCTACCCTCCTGCTATGGCACTCCAGGCTACCAGTGCTTCCATCATCCCCGCACTAATGCACGAAGCAGGCAAAACCCCATAAATGTCCAAATCTGTTCAGGCTGCCTGGGTAAATGAGTGGTGCTCTTTGTGGGTTGACTCCCAGCAGATAGGTTTATTAACACCTTAAACCCCATGCTCTTTAAATCACTGCAACTTCCACACCCCTCTGAGAAACATTCAAACTATTCCGGAGGGGTGTAGCCGAGATTGGGCAAAATAACAGAAGAAAATCCCATGAAGAGGAGGAATGAAGACAACAAATTATAGGAGGTAAAACACCATCACTTATAAGACTGGAGTTAATTTAAGCTTGCATATATTTTATTAGTTCAGAGCTGTTTATACATATGCACTGTATACCCAGGTCCAAACATTTACTGCTGATTTGACATTTAAGTCACTGAATACATGGAGATATTGGGTAGTAAAGCACAATATGAAATATACGATGCCTTGCAAAAGTATTCATGGATTTTTCCACATATTTTTCACATTACTGTCATGATATGTAGGACTTTGCTTTTGTTTGTCAGGTTTAATAGTTTAGATTTCCATAGTGTTAATTTATGTTCTGTGTTAATGTCACCATGCGTTAGTCAGACTAGATGCAGTTAATCTGTGAACATCTATTTTCAAGTCTTGCCACATATTCCTTTGTAGCTATAGGATTAGGGCTGTTGTCCTGCTGGAAGGTTAACCTCCGCTCGAGACCAGACTGCAAACTAGACCTTTATGCTTTTCTTTCTACAAGGTCTTTCTTTTTGCTGCTGTTCCACAAAGGCCACAACTGTGGAGCCCATGACTAATAGCTATCATGTTAGCAGATTGTTTCACCAGAGCTGAGAATCTCTGTGGCTCCTCCAGAGTTGTCATGCTTTTGGCTGCTTCTCCGATTAATGCTCTCCTTTCCCAGCCTGTTAGTTTAGGAGGGCTGCCATATCTTGGTGGGTTGGCAGTTGTGCCTGATTCTTTCCATTTTCACACAATGAATTAAAGAGTGACCATTATGTGTTCAAAACTTTAGATTTTGTTTTCTCCACAATCTTATCCCTGACCTGTCTGCTGTGTTCCTTGGTCTCCATGAGGCTGTTTGTTCATCAGTGTTCTTTAACAAATAGAAATGCACTAATTTGTGTTATTCTGTGACATAAAATCCGAATCAAATAAATAAAATAAATATGAAAAGGTTTGGGAGATTTGAAGACTGTGCCCTATAATCTGAGGAAACAACACAGCAGTTTATAGACAGTATGGCCACAAGGAGGAAATTCTGGCAATGCAAAGAAGTATTACAAAATAAAACCATAGGAGACAGAAAACAGAAGCTGAGACAAAACTGAGAAGTTTGGCAATTTCATAGCTGTTGCATCATCTAAATATTATATGCAGACATTGTCATTGCATTTTATTCTTTTACAGATTGTTCTTTTTTTACCACTAATGTGCTCTTTTAATGGAGTTATTTCTGTCATGTTCATTCACATGTGAATAAAATTGACTGAGGTGCAAATGAACAGTTGCAAGCACATGAGTTAGGCGCCATCTAGTGTTCAAACTGAAAGCAGACGTGTGGTGCACAGAGGGAGCGCAGAAATGTATCAAATAGTCACGACTTACGGGTATAGTTACGACTAAAGTACAACCGGAAGTTATAGTTTTACTAAAAAACAAAAGTTTTCAAAATCAGATGAGGTGAAGGAAATACGTAATTTGGCAATTATCAATCGTCCTATAAACTTTAAAGTGAGGTGAAACATGTTGAAGAAGTAGTTGTATCAGTCATACCCTATTTGTTGTGTTGTTAAAAAAACAATTGGAAAATCTATCAATTTATGACTTTTCATCCATCCATCCATCCATCTTCTATACCTGCTTTATCCCTATAGCCGCGGGTTTTTAAAACAAGACTTCCTTTCGGCTGATCGCTTTAGGGCTCACCACAGTGGTTCCTTTGCCTTCATCTCACTCTATTCTTTGCATCCTCCTCTGTTAAACCATCTATCTGAATATTCTCCTTCTCTACAACCAGAAACCATTAAATACGGCCTTCCTCTCTTTGGCAGGCCCATCCTTAACATCCTTCAGCAAATATATCCACTATCTCTCCAGGACGCATCCAAATCATCTCAGCAATGCCTAACTTTGTCTCAAAATCTGAGCTGTCCATCTGATATGATATCCATTCCCATTCACTCCCACTGAATGTCTTTCAGTTTGTACCACCATCTCCAGACCATACATCATAACAGGTCTACCTTCCACTCTCTACTATCTTCAATCCCACTCCAGAACGGCCTGCACTCTGTTTTTCACCCCTCTGGTGCACTGCTTTCTGCCTTGGATGGTTGACCCCAGGTGTTTTAATAGAATTATCTACAAAACCTCTGCTCCTCGAAGCTTCATTGTTCCGCCAGTCTCCCTCACATTAACACACACTTTCTTTCTTCTCCTCATAGCATGCCTCCTATTGTTGTATACATTCGTGTATATAGTTGTATACCTATACCTCTATAGCTGTGCTGTGGGGGTCCTACAATATGCAAATAGGTTCCCATATCAAATTATGCTGAGGGCCTCATTCAATCTTGGACCGGCCCTCCCCGTATTTTCCCCGTTTTCGACACAAATTGACTAACAGCTTTTATTTTGAAGATCCAAACCGGAAAGTGTAGCATGTTACGTTTAGGAATACTCATCAGAGTTAGCCTGCCCGGGCTGCATGCAAATCCCACCAACAGCAGGCACAGCATGGCATACAGTGCGAAGATAGGTCCGTCCATCCTGAGCAGCGACCTGTCCTGTTTGGGCAGCGAGTGTGTCCGGATGATGGAGTGCGGGGCGGACTATCTGCACCTGGACGTTATGGACGGGTCAGTGTGACCCGGGCGTGCTAACAGCTAACAAACCAAACACAAGCTCTGAGAGCAGAAGTTGGCTAACATCAGAAAGCTAAGCTAGCCTAACTAAAGTTAAACCGTTGAGAATCAGTTTTTATACTTCAATTGTAAGCGTTTAGAATATCCTGCGGACTTTTTAAGTCTTAATTATTGTCTGCCTTAAGCAGTAAAGTTTTCCTTCACAGAAACTGCCGTAACTTTACAACTGTTTATGCACTATTGGGGAATTGCTCAACAGCTGTTATTGCTTATCTTTAAAGGCACTTTGTCCCCAATATCACATTCGGCCATCCCATGGTAGAGTGTCTGAGGAAGACTGTAGGACAGGATCCTTTTTTCGGTGAGGGAGGAGTCATCCTAAAACATGCAACAGCACATGCTTCAAATTATAGGCAAAATTAAATCTGCTCTGCTCTCTGCACATTATTGGGGTCAATGTTTGCAGACATGCACATGATGGTGTCCCGGCCGGAGCAGTGGGTGAAGCCCATGGCTGCAGCAGGAGCCAGCCAGTACACCTTCCATTTAGAAGCCACCACCAATCCTGGAAACCTCATCAAGGAGATAAGGGAGAGCGGCATGAAGGTGAGACCTGTCTGCAAATTATCTGTGTAGTTCAGGTATAGAATATAACGGTGTTCCTTCCACAGATACTGCTTTTGGTTACAGTCGTAAACTTTTTATTTGCAGACCGATTACTAAAAACCCACTCTGTGCTACCAGAAACTAGAGCTCAGCCGGATGATTTCAATTCTCATTTCTAGTTTATATGATAAACTGCAATTAGCCGCTCACATTGACTTAAAACCTAGGTTTTACTGCAGCTTCGTCAGATTTCTAAAGCTGTCTAAATCAACGAAACTCACTTCAGAAACAGTTTGTCACCTACAAGAAAATGTCATAATAAGCGTTGCTATTTGGTTTGCCATTTTGTTTTGTTAAAAATCCCCCAAACAAACGTCCTCACTCACATGCCTCTGGTTCCATCCCAATGGGGCACAAAATTTAGTGAAACGTCTTAGCTGCACTTGAAACGTCTGCATAGATTTAAGAAAAGAATTGGCCGCAATAAATCACATGGATGAGGTTTCTGAAGAGCACCAGGGTCAACGGGAATGCCAAGGCTTCATTATTAAAGGTCTTCAGTGATCATTTCAAGTTAAGTTGGTTTGAAAATCAATGGGCTGGTTGATGCGTTTCATTGAAGTCAAAATCTAGTTTAGATATTTGAGGGTGAACTCCCTTCAACCAGAACACAATTTGAATGTTTTAGCATTCATGCTGAGCTTTTTCTAAACTCGTTCATCTGTCATATTGTTTTCTAATTCCAGCTGATGGGGGTTTTTTCCAGGTCGGTTTTTAAAAACTTTTATATTTTGTGGAATCTTGGCGTGGAAATCCGCACCTTATTACCCAGCTCTGCAGCTACCACCAGTGTACATTTATAAGTGGAATAATCCACCTCTGCATATTATAGTTTCTTTTGATTTTATCTAATAACACTTGCATGGATTTTCTTTTTAATGACAACTAATTGCTCACATTTACTCTGTGGATTTACAGACACTCAGCAGCATCTTTACCTTAAAGTGGTTTGACATTGTTGTAACAGAAATACGAAAGGGGGAAAAAACGGTTATTTATTTAGACTCTGGTCCACGTTCAGAATCCATCATATTGTTTTAGCAAGCATCACTTATTAATTAAAACATAAATTAATCGTGAAACACATTCATGAAACCATGTGTTTTTCAGGCATAATGAAAGGAAAACAAATATTTTGTTGCCTGTTGTCGTAGGTGGGATTGGCCATTAAGCCTGGTACTACAGTGGAAGAGCTGGCGCCTTGGGCCAATCAGATCGACATGGCTCTGGTCATGACGGTGGAACCTGGTTTTGGAGGACAGAAGTTCATGGAGGACATGATGCCCAAGGTAAAGAAAAGAAACGTGTAGTTTGTAAAGGATTGCCAACAACTGGGGTCGGTATGTGCCCTGTTTTTTAACTATGTACTTGGCAAATGATCATGAACATGGCTGTTTATCAGTAGTTTAATTCTGACAGTGAGACCCATTAAAAATCTAACTATTAAAACAGTAATTTAACATTAGAAAAGTCAAAATGTCAATACCTCTAGAACCATCAGCGGGTGTCATTTTGACTCCATGTCAGAGGTGCTGTAACTGACAAACATGAGATTTAAAAAGGCTGGTTTTGTTTCTTTTTGGAGTTTTATTCATTCTTAGCAGAATAAGAGTTGAGCAGCAAAAAAAAAAAAAAACTGTCTGGCTCATGTAATTAATTTAGCAAAAAAAAAGCTATAGCAGGGATTTAGATTGCTGCTGTATGCATAAAATACTAGCAATTTACAGCATTCACCAAAATTACTTTATATAAGGTAGAAAAAACATGTATTTGTCTTTACAGCATGTTCTTAGAGCATTTGAAAAAGAATAGGTGATAATCCCATGTTTTAATTGATTCAGCCAAGACCAAAAATCCCTAATTACAAAATATAAAACCAAAGAGTTGCTACTTCTGGGAATAGTTATTTTTTACTCGCAGAGCAGTGGTTATAAATGCAGAAAAAGCCTCCCACAAACCATTCTGTTTGCTTCTGTTCAATATAGCGTTGGATACTCAAACTGTTCACAACAGAAAGCGAGCAGCTGTACCTGTGCTGCATGTGTGGCTTTATATTCCTTGGCCGTGACGTTTTACTCCACAATCCTTGACTCTTTTATTTGCTTATCACATCTTTGGACTTTGCTGTATTGGGCTGAATATGGACTCAGTATGGAGTTATTCACTGAGCTCATCGATGAAATTATGTTGGGTCATAAAAGGTGCAGGCAGTTGCCCCACTGTAATGTTTCTCATCATATTTGTCTTAGTCTTGCTTTTATCCAATAGTTACTGGTCCTCCTGGCAAAACAGCCTAAATCTCCCTAATCCAAATCCTGCACAGTGATGTTCAGGAGTTGTTGCAAAACTGACTTTTCATTTATTCTTTCGGTTTTGCTCATATGGACTCTGCATTAGTCAAATTGTATGTATCCTGTAGTTAAAAGCCGGTTTACCATATCATTCATTAGAAATAACTATTATTCATTCATAAACCAACTCTGCAAAGATTTATTTTTGTTTCTTCTACCTGTATGCGCTACAATCTAGTTACCATAGCAACGTTGAACCTCCAATGGGACAACTGAGTGCGTAGCATTTTATATAGATTCGGTAGGGTCGAAAGGACTCCCATCGATGGTTCTAGGTATGCAGGGTCCAAACTCTGACGTTATTTGTTGCAGATATCTCACAGCAGTCTTAGGTAAGGTCATGAAGTATGAACCACCAAAGGTTGAATTTGGAGTCGAATACTCTGGATGTCAAATTGCCTCCTGGGCAGTTCTAGTGTCAATGACGAGCTGCAGAGAAAAAGTTTGAGGAATTTGCATTAATGAAATGGCCTATATGAAAATGTTATTTTAACGATATACGTTAATAAATAGGTACATAAGCAGAGCATGTTGTGCATGTCATCTATCACTAGATGACAAATACAGACAAATAGACTGCTCAAAAAAATTAAGGGAACACTCAAATAACACATCCTAGATCTGAATGAATGAAATATTCTCATTGAATACTTTGTTCTGTACAAAGTTGAATGTGCTGACAACAAAATCACACAAAAATCATCAATGGAAATCAAATTTATTAACCAATGGAGGCCTGGATTTGGAGTCGCACACAAAATTAAAGTGGAAAAACACACTACAGGCTGATCCAACTTTGATGTAGTGTCCTTTAAAACAAGTCAAAATGAGGCTCAGTATTGTGTGTGGCCTCCACGTGCCTGTATGACCTCCCTACAATGCCTGGGCATGCTCCTGATGAGACAGCGGATGGTCTCCTGAGGGATCTCCTCCCAGACCTGGACTAAAGCATCCGACAACTCCTGGACAGTCTGTGGTGCCTAGCGGCCCTCCAAAGAAATGCCACCCACACCATTACTGACCCACTGCCAAACCGGTCATGCTGAAGGATGTTGCAGGCAGCAGATCGCTCTCCACATTCTCTCCAGACTCTGTCACGTCTGTCACATGTGCTCAGTGTGAACCTGCTTTCATCTGAGAAGAGCACAGGGCGCCAGTGGCGAATTTGCCAATCCTGGTGTTCTCTGGCAAATGCCAAGCATCCTGCACGGTGTTGGGCTGTGAGCACAACCCCCATTTGTGGATGTCGGGCCCTCATACCATCCTCATGGAGTCGGTTTCTAACCGTTTGTGCAGACACATGCACATTTGTGGCCTGCTGGAGGTCATTTTGCAGGGCTCTAGCAGTGCTCCTCCTGTTCCTCCTTGAACAAAGGCGGAGGTAGTGGTCCTGCTGCTGGGTTGTTGCCCTCCTACGGCCTCCTCCACGTCTCCTGGTACACTGGCCTGTCTCCTGGTAGCGCCTCCAGGCTCTGGACACTACGCTGACAGACACAGCAAACCTTCTTGCCACAGCTCGCATTGATGTGCCATCCTGGATGAGCTGCACTACCTGAGCCACTTGTGTGGGTTGTAGAGTCCGTCTCATGCTACCACGAGTGTGAAAGCACCACCAACATTCAAAAGTGACCAAACATCAGCCAGAAAGCATAGGTACTGAGAAGTGGTCTGTGGTCCCCCACCTGCAGAACCACTCCTTTATTGAGTGTGTCTTGCTAATCACCAAAGATTTCCCCCTGTTGTCTATTCCATTTGCACAACAGCAGTGAAATTGATTGTCAATCAGTGTTGCTTCCTAAGTGGACAGTTTGGTTTCACAGAAGTTTGATTTACTTGGAGTTATATTGTGTTGTTTAAGTGTTCCCTTTATTTTTTTGAGCAGTGTGTATAAGTAATGACTTGATCTCAATAGTCTGAGCAGTAAAACCACTGACAGCTAAGGAAACATTTATTTTCTCCAAACATGATACTGAGGGGAATTTGGTTGTGTTCAGGCTTTAATATATGTACTCAAAAGCAACATTTTTCCATTATTGTACCTTAACATTAGAAAATGATTTTGATTGAAAACTTGAAGTTGTTTTTCTTCAGTTTAGCTACTTTATGAAGCCTCTACCACAGCTCTCGGGATGCATTTTCATACCACGTGTGAACACATGTTCAGGAGCTGTAGATTTGCGACTGACAAAGCCCTTGATATGGTCTAAACTGCGATTGCTAGAAGATGACCTAGTGAAATCATCTCCTGAGAAGCAGGTCCTTTGGGATGTTCCTGTAGGGGTTATTACCCGCAAAGAACAACAGCTGGTGATGGTGTAGCTGCCCAGCACATACTGATGAGATAGCCTCACAGAAACATCCCAAAGCTTTCATAGAAACTGTCAGTTCTTAAAGCTGAGGTATTAGAAGTATAATTGTTGTCAAATCTGTTGCTAACAACTAACATTTTAAAATGTAATCACTAAATGCAACTTCTTCAGTTCTGGATTGTATTAAACCACACAGCTGCACAAAATGTTGCATCAGACCTCAAAACCACTTTCCTACAAAGTATCTGTGTGCCTCCACACAGCTTTGAACCTCACTGATTTAAGCAAATGTTGGCAGATATGCTTCAGCTTTTCTTCTGTGTGTGTCACCCAGGTGAGCTGGCTGCGGAGTCAGTTTCCCTCATTAGACATTGAAGTAGATGGAGGCGTCGGCCCTGACACCATTCACAAGTGTGCGGAGGTAATAGATCACAAATTTATTAAGAGGCTTGAAACATTTGCTGTAGTTTTTTATATTAAGGTTACGTTCACCTTCACCACAGGCCGGGGCTAACATGATCGTGTCAGGCAGCGCTTTGATCGCCAGCGACGACCCTCGATCCGTCATCGCGCTCCTCCGCACGGCAGTGGCTGAAGCAATCCAGAAACGCTCACTGGACCGCTGACACGTTGTGTTCCTGAGAGCCCCCCCCCCCCCCGCAGACACCAACAAGCTGCAGCCGCCAGGGGAAACGACTCAACATGGACATTTGTGGGAGAATTGGGGTCGAGGGGTCACGACAAGAACGAGGGGCTTCTGCTTTTTTTGCCAACAGCCAAAACACAATCAGTGGGATTAAAACTGCATCGCGCCTGTTTTAACTTTTCCCGCCAAAAGTCTGTCAACTCATAATGAGACTTCTCTTGGCACAGGAAGTACTCCAGAACCGGAGCTAAAGTTCACGTCAATAAACTCTATGAGCATTCCAGAGCACCGTCTTAAATACAAATGGCCCAAGAAGCAAATTTTGTATGTATTTAGCTTGAAAAGTTACTTTTCTGTTCCTTTCAATTTGAAATAATGTTTCAAAGATCCACAAAATTAAAATAGACAATATTTGTTTGGTTTGTTGAAATCACAAGGTACTGACTATACTACTGAAAAAATACATACTGTATTCCAGGATCAATCAAGTGTTTATGGATCTACTGTGATTTAGTCAAGGAATACACAGTCACGTAGAAAATCATTACACAGCTTCATTGATATTAAACATTAAGAATACATTTTGTGAATTTTTACAAATTTCCCCATGGAAGTGTTGCTATTGAATACCTACTGCCAGTCCAGTCTTGTCCAAATGTAAGGGTGTGTGTTGGAAAATGATGCATTAATTTATCTGGCAAAGAGAAAAAAAAAACTTGATTTTCTCAAAATTTAAAGGCATAACATTGCTGTCATCCTAATATATTTAGAAACAGCTGTTTAATACACATATAGAACAGGTTGCATATTTATATATAATGAAAAGGCAATTTTATGTTCATTGCCGATCATAGTGAGGAAGTATTCCCTCACAACATATAATCAAGGAAGGAAGAACATTTTGTTGGACGTAAAAGTAAACAAGATGTCAGTGTTTATCTTCTAATTGGATGTTTACTCTCAAATGCAAACCACTGATAACCAACCAGACAGCAGAAAGGCAAAGGTTAAACTCTATTGTATCATCAGGAAAGCCTTCCACATTTTAATTCATTATATCAAGATCAACTGGAATCACACTGGTGGAAAGAGGATAATCAAAAAACTGGACGTATTCCACCAAAAATGAAGATGTGTTTTCAGCTCTTTTTGAAACTGGTGCTTCCTGTTAAAGTTGCCACTGACTGGATTGCTTTTTAAAATGTGCAGCAGAGTCCTTGGTTGGATTCAGGGAAAGATGGCTTAATTAACTGATTGTTAACATTTCAAACAGATTGGTAATGCTAAACGTTAGTAGCAAAGACAGATTTAGGCAGTGCCAATAAAGGTACTCACATGACCACAACATGCTTTCTTAAGAGAGAACTGCGGCAGACAGTCCGACAAATGACAACTGAATGCTGCAGTGACACTCGAGGGAGAAGCCTTGATCTGCAATTGTCCCAGACTGCCAGGGGTTAAATCAAATGCAGTTCTGGTCAGAGGTTTCCATCATTTCCTTGACATGAGCCTCATTCATTTTGGGAAATTGTTTTTTTTATGATTACACAGTATACAACTTTAAGGAAATCTGAAAAACTAGAATTGAGTGCACAAATTTGAATTTATCTATTACAGACAAATATATACATACATCCTCGGTAATATTTAGATACATTTCCTTTAGCAAGTTAGAAAAATAAAACGTTTTTCACTGGCAGGGATCAGGCTTTTAACCACTGTTTATAAATTTTCATCATGGCTGAGTTCAGGGGCCATTGCAGAAGCTTAATGTTAGCATGCTTTATCCGTTCCAAAACCAGTTTTCCAGTGTGTATTTTGAGATACATTCCCTAATCGTCATCTAGGTGTCGATATGAAGTAAAGGTAAAGAATTTGAAGGTAGTCCTCATTCACCGACAGTAAAACAGCCCCTTTGCATGATGCTACCACCACCCTGCCTGACAGTTTATACAGTGTTCCTCGATTTAAATGAATGACCTTGACTCCAAATATTTCTATTACTGTGGTGCAACAGCTCAATTTTTGGCATTAAATAGCATTAAATATTACCTTGGGTACCCGGTTCTTGTTCTAATTCATTGAAGTTGTTGACATTGATGTTGTAAAGTGCAATCATGTACATCATTAGACGCCCAAAATGAATGAGTGCATTCTAGTCAAGCTTGTGTGTTAACGCCTGACCGCCACCACAGATCTCTTACATTTATGTAAAATCCTTTAAAACATTCAATGCAATACTTCCTTGACCCCCTGACTGAAAGTGTAGAAAAATTAGTATACGGATGCAAATTGAATGACTGCATTGTGTTATGATGAAAAGAGAAAACTAGGACAACTGTGTCAATGTCCAATAATGGATTAACATAACACTGTTTTCTGGAGCCAATTCAGAGAAAACTCAGTTTCTTGAATCTAAATATTCTTGAATCTAAATATACCCTAATGAGATCTAAGGCTTATTCCTGGAAAAAAAAAATGTATCAATAAAAAAAACTAGAAAAACTAAGGCTTTCAGAGATAAAATTTATTAAAGAATGTATATATATATCTATATATATATATCTATATATAGATATATATATATGGCTGATGTTTTAATATATATTAATATGTATTACATAGTATATATGACAGTATATTGGGGAAGAGGCAGGTGTACCGTGCCTCTCCCCCAACGACCGCTGGAAACAGGCACCAGCCCCATGGTGACACTACAAGAAAAAGCGAGTATAGACAATGGATGGATGGAAGGATTTTCAAAACTGTTCATGGTTTTCCACTATTTATACACTAGATGGCAACTTTGGCACGATAGAAATAAAGCCCGTCTGAGGAATCGTTATTAAACTGTAAGGGTTTGTTATAAATTTGTGAATGTGAGCAAATGTTTTACAACAATTTTACACTGGAAACACATTTCTGTTATTTATAATGCATTCAATCTGTGGTAGAAACATTACTGAGAGTTAAGCAGACACTTTGGACAGACAATGACCTCAGAGGCGCTCTCTGCTGAAAATGGCTAAAAAATGAAAATGGCTCATGACTAAAATACTGTTTTAACCTCTCAAAGTAGTAAATGTTTTTCTCAGAAACATTTACTACTTTGACTTTTTCCACTAGTGCATCTGTTTAGTTGGGTGGAATGGTGAATAATGTTCAGTAGTAGTGCCAGTGTCCAACGTTTGTGTGCAAGATGTTTTTTTAGGGATTAATTGTTTCACATTTGTTTGCAATGACTTAAATGTGGAATCCCTCTCATTGTAGACAGACAGAAAAACCGAACACATGTCTATTGTCTCTCTCGTCTCTTAAAGTATCAGCCCCTGTCAGTGAAAATCACCCACTACATGCTTCAAACCGCAAGCAGCTCTCTCTCTCAATAATTCAGCGCATGTCTTGGAGGCAATTCGCAGGCCCTCTGAAATATTGATGCTTAAAATCTGTATTTTCATTTCAAAGTTACACTTAATGGCAGATAATGTTATCCTCCTTGCTCACTGGGTCGTTGGATGTGTGTAAATATTTATTTAAATATATGTACCAGTTCAAATTGGGTATGCACATGCAACAATAGAGTTGGAGTTCAATGCACAAAATTTGTAAATGTTGTGGGAATCTCCTGTGACAGATTTCCACTCTAATAGATCACGACAAGCGTTTGTGTGCTAGTGTCATTGCTGCCTCGCAAAGACAGAAAGACAATCTGTACAAGAGGGAGCTGTCAGCACCTCCACATTCTCCACGCTACTTAAGCTATGTTGCAATCTCATTATCTGTAACATGACAGGTGTTGTTTCTCTCCAAATTGTCTTGCACTGTGTTCATTTTCTGGTGGTTTTGAATCTGGGAGGGTAGAAAGACAAAGGTGAGCGGCAGAGACAGTAACAGCGAAAGAGTCGGAGGATGACAGTGACATACAGTGACTTACACACACATGGACACGCACTGGTTTTTAACTTATGATTCAAAGTTAAGTAAAAAAACGTTCTCCTTTGGTGTCATAACAACTGCATGCACAAATGTTGTCATTTATGGTTAAAGCGATCATAAAAGACGGGAATGGCAGTTGATCAGAGAGTGGTTAATGCTTGGATTTTTTTTAACTGCTTAGACGTCAGTCACCTAGAGTGCCTTATCCTTGTACTGCTTTTTCACATTTATCTTGCACAACCAAACAATTCAATGAATCTTAGTAGGCCTATTTATTATAATCACAGGATTTCCTTTTATTCTCCTATGTCTTTAATTGGCTTTTTGGGGTCCTAAAACATACTCGAAAACTTATCAAACTTTGTCAAAAATTGTCCCTCTAGTGAAATTTTTGCATTTAATTGTAATTAAAAAGGGGCGTGGCCAAACAGCTCTACAGCTTACCCTAAACTGAGAGAGACCAACTGGTGATGAACACGTGATATTGGTTCGGTATCCCCTTAAGACAAGGGGGATTAAAAGTGAGTTTTTTAGCATGTCTAGGGCGTGGGGCCAGGTATCACACTTTGCCTTCTTGTCAAAAAATTCCAAATCTTTACATGGAAAGGCAGAATTATACCAAAGTTGTTGTAAATGATCCATTGTGGGTGCCCAATGATACTATGTGGTCATACAAGAACATCGTCAAAGCCCCACCCCCTGAGAACAGGAAGTTACCTTTTTCACTTGGAAAAGGTCCCTCTCTGACCCTCTTGAGCTAATCAATTCGAAATTGTGTCAGGCAGATAACAGGTTAGGCTAACTTGATTTCACACACAGAGACTTTTTCGCTGGAGGGTGTGGCCGTGGCGGCATGACAAAGTCCGACGTCATGCCATGGCCATACGTTTGGCTCTAATTTTCACATATATTTTCTGATCTGGACCAAATTCAATATGATCGATTGTAGTGCAGTCCCCTAGAGACATGTGAAATATTTGGTGGTTGTGGCCTAATTCCTCCACAGTGCCCCCTAGAACATTAAAAAAATCCGCTCCCAGACATGCTATGACCAAGTATTATGAAATTTAGTACACAAAGTGTCTCAGGACCTACAAAAAGTCTCTTGGAGCTATGGTCCAAACCCCACAGGAAGTCTGCCATTTTGGTTTAAAGCTGCCATTTTGTCTCTTTTACACACGTTGTATCTGAGCAAACTCCTCCTACAGCTTTTGACTTACAGACTAAAGGTTTAATTACTTCCACACACAAGGTGGGAGCTGTACCAAACTTTCTGTGTGTCATAATAGACCAGTGTTCAGCACATTCTCAGGGACATTTGGTGACATCACAGTAGCCCTGCCCACTTAGAACAGGAAGTGACTGGTAGATGTCCTCCTGTTACATTCTCAGTCATACACGTTTCAAGCTGTTACTGATGACACAGAACTGTAGGCTGGACCGCTTAGGCGTGGCAGAGTGGCGAATTTTCATTTTTCGCCATTTGCAGACGGTCCGCTTTAAATCATATATTTATGACCTGATTTGCTTCAAACTAGATGTGAATGATCTTTGTCAAACTACAAATCTTGGGGGAACCACCCAGCAGCCACAATGCAGAAGCCCCAGGGAGCTGCAGCTACGAGTCCGCCAGCCCAGCTGGTTATGCCGGAGCAGATCCACAGAGCCAGGGGGCCCAGGCCTCACCAACCAGCCACTGGGAGAGTGCACGCACCCAGCCCCGGCCACCGAGAACCAGCAACACACCAATGGGGCAGAGGCACCAGCCACTGGCAGGACGTGTGACGGAGGAGAAATAGGCCCCACATTTGATTGGGGGTGCTAAGATGATCCAGGAGAGGGGGCAGCCCAAGACCCTACCAGACAAAAGAACAGGCGCACACAGTCATAATCACACATTCCCACCCTGATGTGTACACTTATAAACAATCACACCCGCACATCCAACGTAAAGACACAGGTTCTTCTTTTTCAACAATGGCTTTCTTGCTTACATGTCAGATTAATGAAATCCACAACTAATATTTGTCCTGTTGATAAATATGGTGGTGTTAGTATGGCGGCTAACACTGTTGTAGCTGCTCTAGGCTTTTCCAGTCAATACTTTTGTTTGTTACTGCTCATGCAGCGATTCGATTGCTTTTTTCCGAATTTTGTTTTATTTCTGAGAATGACAAGAAAGGATATTCTAATTCTGATTCTTCCACCTGAGCTGTAAATTTCCATAGCCTCTCTAGAGTTATCATGAGACCCTTTTTTCCTTTTTTTATTTCATTTACTAATTCATTTATTAAAAGTGGGTAAGTTCACATTAATGAATATTTACAAGTAAAAATGTCAGACTTTAGCTTTGAGCTAATTTACACCTGTTGTCCATTGGGAGGTTTATGTGATACATAAAAAAACAAATATTAATGTTATGAAAACAACATTACACCTATAAACTGTTATTGCACATAGCCCATTATAAAGTGGCCTTTGCCAGTCAATTTACTAGGCATTATAATGTGCAGAACATAGTGCCCTGCTTATTTATTTACAGATTAAATGTGATTCTAATTCTAATCTAACCTTAACAATGTTTGCAGATGTTTCTTAAATACAGACAGTGAATGATTGTTCCTGACAATAAGCTGTCATTAACAGATTGTGGGTTTTTACTGAAGATGTTTTTTTTTTCTGAAAAGCATTTTTCTGCAACCTACTCTTGTGATACATGTTGTAGAATTGCCAGTTGCTCATAATCAAAACTATAATCTTAACGGTGGCGGGGGTGGTAGTATTTTTAAAGTTTTTTAGCAACATAATTTACCAGGTTTTAGTATGGTTGAGCCTGTGACAGGCCAGCTCAATATGCTTTACTCTATGTGTGAAAATAACACTGAATGTGAGAAACATCAAAGAATCACTTTCTTTGAAGGAAGTTCTTATATTTCTGAAATTATGGAGATGAAATTTGACACTATGAGCTTCTTGACATGACATTTTGAAGGCAATGTAAAATCAAAAATATTTGAACTCATTCACAATCTGCATTTCTTCATTACCCATGCAAAGTGGGTAAAGTCAAAGTGGGTCATTTCTAAGGCCTGTGTAAAGCCATCATGCATACAGTCTTTTTAGTATTGAGTAGAAGACATGCATTGTCTAACCAGTTCTGGATTTCAATCAAGCAAAAGTTAAAATCAGAGCAGCTTCTTTGATGTGTCTGCAGGAATGAAGATGATACTGTTCTTGCATGGCTTATCAGTTTAGGTGGCCATGTGTTGGAAGGATTGCACTGGTTTCACACTCTTTCCAGTGTCGGATGATGAATTCAACAGTGCTTCATGATAGCTTAGAATATTTTGTTATAATCTTGTGTTTTTTGAAGGATATCAGAGTAATGGGGACTGAATCTAAATTCCCAACACACTTTCCAGATTTTTATATGTGAAAAGCATAGAAAATCCTGTATAACTCTGGTTGTGATGTGATAAAATAGAAATACTTTTGCAAGGCACCAATTTTTCTCAGCATGCAACTAAAATAAACAAGTGGAACTGGTAAACATGCTAGAAAACGTCTGCACACAAAATCACAAAAAAATAACTCAGACAGCCGTCATGCAGTATTTTTGATTTTAAGGGAAATGCCGTAAGGGAACATCGTTGTTTCTGACTAAGGTGTGTGCTGTTTTTTAACTGAGTACCAGAGGGTATTCAACTACACAGCGACACTGGTCAGATCACTGAACAGCTAGTCCTAATGGACTGAATGGTTGACTCATGATGACAGAGAGCTACTTTATGCCTGGTTTGAGCGGAGATGAAACACACATCAAGAAATCTTACCCCAGGGCCTTAAGCATGAAGAAACCACTGTATGTTTTCAAATTTGTGACAATGAGAGAGGCATGCAAATGTTTAGGCATTCTGAACATTTTACTGGGCTTAAAATTACTTTTAAAGGCACCAAGATACAATGTCCTTAAGTTAAAGCTTAACTGTTCAACAATATTTGCAGTCAGACATGTTCAACCTTTCTTTTTAAAGAAATGTCAGGTGATGCACAGAGCTGGCCATATTTATTTGCATCCCTGGTAAAGATGTTTAAAAAGCTTTACAAATTCTCCTTTTAGTGCAGTTGTGTAATCTCACACTGTAAGGTTTAGACAAATCAAAATAAAAAGATAAATTTGTGAAAAGTCAAATGTTAAGAAATAATTGGTTTTCACAACAGTTAATCAGAGTTTCTAGGAAATTCAATCTGCAATTGATGATTACCTGTTTCTCAGGGGTACAAATATGGTAAAAGGAGGCTCATTTATTTTGGCTACTAGGCTATAAGAGGTCCAATGCGTATTTTAGCCCCCCTCCCAGTGAAGAGGATAGTGGGGGAAGTAAAAAAAAAACATTTCCAAAACTCTTCATTATAGAACTGCAGAAATGAGTAGCATCTTGGGGTCACTATGGTTTCCACCACAACCATTAGACAGTATCTACAGGCCAATCAGCTGTTCCAGAGATATGCCAGGGAAAGCCTTTTTTTGGTCCTCCTGGCACAAACGTAAAGATTTCGATTTCTGATTTCGATTGCTGAACACTGATGAGACTTCAAAAGGACAGATGAGATAAAGATTGAGGTGTTTAGACAACAACTGATCCAAATGGGCCAGTTGTGAAACAGAGCTTAAGTATGTAAAATATCTCACACCAGCTGTTAAGAACGGTATAGGATCTGTTACGCTGTGGGTCTTTTTCTTATCTAAAGGCCTGGAGTGCATGTCATCAGGAATTCTTTGAATAGCAGAACATTTTAAATCTAAATCTGGTGGCCTCCACCAGGGACCTGGGATTTGGTCTCAGTAACTGAGTCTTCTGACAGGATAATGATCCAAAACATTTGGAAAAATCAACACAGAAATGGTTTACCAGACACAAAATAACCTTCTCCCATGCACCTAAATCATGGAGGAAACCTGTGAGTTGGGGGAAGAGAAGAGAACATGAAGGAGGACTCTGGAGGATCAAGAGATATTGTGCAAAGAAGAGTGATCAAATATCTCTTTCTTTGTATTCTCCAACTTTGCAACATGACACAGGAGAAGCCTGAGGGCTTTTAGCAAAAGGATGTTATACAGAATATTAACAGCAGGGTTACCAATCGTTGTACCACAGGTGATTTTGTTAGAAACAATTATTTCTTAATCCCTCACCCCCCACTTAATAAATATTCTCAAATTTAGGTAGGATTTTTTTCTTACTTTTCAGTGTGAGGTTATACTACTATAACAAAAGGTGAATTTATTTTAAAGCTTTTTACACGTCATTAGCAGGGTTGCCAATAAATTTGACGAGCACTGTATATTTTAAAGCTTTGTGCACACTGTTATGTTCAAAATTTGTCCCAAAAGTGAACACCTTCAGGTCCCAAATAGGAGGAGAGTGTAAAATGATGAGTGTTTTCATGGTGATATTTAACGTGAAAACTTCCCATGAAATCACAATTGATGGCTTTCAAATTCTAAGTGCGACTCAATTAAGACCTTTTGGAAAATATACCGGACTCCGGAGTTGTACTGGTCTACTTTGAAACTGTACCACTCAAATACTGTGCAAATACTGTTGACCCGTCCTGCAATTTTACTAAAAATTTAACAAAAGCCTACAGAGAAACATCTGAAATAGTCCAATGGATTTTGCAAACAAGTCCTGAGGCCATTAAAATACATTTGTTTTTTTTTGCTCAAATGAGCGAAAACATATTCAAATGTGAAAAAAAGTGAACAAGGTGGAATTCATACTACTTTGGGCTTATGATGCTGCAAGTGGCAAACATTTAACTGGTGAAGAAAGAACAGATTCAAATAAATACAGATTCATTTTATGTGTCATCTATAAACACTGATAAGAGAACACTTTTATTCCAAAACATAATTTAAAATCCTAAGTGGGCTGACTCAAGAGGCACAGGATGAAGATTTACAATTGTCCTCTGACCAAACAACATTCACAGTCAGTGAGTAAATATCTTAAGAGCTGTGCATGCTAGAAGGTCCAACATTATCTCATTACAATACTAAAAGAGCAAAAATCCACCAAACTCAAACACAGGAGCTCCTACTGATCACTTTTGTTTATCCATATGGGTGAAACTATACAATTTGCTGGATAGTTTCACCACAGTGAATTCATATCTTGCTCATAATTAGATCTTTCTAAAGGTGCAGCTCAATAAATAGAAAATTAGTTGAAAAGTTATTTCATTTCAGTAATTCTATTCAAAAAAAAAAACTCGGGTGATTTATTACACACATAGTTATATATTTCAAATATTTATTTCTGTTGGTTTTGATGATTTTGGATTAGAGCTGATGAAAACCAAAAACTAAAATTAGAATATTACATAAGACTAATAAGAAAAATAAGTATTTTAATGTTATGTCCTACACAATCATGGGAAAGACCCAGCTTGCTAAACAAGCTGGTCGTTCACAGAGTATACAAGCATATTAAGAAAAAGATGTGTAACAAAAAAGTGCAATAGCAAAAGAAATAAAATCAGCCTAGAGAGGATTGTGAAGCAAAGCCCATTAGAGAGCATGGGGGGAATTTATAATGTGTGGACTGCAGCCAGGATCATTGCTTCAAGAGCCACCAGAAACACACAGATCCAGCACATGGGATACAACTGTTATATTCCTTGTATTTGTGTGCCGCCCCAGAACCATACACATCAACAATGTCTTACTTTTAGCTCAGGAGGACAACAACTGGACTCTTGCTCAATGGTCCAAAGCCCCCTTTTTCAGATTAGACAATATCTGCCTTTAATTTAGATTTCAAGTTTCCAGAGAATGGAGAGAAACAAAATCCAAGATCCAAGATCCAAGATCCTGATGTCCTGTGTAAGGTTGCAGTCTGGGATGATTTGGGAAGCCATGTCATCTGCTGCAGTTGCTCAGCTGTGTTTTCTGAAGACCACAGTTGACACAGCCACCAGGAATTTTGAGAGCATCTCATGCTTCCTTCTGTTGACAAGATTTGTGGAGTTGCTGATTTTCTTTTCTACCATGACTTGCAGTGGCGATTGCTCTAAGACTGCAAGGGAAGCTCAGCTTCCCCTAAAATGTCAAAAAATAAGTCATCAAATATATACTGTTGTGTGTACATGTCATTGACTAAATATGTGCTACAACGCGCTCAACTTTTGTTCAGAATCAGCTTCTTATCACTGGTAACTACGCGGCTTTCCTCTCACTCATTCCCGCAGCTTCACAGTGCTTTAAACAGTGAGTTCAATAGCAAAGCAAAAATGCTGGACTTTGTCCCGCCCATCGGACGCTCAGCGTCTCTGGGGGTCTATGGGGCAGTGGGCTGGCCTCGGCTGGCCCGGACGCTCAGCTTCTGCATGATGATTGGATGATCTGTCTGAGACTGAATCCCTTTTTGATTGACAGCGAAATCAGCGAATCAGCAATCTTGAAATTGAGCTTCCCCTCCTTGAAAGACCAGCATCCGCCACTGATGACTTGATACCTGTCCACACTGCCAAAAGCACCAAAAGTTGGTTTAATGACCATGGTATCACTGTGCTGTATTCTGGCCTGAACTAAACCCCACAGAGAGTCTGTGGAATATTGTCAAGAAGAAAGATGGGAGACACCACAGCCAACAATGCAGATTAACCAAAAGGCCGCTATTAAAGCAACCGATACATCTCAGGCTAATGGCCTCAGTGCCACGTTGTATTTTTAGATTAATTCATGCAAAAGGAGCCACAACCACAAATTTACTGTACTATACAGGAACAAACTTTTCTGTAGACCATCATTTCTTTGTTACAAATGTTTTTTTTATTGCTCATATATATTATTGAAATTGTGAAACTGAATTTTGGATTTTTATTACCTGTTGTTAATCGATTGTCATCAAAATTATTTAAAGACAGAAATAAACTCTTGAAATTTGTCACTCTGTGTGTGGGAATTCTGCCGAGTATAAGAGTTTCACTTTCTAAATTGAATCACAGAAAATAAAACTTTTCGATTATATTCTTATCCATTGAGATGCACCTGCAGGTTATATGTTTTGCCTTCAGACTGGTCTAGCTTATCAAGATCTTCTGTCCAAAGTCTGACAGAGTACATCTGAAATCTTGCAGCTTCAGAACCACAAAGTTTCAATACTAAGTTTCAATTACTAAACAACTACAATCATTGGAATGTGTAGATTTAGCTTTTTATTTTCTAATAATTTGACCCATAAAGTAGTAAAAAAGTGTACATAAATACAAACTTTGATTTTATAAAATAAGCAGCAGTAAAGTAATACTGGAAGAGAAAATTAGTAAACACTTGTTTCTGATGATGCTTTGCTTGTATTCATGACAACAAATGAAAACTTAAATGTCCTTCTGTGTGTCTCTTGGTACATAACAAAATTTAAACTGCAGCCATATTTCAAAAGAAAAACAAGTATCATCTTTCACTTGATCCCTTTTGGAAATAAGGCCATCTTTCATTTGTTCTGCTATTCACTAAAATTTTAACCTAGGATGCCCAAACTTTTGCTGTAAACAATAAGCTGTCGGATTCAAAGATGTTTAAAGAAGTTGCCTCTCACAGGGGAATGTGTTTTATTTTTCGTGTCTCTCTCTTCTCTTCTTCTGCTCATCCTCCTGCCATTTATTTTGTCGAGTTTATTCCCCACTGCATTCTCTTTGCCTGATGCTTCCTTTCCTCCTTTCTGGGATGGTAATATAGCAGGATTAAATCTTTCCGCCTATGTACTCATTTCCAGCTCTAAAGGCACACAAGAGAAGTTGTTTTCCATGTTCCTGTTCATTGGTAATTACTGGGGGTCCCCTAGGAAAACAATAGATTCACTGTTATTATGAAGAAAGGCCTCATCTGATAGTTTTCATTGTCTTAATAACAATTAAAAATAAATTGCTAAGATGTTATCACAGAAAATCTCTTTGCTTTGCCCTGAAGTGAGATGGGCTGTAGTGAAGTACAGAGTGTATATGTAATGGGCAACAGTAGCTGAGACATTGTGGGGAGAAGTGAGAGGAAACCTGCTCAGCCAAGTTGCCTCCTGTTTCTGTTTATAATATTTAAATATGAAATGCTGAAAGGCACACTGAGCTGCTTATATTATGAGCTTACTGTGTCATTTCTGGAGGGTCTGCCTAAACTGAGAGTCTTAGTATAGCTGCAGCAAACTCAGTCTGTGCTGGGGTGGATTAAAGCAAATGAAAGAAAGAGCTCAGTTTTTTTAGATATACAGTATATCAAAACTGTCTAAAGCCTTGAGCACTGGGGCATAATTTTAGGCCCAAGATTAGCTGAGTCTGGTGGCTTCCTAGTTAGAACTTTTTTAAAGTTAAATCATTACTGCATAGGTTACCATAATTGTTTTTTTTTTTTTTTATAAAGCCCAGAGAATGAATCCAAAGACAAAAGATCCCCAGCATTTTGGTCCAGCTTAAAAATGAACAGAACAAAAGCTGTTGGGCTTTTTAAAGCATGGTCCCATCAACCATTGAAGAACTTTCCAACTGGGTTTTATTCCCTGGCATAAATAGAATCATGTTTATCTGATTTAGGTTATAGTAAACATTTTCTAAACAAATACAGACATACAGTGCTGGTTAGAACTGTAGAACCTGATCTATGTTTGGACTGTTTTGATCAAGTGGAGCTTCCTGAGTTATCAGAAATATTAGCTTCATCTAATCCTTCAACTTGTATGTTAGACCCAATCCCAACCAAATTATCTAAGGAAGTGTTCCCTCTGATTACCAGCCCCATTTTAGATATGATTAATCTATCTTTAGTAAATGGATGTGTACCACAGGCTTTTAAGGTAGCTGTAATTAAACCTTTACTTAAGAAACCTTCGCTTGATTGAGATGACTTGAAAAATTACAGACCTATATCCAATCTTCCATTCTTATCTAAAATTCTTGAGATAGTTGCTAATCAAATGTGTGAGCATTTACACAGCAATGACCTGTTTGAAGAGTTTCAGTCAGGCTTCAGAGCTCATCATACCACTGAAACAGCTCTGCTGAAAGTCACTAATGATATTCTTATGGCCTCTGATGATGGACTTGTGTCTGTATATTCTCTTAAAAAGGCTGGAATATGCTGTAGGGATCAGTGGAACAGCGCTAGGCTGGTTTAAATCTTATCTGTCTGACAGATTCCAGTTTGTTCATGTAAATGATAAATCATCTTTAAACTCCAGGGTTAATTGTGGAGTACCACAGGGTTCAGTACTTGGGCCGATTGTCTTCACTATATATATGCTTCCAATAGGTCAAATTATCAGGCAGCATAGAATAAATTTTTACTGTTACGCTGATGATACTGAGCTTTACTTATCCATAAATCCTGATGAACCCAACCATTTAGATAGACTACAAGCATGTCTTGAAGATATAAAAACTTGGATGACTTCAAATTTTCTGCTTCTAAATTCAGACAAGACAGAAGTTGTCGTCTTTGGACCGGAGTCTTTAAAAAAGAAACTGCTTAGTCAATCACTTAACCTGGATGGCATTAAACTGACCTCCGGTAATAAAGTAAAAAACCTTGGTGTTATTTTTGATCAGGACATGTCATTTAAATCCCATATTAAACAGGTTTCTAGGATTTCCTTCTTTCACCTCCGGAACATTGCCAAAATTAGAAAAATCCTATCCAGGAGTGATGCTGAAAAACTAGTCCATGCATTTGTTACTTCAAGGCTGGACTATTGTAATTCTTTACTATCAGGATGTCCACAAAATGCAGTTAAAAGCCTTCAGCTGATTCAAAATGCTGCAGCAAGAGTTCTGATGAACATTAAAAAGAGAGATCATATTTCTCCTATTTTAGCTTCCCTTCATTGGCTCTCTGTTAAATCCAGAATAGAATTTAAAATTCTCCTCCTCACATATAAAGCCCTTAATGATTTAGCTCCATCATACATCAGAGATCTGATTGTTCCATATGTTCCTAACAGGGCACTTCGTTCTCAGACTGCAGGTTTACTGGTGGTTCCTAGAGTCTCTAGAAGTAGAATGGGAGGCAGATCCTTTAGTTATCATGCTCCTCTCCTGTGGAACCAGCTTATAGTTAGAGTGGCTTAGTTTATCAGGGAGGGAGCCTTCCTCCCTCCCTGTTTGATGGAGTAAGGGGAAGTCAGGTTTAGCCTAAACCGGCTCAGTTATGGTTGAGGTGCAAACACACCCTCCATTTCTGCTACCTGTGTGACCCCTTCTCTTTTCCAATGGTTATATTCAGTCTGAAAGAGAGAGGTATCCCAATCCTTGTGGTTTTTAGTATAACAATGGCCATCAGTGGGACCCTTTGTGGGGTGCCTTGAGACGACATTGTTGTAAATAAGCGCCGTTTAACTAAATAATCTGAACTGAAACTTTGTGTGTAGTTATTCTGCTATAGGCTTAGGCTGCTGGAGGACATAATGACATAATGACATAATCACTTTCACCCTCTTCGCTGCATTCTCACACTACTCTCCAATATTGCATTATTTGCTGTTATTTCAGCTTTTAACTTTGTTCTCTCTCTTTTCTCTTCCTAGAAGCTACACCTGGCCTGATTCTTTATCTACCTGTGACACCTTTCTGGAGAGGGGCATCGTCCGAGCTTCTGCAGGCAACAACTTAATGCTCACCCTCTACCGATGAGCCACATGGCCCTGTCTTTCAGTGTTTAACCCTTTCTCTCTCCTAGACATAGCTACTGACTGAGTTTTTACTGTAACTAACTCTATGTGCTCTCTTCAGACTCTAAACTTGAAAACTGGCTCAGAGTTTATATGTTCTTTCTTTCTAGGTGAAACGACTTAAGGAGCTACATCCATTAACATTTACATTTCCTTCCCATAGAAAGTACTCCTGGATCAGTGCTTCTTTGTTCTCTTTGTGTCTCTGCTCTGTTCTCTTTAACCCCCAGTCGGTCGTGACAGATGGGTGCTCACACTGAGCCTGGTTCTGCTGGAGGTTTCTTCCTGTTAAAAGGGAGTTTTTCCTCTCCACTGTCGCTACATGCATGCTCAGTATGAGGGATTGCTGCAAAGTCAACGCCAGTGACTGTGCACTGTCTCTACATGCTCATCCGGGAGGAGTGAATGCTGCAAGTCTCTGACTGGATGCAATCTGCTGGGTTTCCTTAGACAGAAAAGCTTTTTATCCAATTTGAATAAATAACTAACTCTGACTTCACTGTTCAATGGTTAGGACTAATTGGAATGTATGTACCTGACTATTGTGAAGTGCCTTGAGACAACATGTGTTGTGAATTGGCGCTATATAAATAAAACTGAATTGAATTGAATTGAATTAAATTGAATTGAACCAAACATACAGTGATTACTGGCAATAACGTCATTAATAAAGTGGCTGGTGAGTGTTTGCAACTAAAGCAGGGGTGCCCAAATCCAATCCATGAGAGCTACTATCCTGCAGCTTTTAGATGCATCCCTTCTCCAACACACCTGAAGCAGGTGAATGAGTCATTGCCAACCCTCTGCAGAACTGAATGCATGCTGATGAGGGGATTCAGGCATTTGATTCAGGTGTGTTGGAGTAGGATTGCATCTAAAAATTGGATGGTAGTAACTCACAACTACTGGCTTCGGGCACCCCTGATCTAAAACATATCCATACCAGCCTTGGATTGACTTCTATAAGTAGGCCTAAACCTGCTCATTTGAGTGTAGTGTGTAAGCTTGTAAAAACTTTAAACTTTTCTGTTTCAGACTTTTTACAAACTGATTTTATTCTTTTATAGTTGCTTTTATGATTTTTTTTTCATGATTGTTTAGAACTTTAAGATTTTTAAAATGTCAAGTGTACTGCAAATAAGATTTCCTCTCCTGCTGCTGCATTGGTAAAATAAAGCCACTGCGCTTACAGGCTTAAAGTAAACTAAATGCTTTTCTTTGAAGCTACCTTGATCCTGGTAGGCTTTCTTCAGGTGTAAACATAAAAAATGTGTTTTGCAGAGGTAAATAATCTACATGCAATGGATGGAAGGATGTCCAAATCAGGATTCTTTGTCAACTGGTACCAGTTCGAGTCTTTTAAGATTAGGCGTTCGCCAACATTAAGTCCCAGTCTGATTCTTTGCAAAAATTAATAAAATCAGTCCCGTGTATGTCTGTGAAAAATCAGTAGCTTACTGTAGTACAGTAAAAAAGCACACTATATTGCATCAGTATTACATCATCTACATTAGTAGAACTCAAACACCAGTGATGTTGATGCTGTATTTTGTCCCAAGCAGAGTTTCTAAATATCAACCTGAACATGAGGCTGCAACACAGGCTAACCAGGCTAAGGAAAGCTAAAATGTTCTGAAGAGAAGTCAGTAAGCATCTGAATGTCTGAATATAGCCCAGTGCTTCAGCTGCATTTTGAACTAACAGTTTTTTCCTTTGTAAATTGTTTAAAATATCTCACACTATCAGTTAAAATTTCATAACTACAAAAAAGTCGGTAATTTATTTGGAAATCCCAGAATCTTAAACTGAAATGTAACAAATTTGTTGTGAAATATGATTATAATAATAATATCAATGTGTGGAAAGGATCTGCCACAATAAACTTACATCTTGCAAAGTTTCCATTTCATGATAAGTTTGCTAAAGGACTAGGCTAATGTTTACCTTCTGTTTTGATAGTGAAACCGCAGCATGTAACTGTAGTGTCTGATAACACATTAGATTGTGAGGCCTCAGGTTGTGCTTGGAGCACATTTCTAAGCCACAGCCATATCCTGAGGGCTACAAAAAAGGGCAAGATGTTGAAGCTATATGCTTAAAGGTAACAAAGCCAAATATGGGAAATTGTGTGTGCTGTCTAGATGCCCATAAAGACAGGCCATGTTTAAAGATAAATGGGGATACTTGACTCTGAGATCCCTCCAGATTAGTGCACAGATCTGTACTTCTTGATTCCTCATTAAAATATCTTCCTTTGTTCAACAAAGTTCAACGTCTTTTCCTGGAGCATTCTCACTTTATCAATTTGAAAGTGACCAACCCAGAATACACAACATAACATATCTTCCAGTTAACTGTGTTTGGACAAAAATTACAGCAAAAAAAAAAAAACGTTCTCCTGCTTTTTAAACTTGTTTTGGTTTGATGGTCATAAAACCCATTGATTTGTTGTCTGTTCAGCTTTCCTGTACAAAACACAGCAGTAAAGTTTGCTGAAGGTGCAGCTGATAAAATCTCAGACAACACACCAAAACAAAGTAACTTATTTAATTGTGTCAGCGATGCTGATACTGATTGTCTACATGTGCCTTAATTGAGACCCTGGTTTGACATATTGGATCATTATCATTAAAAGTAATGATACTCAGTTTAAAATTCTCATCAATTTATAAACGCTCAAAAGACAATAAAAATGTCAAGCAAGCTCTGAGCAACATGCTTGGGTGATGTTACTTTAAACAAGACAGTAAATGACTTCTATCCTCAGTCTAAGGAGACAGCAAACATGCAGTCAGAGATTATTTAGAACTGAGAGAAGATGACACACTCAAGAGTCATGCTCTGCATCTGTGTCACATGATTTTTCCCTATTATCTCACCATGTAAGGAAACTAGCTAGAGTCTCAAGGCTGTACGTTTGTGAAGGAAAGAGTGGATCTGAGCACAGGTCCTTACTTCCTTTCATCTCTGAGGTAAATGTTGAACCCTTTTTGAAAAAGCTGCATGTATTTAAAACATTCAGACTCTTAAATAGTATGTTTTAACAAAGTAAATTATTAACTACCCAAAACTAACTGTGTATCTAAAGCACAGTCAATAGACTGTTTTCACATTCTGTCACATTATAACCAAAATTGTCAATGTTGTTTTTATGTAGAGGATCAACAGAAGGCCACCCATAATTATGAAGTAGGAAAAAAAACACGTTTTATTTTATTTTTACCAGTTACAGCTTTCTACTCCCTCAAAGAAGTCCATCCCCACGACATGATGCTGCCACCCCTATGCTTTACTGTGGGGATTCAGAAAGACAACCAAACTTTCTGCCATACGTAGCGTTTCGCATACAGGCTAAAAATCAATTTTGGTGTTATCTGGCCAAAGCTCTTTCTTCCACATGTTTAGTGTATCCCTGACTTGTCTTGTGGAAATATATTAACAGCACTTTTTCTGGCTTTTGTTCAACATTAGATTTCTTCTTGCTAGTCTTCCAACTACACTGTTGAACAACTCAGTTAATGGGACTAGGGCAGAAGTGAAAAAATAAGGAAAAAAGAGTGAACATACATTTTGACGAGAAGCTTAGTTTTAGGGTGAAGTTAAGAGTAAATCTTTATTTAATTTAATCTAGCCTCAACCTTTAAGAAAACTTACCAAACAGTACAGACATTTCTTTCTTTAATCTCATTGTATTATTGTCTTGCAGCACTAAAAACGTATCAAATTACAGTTTAAAAACAACTTTCCATTTCCTGAATCATGGTGATAAACAGCCAAAAACGATTTGAATCAAAAAATCCGCCACAGCTGTCAGAAGGACAAGACTTGTGAGAAACTTTGTGCCTCTGGCCACAAATTTCACCAGTGTGGAGACATAATAAATTAAACAATAAATGCCTAGGACAGTCAATTACCTTGTGTGAACGTGAATCTTCAGGCTCTTTCAGGGCCTCAGAGAATTGAGAGACTAAATGCTGATGTCCCAGAGGGAAACATGCGGAAACCTTTGCATCAGTTTGCTCCAGAGCCAGTGGAAGCACACATTTTATGTTGATCAATTATGGATGGCTTGAGACTATTTCACTCTGGATGTTTGTAAATTTGAGTATGTTTTTAATCCATAATGAATGATTTGTGACTCTCTGTGTTTTTGTTGCTTGTGACTTATTTGCATATTCGTTGTTATTTTTTATCATGGTCATAAAGTCATTTGTAAATTGTCATTTTTGAAGCAACTAGCCAGATTTTTCTGTAAAATTAATCAAACTCACTTCAGATATAACTTGTCGCCTATATATAGAGCATGTCATGCTGACTTTTTTAGTTGGCATTTTTTGTCATTTAATCCAGATAAAATAACAAACACTGCTACATCTGTATTTTTCTTGTTCTTTCCTCATCATTTGCATGCGTTAAATCAAATTTCATATTTAAAAGGGTTTAATTGTATTCCATACAGCTGCACATAAGGATAATGCATGGATTTTATCTTTTTTATGCAAAAATACACATGGAATTTTGAGACATCCAAGCAAAAAACAACATTTACTCATTTTTATGTTTGGAAAATATGCACAAAAAACAAATAGATGGGGGGAAAAGGTAAAAAGCAATATTAACTGATTTCTTAAAGTTCTAAAGATGATAGTTGTCAACATTTGCCACAGCTTTGCCATACATGGCAGCACTCAATGGAGGTCAAACCGTTCAAATGCATAAAGTTGAACCAGACTCAAATCAAAGGTCATTTGTCTGCCACATTGCTTACTAATGCTGATCAGATCTCTTCCTGTGCCTCTTGTGATGTCATCAACCCAAATCCACACAGCAAATAATTAGCTGGGCTTTTTTTTAAGTGTGCTTTTTAAAAACTTTAGTATCTTGTGAAATCATGCAGTAAATATTCTTAAATTATTACCAAATTAGTTTTTTTTATTCATAATTGTAAACAACAACAACTAGATATCTTTTACTAACAGACCCTTTACTACACTTTTGATTACATTTTTCAACACAATCTGCAAGGATCACGTGACAAAAGAGATTACAGCCTGCCGCTGTTACGCCAAATTGTAGGGCCATTTCTCGTAGAACAGTTTGTGCATCTGTTCTCCTCTTCTTTAATCATCAGTAGAGAACCCCTTGTATCACTTGAAACATGCATATTACTGTTGATTTATTAGGAGTGTTTCTCTGTGTTCTGACTCAGCCTTACATCACTTAGTGAGTCACTCCCACACAAAGCCGTGTGGGATCTTACTGTGGGGAGTGCAAGCTGTGCACACAGGCCTCAACCAGCAGTCACACTTCGGTTACCGATAATTTAGCAGCTCCTCCTCATGCATCTCTAAGAACAAAGGAGCCCATCTTTCTCACTTATGTGCAGTGTGAGGAGGTCAACATGTTTTGGTACACAAGAAGATATTGACTTTACATTTATATATCAGTCCACTCCACAGCGTAAGCAGAGGGAGGCATCCGCTGCAATGCTTTCACCACATTCCCTCTCATTGGAAGTAAATTAGGATCCATTTGCCTGTCTGCTATACTGCTGCTTTGGGTTTGCTAAGCGCTGTCTGTGCGAGTATGCCCTCTGGTGACTCCGTCCTCGGCAAGAAGAACTATGGATCTGTGAGCATGCCTTACTTTTATGCAAATCATCCTTCCTCAGAGGGGGTGAGCTTGAAAAAAATGGAGACTCAGAGCAAAAATCACCAGGAACGTGAGAAGGAGAGCCCTGGCATTTTGTGAAGATGGGACATCTGAGTCGCTGAAACATCTGTAACATTAGCAGATTGACTGCTATTTTTGAGATTGGGCCTATTTCAGATGGGAGAGCATGATGAGTCTAAGCAAAAGCACATGTAAGTCAACCTAATTGGGTCACAGAACCTGAAAAAATACACAGGGTAACGTTGGTTGTGGTATATGAGGTTTCCCATTGTGGCACTGTGATTCATAGTCTGATAGTAATTACAGTGCTGGTCAGGTTTAGTGGCACCTCATGTAAAGACAAGTTAAATGTACTCGTACTCATCGTCTTCCGCTTCATGCAGGACCAGGTCGCAGAAGCAGCAGACTCAGTAGAGACACCCAGACGTCCCTCTCCCCAGACACCTCCTCCAGCTCCTCCGGGGGGAGCCCAAGGCGTTCCCAGGCCAGCAAAGAGACATAGTCCCCCCAGCGTGTCCTGGGTCTTCCCCTGGGCCTCCTCCCTGTGGGACGTGCCTGGAACACCTCCCGAGGAAGGCGTCCAGGAGGCATCCGGTATAGATGCCCGAGCCATCTCAACTGGCTCCTCTCGATGTGGAGGATCAGTGGCTCTACTCCGAGCCCCTCCTGGATGGCCGAGCTCCTCCCACTATCTCTAAGGGAGTGCCCGGCCACCCTAAGGAGGAAGCTCATTTCAGCCGCTTGTATCCGGGATCTCTTTCTTTTGGTCATGACCCAAAGTTCATGGCCATAGGTGAGTGTAGGAACGTAGACCGACCGGTAAATCGAGAGCTTCGCTTTTCGGCTCAGCTGTCTCTTCACCACAACGGACCGGCACAGTGCCCCCATTACTGCGGCAGCCGCACCGATCCGTCAGTCGATCTCCCGCTCCATTCTCCCCTCACTTGTGAACAAGACCCCAAGATACTTGAACTCCTCCACTTGAGGCAAGAACTCCCCTCCAACCTGAAGAGGACAAGCCACCTTTTTCCGGTGGAGAACCATGGCCTTGGACTTAGAGGAGCTGATCCTCATCCTAGCTTCTTCAAACTCGGCAGTGAACCGCCCCAGTGCATGTTGTAGGTCTTGGCTAGAGGGGGCCAGCAGGACCATGTCATCTGCAAAAAGAAGAGACGAAATCCACTGGTCCCCAAACCAAACCCCCTCCGGCCCTTGGCTGCACCTAGAAATTCTGTCCATAAAAGTTATGAACAGGACCGGTGACAGCCGTGGGATAGTCCAACAGGCACTGGGAACAGGTCCAACTTAGTGCCGGCAATGCGGACCAAACTCCGATGAACCCTCAAGGACCCTGTAAAGGGTGTAGTGCTGGTCCAATGTTCTCCAGACAAAAATTTATTAAATTTCTTAAATCAAATTTCTTTTTACTGCAGTAGTGCAATCTCATTAGAACACCTTGAACCTACCTAACAACCTTTAATTTAAATTTATTTAGTAAGGGAAATTGTATTTATATTTATTTATAAATTCGTGTTGAAATGAATTAAACTAAAGCATTTTTCTTAGTTATGTTTTTCTTAGTATGTTGACCAGAGTTTCAAGAAATTAGAGATTAATGACTTTGTTTCCCTGGTGTATGAATATGGCGTAACACAGAGGCACATTCCTCTGAGTCATTGGCCACTAGGCTGGAAGAAGACCAATCTTTACTGCCACAATATTTAGTAAGGTAAAAGAAGAGGTAAAAAAAAATTCTTCACATCTTCCTGTTGGAGAACTTCAGCCTACTCGGGGTTACCAAGTCTCAGATGAGAGCAAAGCTGCTGTCACACTGTTTTCTTACTTACCATGTATGCTGATGTATTAAATTTCAACTCCATGCCACTTTTGAATGTGCCCCCATTTTGTGTAAGTGTAGAATTCACAGTGTTTTATTGTATCAGGGCAGGATATGTTACTTTTGCTGTCACGTCAGTAACTTTTTCTTTTGATATTGTTGTGACTATGAATATGAATATTATTTAATATTTAATATTCATACATTAATATTTTATCAAATAATATTTCGGTCTGTTAAGGGTTGTCCTGTGAATACCAGCCCAGTAAGGCGGTGGCATTAGGACAAAAACGAAAAGGGTGAGCCAAGCTGTGACATTATTGAACAGCAAAACTCTGTACACACATGGAATGAATTCACACAATTTCTTAAAATACAAGAATTTATTAACAAAAATAAGTCAACTCAAAGTCAAACATATCAATCAACAAACTCTTTACTATGCTAAAACAATCCAACTAAACTAACAAGCAGAATTAAAAAATAAGGGAAGACGAATGGGCTATGTTCAATATAAACAAGTTGATCAAAGATAGTTGAAAACCATGACTGAAAGAGTGATGCAACATTACCATGCAATGTTCATGTTTGAGAACCAAGGATTATCTTGAAGAATCTGGAAATGAAGTCAAGTTAGTCTTGGAACCAACTTAGGCAGTAATCAGCATACCTTTAGACAACCATTCACAATGCAAGATCAGATAAAATATTATTTTAATAAGATAATGTTTTAAAGAATGATCTGCTGAATAAAATCAACCTTCTGGATGACCATTTCTCAACGGTGTCTCATTAGCTGCCTTTATTTATTAAAATAATATTTAAAGAAATATTATTAAGGAATGGTAAAATATTTAAGAAAATATTTTGGAAAAGAGCCAAATCTTGGGGCTTAATGGTGTTTACTTAGTTATCAAGTTTAATAAAATAATGTTAGGGAAAATATTATTTACTGGATTGAAAACTAACAACCTTTCTGGGTAGATGATCTTTAGTAGCAAGCACGTGTTCTTAGCTGTTAGCAGTTAAAGCTAACAAAAGAAGCTGATAGCTTAGCACCAGAATCAAACACACAATACCGTTAATAAAAGGGTTAAAATGCATAAGCGCGGACGGCGCGTTATGGCGGATCTTCTGTGTTTAAAAATCACCCTTTAAATAAAGTTTGTCTTAACTTTAAAAACACACAAACACAGAACACAAAACTGAGCACATGCTGAGCAGATAGCCTGCTAGCACCAAGATAGCTGAGTTCAACACAAACAAAACCAAACTTCATAAAATAAAAAAAATGTTTAGATCATTTCATCCTAAATGACTTCTCTCTGCCCAAACCCCTAACCTCGTATGAACCATGCTGAGAAGAAGTTGTCCGGGCGACGACGAAGTTTGAAGAAAGCTTTGTGAACAAAGGGTTAGCTTCAGCTAACCTCCGTAGCTGTGGGGAAGGCGGCTCGCTCTGCCGACCAAACTACACAGTTGCTACGATAACCACGGTGATGCGGTCCCTGTTGTCCTCCTTTCAGACCGGGAAACTGCTCCACTCGGCGTCGTAGAGACAGCGTCTCTGCTGGGAAACTCTCTGGAAACAAAGTTTGCCTCTGTAGACCTTAGAGAGAAAGTCAGGCAATGCTTGTACCTTAATTATCCCCGTTCTTGAATGAAATACCGGATACGCAAACAGCAATTCATTCGTACTTAACTTAGTCCATATGACCGCGTGATCTTATGACACTCTTGGATCCCGTTTGAAGAGTTATGTCTGTTTGCCTTCAAAGAGACATTAGCGCCCTGTGTCTCACTTGCCAGCTCCGCAGAGGGGTCGGGGTGGTAGAGATCAATTCATTGGAAAGGTGGGGGTTTTATTCAAAACAGTGATGTCACGGGGAGTCCACCATTACCCTTTTCCTGGCTGTGCAGGAGGTAGGTTAATGCGATTTATTTTGAAAGTTCCAGAAAAGTCCGTACTGGACTTTCATGTTGTAACCATGGCTGTGGGTCTCAACAATATTTAAGGATCAACTTACCATCTGTGACTCTTATTATAAGCAGTATTAATCAGAAAGTGTTGGTATTCAACACAACAGTTATTAAAAAGACTCAGGGGCCATATAGATGGATGATAACTTTTCAGCCTTCCGGGATTTTATTCAGTCAAAAAACCCCTTAGAGAGTGGAACAGTAAATCACAGAAAAATCGGTTTAATTAATTGAGACACAGACACTTATACCCTTTACTGACGTAAAATCTAGGTATATCCAGACATTAGTTGAGATAAGGAGAAAACTTTGACAAACCAACTTGCTCCCACGGGAACTTATGTGCTACGTGAAAGAAAACAGACTCCACTTTGGGTCTGCTGCTTTGAAAACCACATCTGCTGTTTTTTCATCCACAACAAAAGCAGATCGGTCAGTTGGACATTTCAGCATATTAAGGTGAGTGGATCTTTATCAGTGCAGACCAAGAGTCTGCATGGCCTTATCATGAGATTAAGTAATATTATTATTGAGCCATTGCTGCAACATTAGACTAGCACTTACATAAATTTAGTAGCAGTGGAGCATATGTGTGGTATATCTGCCCTCTCAGAGTTCTGATGCTTATGACACAGAATGTTTTGACATGGAGATTAAACTTTGCATGAGGTGGTGTCAAATGCAAAGCAAGATGGAGCTGGAGTGTATTTTACATAAGGCAGTGTATCTTCCAACACAATTTTAAGGTAAGGCAGGTAGGCAATAGTGTTATGGGGTATAAGGAAGTTGGCTATTCACTGAGTGCTGTATTAATTGCTTATCTTAAATTTGAGGGGAATGAAAAACTGTGGCAGAAAACATTGCATAATCAGCCTTAAGAGTCAAGGTGCATACTCCAATGAAACACAAAGCACAGTTTGGGGAAAAAAAGACTGGGCTTTTCACCACAAACACTTCAGGTGGGTGTGGCATGAACCAAAGGATAACAATGTCGAAAATGTCTAAGCATGGTGGAGGATGTGTGATGATGTGGCTCTGTTTATTTGTTTTTCAAATGCCATGGGAACATTGTTAGAGTGCGTGGTATAAATATGTTTTCTCCACTGAATGAACGTACAGATTAAAGACAGGATTTTTCAAAATTTTTCAGTGACAGCTACTGCAATAAAAGAGGAATTTATTGTAAAGGTTTTCACACATATTTAACAGGGGTGCGAATACATGTGACAGGCACTGTATGTAGGCATGCATTAGTCAAAGTCAAAGTAGCAGTAAACATGACATGTAAATAACGTTTGAAAATCCCACAAGAGCAAAACAAGAGACAATGACTTGCACACCATTAATCTTGAATATGTGGTTTGAGCAGAGATAGGTAACTGAAAATTGTTCTCGCAGCACATTACTTCATTGTGTTTGTAAGAAAACTTCATCCACAAACTACCTAAATAATCTTTTTCAAACTACGGCCAAATAAAACATGAAGAGGCACTGAATTTGTTTTATTTCAGTTAAATGACGATGTGCCTTTTTAGAATATTTAGCAAAAAAAATTAAAAGAATAGACCCAACAGATCATATCAAGGCATGCTATTTTACCCCAAAATGTGAAAGCAATTCAACCGTGGAAATAAGGCTACAACACCGCCTGGAGGGATCTCAGGAGGCAGCTGTGGATGGTTTTCATATCATTACCGCACAAAAAAACCACCAGAGTCTGTCTGTACAGATCCAGTGACAGTGGTAGCACCATGACATCACACCTCAGCCACATTCTCACCTTCCTGGCACAAATCCGAGGAGACCAAATGAATTTTGCATGAACTTGGAGGCTTTTTCAAGCCGTAGCTGAAGCAGCTGTTCCGACTGTGGCTCAGTTTAACCAAGCTGCATCTCTGGGAATTTTTTAAAATTTATGAAAGGTGGCTAGTCAACCAACAAAAACGTTTTTTGTGATTATTTTTTACATCATCTTTCCTTTCCTTGATGGTGCAAGTCAATAAGGCTTTTGTAAAGCTGTTAAACAGTAAGACCAGATTGAGCAAATATTTCTGGTTGTACTGTGTCCTTAAAATGCACTGATTGACTTTGTGCCGGTTGTAGATATTCTCTGAAGAGTTATACAATCCAACCAGCATTGCAGTTTATTCTGGTGACATTTTGAGCCAAGCAATATGTTAAGTAAAGATAATGTTAGTCACAATAGACGGTATAAATAGATATTTAGGGCAAACAGGATTAAATGGTACCAAGATTAGATTTCTGCCTTTTTTGTCAATGTATACATCACAAATGTCACAAAGTTATATCATTGTGTATTTGTCAAATGTGTATTACTCAATGTGTAGCCTTAAAGATCCAATATTCTTTATGATATATCAAACGACGAGCATATTGGCTTTTTATAATAAGGAGCCCAGCAGGAGAGCTGTGTGGGCCACAGTCACCCAGCATGATTTTCTTCTCTCATACATTGACTTAACTGCTAATATGACAGGATGCCATGTAAAATATCCATCCATCCATTATCTATACCCACTTAATCCCATCCAAGGTGATATATCCAACCTCTCACCCAATGACTGTATGAATTTCAGGAACCCCGATGTGTAAAATATAATTAATAATGCAAAAAAAAAGAGAGTTCACGATTCATTTTACCTACATTTGGTGAACACAAAATGAAAAACTGTTTATCAATCAAACATTACTTCTGTAGCAACAATAAAAACTAACCCACTCAAATGACTGTCAAAAACACAATCAAAAACAAACAAAAAGAAACACATACCTCCCAAGAATACAAGAAACTATTAGAAATATATGCAACAACAACATCAAACAGGAAATTAGGCATGATTAAAACTTTAGATACATTAAGAAAAATTACAGCACAATGAATTACTCTTAAACTCACATCGAAGCTACACTGAAACTTAAATAAGGAGGTAAGCTCATTTGGCTAAAAGAACTTTGATAAATGCTAATTTTATAAGATATATTCTTTTTTTTATTTCTACTCTCATGGATCCTCAGGTTTTCAGGTTGTTCATTTAAAGCTGAGCATCATAATGATGAATCTAAGCCTCACCATATGTTTTAGTTCGTATTGAAGGAATAGCTAATCACCTGTGTCCTGAAGGCCTGAAGTTTCTGGAGGGTTCATAGGAAGCGTTTGATCAAATGAGATGGATTACGACCATTAAGAGCTTTAAAGGATTTTAAAATCTATCTTAAAGGCAAAAGATGGCCAGTGTAGAGATTTTTAAATTGGTGTGATGTGTGTTCTCTTTTTTTTTTTTGTTAAATAAGTATTTAATTGAAGAAACATTATCACCTCTCTGCCACATCTTTCTTTTATCGAAAGCTCTTTGTTTGTGTTTTGAAAACAACTTAATGTAGATTTTTCACTAAGTTTTCCTCGTCTTGCTGTAAATAGAATTTTGTTTGCTCAAAAGCATCGAATCGCATATGATATTTAATTCTTCAAAATAACATGCAGCATTTATTTTATTTTATTTTCAAAAGTTCATTTAGTGGCTTTAATAATTTTCTGATCTTATTTTAAATTTGTGCAAATCCTTTTTGAAAATACTCGTACTCATACTCGATGTCTTCCGCTTATCCGGGACCGGGTCCCGGGGGCAGCAGACTCAGCAGAGACACCCAGACGTCCCTCTCCCCAGACACCTCCTCCAGCTCCTCCAGGGGGAGCCCAAGGCGTTCCCAGGCCAACCGAGAGACATAGTCCCCCCAGTGTGTCCTGGGCCGTCCCCTGGGCCTCCTCCCTGTGGGACGTGCCTGGAACACCTCCCGAGGAAGGCGTCCGGGAGGCATCCAGTATAGATGCCCAAGCAACCTCAACTGGCTCCTCTCGATGTGGAGGAGCAGCGGCTGTACTCCGAGCCCCTCCCAGATGGCGAGCTCCTCACCCTATCTCTAAGGGAGTGCCCGTCCACCCTACGGAGGAAACTCATTTCAGCCGCTTATATCCGGGATCTCGTTCTTTCGGTCATGACCCAAAGTTCATGGCCATAGGTGAGGGTAGGAACGTAGACCGACCGGTAAATCGAGAGCTTCGCTTTTTGGCTCAGCTCTCTCTTCACCACAACGGACCGGCACAGTGCCCCCATTACTGCGGCAGCCGCACCGATCCATCTGTCGATCTCCCGCTCCATTCTTCCCTCACTTGTGAACAAGACCCTGAGATACTTGAACTCCTCCACTTGAGGCAGGAACTCTCGTCCAACCTGAAGAGGACAAGCCACCCTTTTCCGGTCGAGTACCATGGCCTCTGACTTGGAGGAGCTGATCTTCATCCCAGCCGCTTTACATTCGACTGCGAACCGCCCCAGTGCATGCTGTAGGTCTTGCCTAGAGGGGGCCAGTAGGACCACGTCATCTGCAAAAAGAAGAGACGAAATCCACTGGTCCCCAAACCAGACCCCCTCCGGCCCTTGGCTGCGTCTAGAAATCCTATCCATAAAAGTTATGAACAGGACCGGTGACAAAGGGCAGCCCTGCTGGAGTCCAACATGCACCGGGAACAGGTCCGACTTAGTGCTGGCAATGCAGACCAAACTCCTGCTCCGCTCATACAGGGACCGGATGGCCCCTAATAAAGGGCCCCCGATTCCATACTCCTCCCCCACAGGGCAAAATACTCTTTACACACTTTAATTTATGCTATTTTGGGGGAGTAGATTAGTACTTTTAATAACATTAGTATGTTTAAACAAACATTTTAAAAAATCCATCTGATTTCAAAGCAATAAAGCCCCCTGTGATATACATTTCCATTATACTGGATACAATTTTTTTCCAGCTTCAAGTCAAATTAGCAACAGTTTATAAGCTGAGATCTTTGTATTTTATTCATCAAATTTGACACACCTAAACTATTTTTTCTAGTTTTTTTTTACCATTCTAGCATGCTTAACCTGTGATTAGCTTATCCTAAGTAAACATATATGTACCCAACGCTTTTAATGTTGCTGTAATTAAGAAACATGAAATGACAGACCTATCTAATCCTGCTCTCTTATCTAAAATGTTTGAAAGAAGTGGTTACTAATCAGGTGTGAGTGCATTTACACAGTAAGACATGTTTAAGGAGTTTAATTTAGATGTCAGAGCTCATCACTGACAGAGCACTGGTGAAATTCACGATATTCTCATTGTCTCAGATAATGGACTTCAGTGCTCATCTGACACAGTCTATCACAGTATTCATTATCAAATCTGGAGCACCCCCCGGGGATCAAAGAATCAGCACTGGTTTAGGTTATATTTGTCTCACATACTCCAGTTTGTTCATATAATGATGCATTTTTGCCATGCCCTAAAGTTACAGCACCACAGAGGTCAATGCTTTGGCCAATACTCCTTACTCATCAGAGCACAAGCTACTCATGATAATGCTTCCAGGTGGTAAAATTATCAGACATCATAGAATAAATGTTCATTGTTATGCTGATGTTGCTCATCTATTTCCATGAAATCTGATTTATCCAGTTTGCTAATTAAACTACAGGCATTTCTTGAAGTCATAAAGATCCAACTTTCTGTGTTTAAATTCAGGGATGATAAAAGTTTTTGTCTTTCGACCAGAGCATCTGAAAAACATATGCTTAGTTAGTAACTTACTCTGAACAGCATTGTTTTGGCCTTCAGTAATAATGTAAAGAACCTTGATGTCATCAGTGAGCAGGGCATATAATTTAAATTCCCTATTAAACTTTTTCTCCTTTCAGCTTTTCATCATTTCAGCTGCATAATATTGCAAAAATAAGAATTATACTGTCCTGGAGTGATGCCGAAAAAGTAGTTCATGCATTTCTTACATCAAGGCTGGATTATGGTAATTGTTTACTATCAGGATGTCCAAAAATACAGTAAAAAGTTTTAGCTCATCCAAAATGCTCTAGCCAGAGTTTTAATGAGAATTAAAATAACAGATCATGTTTCCCAAATTTAAGCTTCTCTTCATTGGTTCCCTGCTAAATCCAGAATAGAATTTAAAATGAGATGTTTTCAGATGGGTTTGGTTGTCTGTGTGTGTTAGCAACTTTATGGAAAAAGTTACAGACCAATTCTTATAAAACTGTTTTACCAGAGGTGTGTCCATTAAATTTTGGTGGTGATCCAGATCAGGATCCAGATCGAGATCCAGGAGTTTTTAAACCTGTTAACACCCCGCCCCAAAATTCGAAAAGCGCCTGTAAAATGCATACCCAAACAAAAAATGCAATTACATGTTCTTGAACCACTTGGAGTACATGCAAAAGCCTGGTCTCTGAAATTTTACCCTGAGCAGTTAAACATTTGTAACTGTAACTAGTTTGTAGTTATTGAAGTTGGAACACACATACCTTTTATTTTTTTCCCTTGCCTGGATTGATTTTTGAATGTTTTCTTGTAACAGTACATGGATGTCTAAAGATATGGACTTAAAAGTCAAATGATGCTATAGATACAAGTTTTACCCAATACAAGTTGAAATTTGATAATAACACAACAAACAATTAGTATTCTGTAGAGGTAGTTCTGTGATTATGTCCAGGTGTTTTCTCTTATTTACAATTACCACTGGTGTGACTGGGTCTGGAGACACTATATGTGGACAGAATCTGTTTAAAGAGGTGTCAATCAAAAGAAGAGAAGCTGGCAGCCATTTTAGCACTGTAGTGTAAGAATATAATATGTTTAACATAAATTGTGACATTCTGATGTCAAAATAATGCACCTACCTGAAGGCCATTTAACCCAGCAGTGGATGGTGGCCTGTTAACAGGCCACCATCATCAGACAGTCAGTCATTTTCTACCACTTCTTCCATTGTGGGTCGCGGGGAAGCTGGTGCCTCTCTCCAGCAGTCTATGGGGGACACGTCGCCAGTCCATTGCAAGACAACACAGACACACACAGGACAAACAGCCTTGCACACACTCATTCACACCTAAGGGCCATTCAGAGAAACCAATTAACCTAACAGTCATGTTTTTGGACTGTGGGAGGAAGCCAGAGTACCTGGAGAGAACCCAGAGGTTAAAGAATACTTCATAATTGTGGGATAGGTCAATTTTTAACACTTTTGCATCTAACTCCGGAAACACAAAGCACAAAGGCTTGGTAAAAAAAATTAAGGTAAAACATAATCATATGTTCTGTCATATGGTGAAGTTTCTTGAAGATCGCAGCAGGATTCCAGATCTGGTGATAAAGAATGTGTAAAAATAAAAGGCCAATGGAAATTTTGTTAGTGTAAAGGTAGAGACCAATTGCCCACACCATATTGTAGCTGCAGTCCTACTGGTTTGGTAAGGTGCTAACACATTTGTAACTTTTAACCTAATAGTGATATACTGTAAATGTATATCCAGGTGTGAGTGTTATTTTCTCATGGTCAAAGAAATCAAATATAAATTCGCTGGAAAAGGTACAATTAAACCTTTTTTGTTCCTTCACTGTATTGGAGTTGGTGACTTTGCTAAGTAGGAATCTATGGCATCAGCGACCCTGTGTTGGGTTTTGGAGATATGCAGCCTCTGACTGTCTTGTTCCATATGTTCCTAACAGAGCACTTCACTCCAGACTGCAGGTTTACTGGTGGTTCCTAAAAATTTTTAAAGTAGAATGGGAGGCAAATCTTCAAGTTGTCAGACTCCTCTCCTTAGAAACCAGCTCCCAGTTTTTGTCCGTGAGGCAGACACCTGGTCTACTTTTTAAACTAGGCTAAAAATGTTTCTTTTTGATGAATACTATAATTAGAATGGCTACCTTCGCATGTTACACTGCTATAGGCTATGGTGGACATAATGACCACTTCTCTGCTTTTTTTTCCTACTGTTCTTCATTAATGCATTATGTGTATTAATTGCTGCTCCTTTCTTGTTTATCTGTTTTATGTGTTGCTTTCTCAAATGCCCAATCGGTTGTTGAAGATGGCAGCTCACACTGAGCGGGGTTCTGCTGGAGGTTTTTTCCTTTTCTTTTCCACTAAGCCATTCCACCGTCACCACATACTTGCTCAGTAAGGATTGCTGAGCAAGCATGTGGGGACTCAATGCAATTAAGTGTCCACTGTCACCACAGGCTCGTTTAGGAGGAGGGAGTACTGCCAAGTTAGTGACCACGATGCAATTTCCTAGGTAACTTAGACAAAAAACTTTTTAACAATTGGCATAACAAATTGAACTTCATTTCAATGTTTTTGTTACTAGGATTGAACTTGAATGAATGTAATTGAATCTGAATCTGTTTGTATGACTGCAGTGATCTGGTTATATAATTCTGAATATAAACCAGATTTGTATGTCTTGTAAATTGCCTTGAGATTAATTTTTAATGTCAACTCGAGCTATATAAATAGACTGAACTGAAACTGAGCTGAATTGAAGCTGGTGTGTTTGGTTTTTGCCTGCCTCTATGGCGATATCTCTGAATCCAACAGAACGTATTACCAGTGCTACAAGCTGACATCCTTTCATCCAGACTGTTGTGTCCACTAGGTGGCCCAGTAGGCTGAGGCTGAGTTTGGGTTTGAGAGAAGAAGAGGAAGTGTAGCGGGAAATGCGCCTGATGTACTGCGACAGAAAAAGTTGCTAATCAAGTTGTTAAGAATGTGTTCCCGTCGAACTGATGTTCCTGCTTCATGCTCACTTTCAAACATAACACAGACAATTGGCAGCACGTCTGCTGTGAGAAATAGGAAAATAGAACCGCCCATGTTAGTTTTACAACAGAGTGACACAAGTGATGTTGGACAAGGATGCCTAACGAGTCGCGGGATTTCCAATGAGGCTGCCATTTTGTGTCTCACTGCACCGGTTTCATCACATTCCATTGCGTTTTCATGCATTGTGCCAACCTGAGTGTTAATTATAAGTTTACAGGGATACTGTGTTTGAAGCTATAAAAGGATATATTTTTTATGTGACTACTTAAGCTTAATTAGCTTTGATTATGATCACTAGTTCTGATGGCTGTTAAAAAAAAAGTGTCATACAAACATTTTGGTTAATTATTTTCAGTAATTTGTCTTTTACAAAAACAATGGGACAGGTTAATCACAATTTAAAGCGAACGTTGTACCTTCATGTTATTCTGAATGAAAAGAAGGTTTTAGCTGGTTGTATTCTGTAAAAAGAGAAAATAGCAACTATTTACATTTAAAAAAATTATTAAAGTAAAAATTGTGAAAGTTTGTTCATCCTTAAACTGGGAACTACTTGTTTTGGGAACAGTATGAAGCTCTTTGCAGGAACAATATAAATAACACTATAGGCAACTGAATGGAAGATGGCAGAAATGCATTGCATATTTTATTTATTTTTTAATAAATCAGATGTAAACTATATGGAAACAAGATGCATCTTATCCTATATGGTTTGCTGTAACTGACTTCATAGAGATCACATATTTGTATCACCGGTCAGCATTTCTGGAACTGTTACAGAGACTACCACCACTCATCGGTTGCCATGGGAACTGGATGCACGGTGATGAAAAGACATTGCTGACCAGGGAGCTTTTTGGACCCCAAATCTCTGTTCTTTCTCGATATGATAAATTGCATCTACTTATATTACTGATAGACAAAAAGTTAACTACCAAATTGTTGCATCATTAAATTTGCAGGTGTTTATCATTAGCTCTAGCTTTCAGTTTCCATTGTAAACTGCAATTTTCGAGCAACTTATGTCTTAAGATTGAGCACCCTGCTATCCAACCACATTATTTGGCAACAATTTTGTTGAAAACATCAATCTCTTCTGTTAAGCACTTGTGAACACTTTAATAACGTTCAGAACGTTAGCAGGCTTCTTTGATTACACCGATATGTCCGTCTGTTCAGGGACTCGCAAAGTATTAAAAACCCTTGAACATTTTGTTAGATTACAGTCCCAAAGTACAATAACCTAAACTGGAATATTTTGACTGACCAACACAAAGCACTTCACAATTGTGAAGTGAAAATAAATAATAGTTTTCAAAATTTGAGGCAAACATTACATTTCTGCTTATTCTTTTTGTCAAAACAGGTCAAATTCAGTCTTATTGGACAAAGTGAATCTGAACATTAGTTTTAAGTCTTTCAAGTTTCCTGTCAATAACATTAGATCTATGCCAACATGAATATGCTTTTATCTGAACCATTCTATTGTAACTCTGGCTGTATTTTTAGTGTCATTGTCGTGCTGGAAGGTGAACCTCCACCCAAGTCTTAAGGATTTTACATCCTCTAATGGGTTTGCTTCCTGGATTGCTTTGCATTTAGCTCAATTCCTCTTCCCATCAACTCTGGCCAGCTTCCTTGTCCCTGCTGAAGAAAAGCATCCAACACAACAAGATACTGACACTATTTTTACAGTGTTGATGTTTTTAGGGTAATGTCTAGTATTCATTTTCTGTCAAACACAATGTTACATTTAGGCCAAAAAGTCAAATTTTAGCCTCGGTTGACCAGATCATCTCGTTCACATGTCTGGAAAAAAATCTGATTGTCATCAGGGATTAAGACTTCAAACCTAACAATCACATAGTCTACTAAATCAGATTGCCACAACCTTAAAGCATTACAGGACTAAAAGTCTCCATCAAAATATGACAAAGAAAAAACGTATGTTGTATGCTATCATTTGAGTAGGTTGAACTAATAAAAATATTGTTAATGTTCTATAGGGCAGTGAACAAACCAAGACTTAAATCAACTCAGTTACTTGCATATATATAGTATATGCATATTCTAGACCAGTCAGATCATCAGAAATCTTTTTACCAAGGGTTTCCAGAACCAGAACTAAACAAGGGGGAGGCAGCATTTAGTTTATATGCTCCTCTGCTCCCTGAAAACCAAAGATATATAGAAACTGTTGACTACCTTAAATTAGAACTGATAACATTGTTTATCGTTTGTTCAAGTATATTTTCCAACAAACCTCAGAGGCCTTCACAAAAAAGTTGAAGTTATACATAGATTTTAATACACATAGTTGACAATGTACTAATTAGGCAACTTTTGAAGGTAACTGGTTAAACTGGATTGTACTTAGCGGTATCAGAGTAAAGCGGGCTAGCTACCAATGAATATATCAGTTTTAATTGTTAAAAGAATGTTAAAAAAACATGTATCAATTTTAATCCACTTCACAATTATGCACTACGTTGTGTTGGTCTATCCCATAAAATGCAATCAAATACACAAAATTCTTTGTGGTTGTAGTGTGACACACTGTATTACTTGAAATTACTTTTTACTAATACAAATGCATCACATTTCAAAGTCCTGTGGGTAAACAGTACAAGCCTCACTCAAGCTAACACATTTTCCAAAAAGCTAAAATCGTATAACTTGGTGTCTTGCATCAGTTGTTGGAACACATTTTAGCTTTTATTGACATAAATCTGTTTAATGAAGTGCCTCATAAAAGCAAAGCATTAAAAAGACATTTATGAGCAATAATATCAAATACAATCTCCACAACACCCATTCTTAAAATTAACAATTTAAACAGGTCCGAGAGGCGTCTTGGACTGGCAGTCAAATATTGAAGATGGGGGGGGGGGGGGGGGGGCGGGCCGGACACTGCGCCAACTCTTGGCTCAGGAAGTTCGAGAGGATGGAGAGAGAAGGGAATTTTGTCACAAAAACACAAGGTTCAAAATGTTCAAAGCTTTACAAAACATCAAAATCCCCCCTGTAATATTGTCATGCAATATACATGTTGACACAACTGAGACAGATTTTTTCAAGATTTCTCATGTCCAGTCTGGCAGTGCACGGGTTACGCAGAGGGTTTCCCCTCTCCAGGCTGAGAAGGTGGCACAGCTTTTTCAGCCGGTCTGCCTTACTGGTTATTGGGGAGCCAGCTTCCATGATAAAAAAAAAAAAAAAAAAAAAAAAAAAACATCTCACGTTTCAGTTGAAACTTCCTACGCAGGTGTTACATCACATTTCACTAAATAAACAAGCAGAAAAAGCATATAAATGAATCATTTTTTGTGACTTGTCTGTTCAACTATTGTACATTTAAAGCCACAGCATATTCTTATATGTATAGATATACAGTGTTCTGACACTGAAAAAACCTGACTGCCTGTAATGAAATGCTACAAACTGCAATGCGCAGGACAGGTCTAGCATTTCTACTTCTACCACATTTTCAACACACAGGCTATTGATAGAACGTGCTAAATGCACAACTTTTGAAGAAATAAAAAGAGGCAAAAAAGACAAAATCTTACAAAGCAATGCAAAAAACGTATAAAACAATAAATAGAAAATAAACAAATCAAAGATTTGTCCTCATCAAATCATGTGAAGGTAACGTTTTTCGTGTTTTATGACACTTCTACACATAATAATCTTCATTGTGGCCTTCATGTTTAAAACTAAATGGAGTGGTGATACTCGGCAAATAAAGAAAATGTGCAAACATTGAATTTCATTCAGTGACTTGGTTAATTTAATCAAAAAAAGTTAAACTTATTTAAAATTTAACTGCCAACAAGGCCTATAAATCCACAGCGGGACATATGCAGACATATTAATCGCCTGCCTCAGCATCCCCAGTGTCTTTAAAAACTTCAAACATCAGCTGCAGACGACAGAATGGTAATGAGGAGCACTTGGCACTGAAAGAAAAAAATGAAAATCATTTATGTTTAAGTACATACATCCTCAGTGAAAGAGACCTTTTCATTTATAACCCATAATTTTCAACCTCCTTCACTTTCCCTCGCTGTCTCTTTTCGGAGAGGAGGGTGGAGAAGACGAGCAGGGCAGTCTTTCACTCGGGCCAGTGTCTGGCAGTTTTTAGGTGGCTCACCAGGACTTGTTTCAGTCTGCCAAGCGAATCCATTGTGAAGGCAGGTGGGCCAACACACATCCTCACTCAGGACACAGACTTGTGTGTCCTAGCCTTTGTCTCATGCAGCCTGGCAACGGAGCCGGTGGCTACGAAGTCAGTGGGTGCAGAGCATTGCTATGGGAACCAGCATAGTAGGCTAGGCTGTGGCTGCACTTGGATCAGTTTGAATACTTTTTTGGCATCCCATTTAATGCTGGAGTCGCCTGCAGAGTTCACTCTCTTAAATGTTCCTCCCAGACTGGCAAGCGATCTTATCTGCACAGTTTTTTCCCCACTCTCCTTTGAAAAATAGATAAATATGTATTGTAATACAAATCAAAACAACTATGGCATTAGGCTTTACAGAAACAGGGCGAGGTTCATGGTACTCTATTGCCCTTCGGTTTGCCCTCGCACATTTAATTGTGCTGAAATGGTACATCCATTGTCAGCACGCCCACACACACAAACACACAGTCGTCAACATAAAAACAAACAGCCGCTAGGTTAGAAATCTTTAAACTCATTGACTAATTCAACACGGCATTGAACAACAGTAAGGTCTGAAGGTGGAGTCCACTAAGGCTCCCTGGCATTGTGTCGGTTGAGTCCGCGATGTGCGTGAGGCGGGGGAAAAGGACGGGGGTCAGACTCTCCCTCGCTTAGTCAACCGACCCGGGGTGCAAGCTAAGCGCTGGGGGGTCCAGACAGGTGGGGGAGTAACTAAGGTGAGGCTCCTTAATCCACAGCAGGGGGGCACCATTCTTGCCCTCCTGGCTCTTGTTGTTGTTGCGACCCTTGTAGCGCACGACCAGCAAGGCGATGAGGAGGATGCCGAAGATAGGGAAAGGGTAGAAGAAGAGGAAATAGAAGAGGGACTCGTTGGAGCACACCACTGAATAGATGGTGGACACTGTTGGCAAAAAATTAACAATTCTAAATTGTTGACATATACAAAACAAGCAAAAAGCAGCATTTTCAAACAGAAATAAAGTTAAAAACAAACTTCACAGATTTATTGTCACTTTTAGTTTTTTCTGCAGGACAGTTTGCTCTTTATCAACTTGTATCCCCATTTCACACACTTGTGTCTCCATTTTGTTTGTTCATACTTCCATTTTGTACCCAGAAACAAAGTATGTGCCTAAACAACTATATATACATTTGTTTTTCTTTTTTCAAATGTACAGGGGTTGGACAATGAAACTGAAACACCTGGTTTTAGACCACAATAATTTATTTGTATGGTGTAGGGCCTCCTTTTGCGGCCAATACAGCATCAATTCGTCTTGGGAACAACATATACAAGTCCTGCACAGTGGTCAGAGGGATTTTAAGCCATTCTTCTTGCAGGATAGTGGCCAGGTCACTACGTGATACTGGTGGAGGAAAACGTTTCCTGACTCGCTCCTCCAAAACACCCCAAAGTGGCTCAATAATATTTAGATCTGGTGACTGTGCAGGCCATGGGAGATGTTCAACTTCCCTTTCATGTTCATCAAACCAATCTTTCACCAGTCTTGCTGTGTGTATTGGTGCATTGTCATCCTGATACACGGCACCGCCTTCAGGATACAATGTTTGAACCATTGGATGCACATGGTCCTCAAGAATGGTTCGGTAGTCCTTGGCAGTGACGCGCCCATCTAGCACAAGTATTGGGCCAAGGGAATGCCATGATATGGCAGCCCAAACTATCACTGATCCACCCCCATGCTTCACTCTGGGCATGCAACAGTCTGGGTGGTACGCTTCTTTGGGGCTTCTCCACACCGTAACTCTCCCGGATGTGGGGAAAACAGTAAAGGTGGACTCATCAGAGAACAATACATGTTACACATTGTCCACAGCCCAAGATTTGCGCTCCTTGCACCATTGAAACCGACGTTAGGCATTGGCACGAGTGACCAAAGGTTTGGCTATAGCAGCCCGGCCGTGTATATTGACCCTGTGGAACTCCCGACGGACAGTTCTGGTGGAAACAGGACAGTTGAGGTGCACATTTAATTCTGCTGTGATTTGGGCAGCCGTGGTTTTATGTTTTTTGGATACAATCCGGGTTAGCACCCGAACATCCCTTCAGACAGCTTCCTCTTGCGTCCACAGTTAATCCTGTTGGATGTGGTTCGTCCTTCTTGGTGGTATGCTGAGATTACCCTGGATACCGTGGCTCTTGATACATCACAAAGACTTGCTGTCTTGGTCACAGATGCACCAGCAAGACGTGCGCCAACAATTTGTCCTCTTTTGAACTCTGGTATGACACCCATAATGTTGTGTGCATTTCAATATTTTGAGCAAAACTGTGCTCTTACCCTGCTAATTGAACCTTCACAATCTGCTCTTAGTGGTGCAATGTGCAATCAATGAAGACTGGCTACCAGGCTGGTCCAATTTAGCCATGAAACCTCCCACACTAAAATGACAGGTGTTTCAGTTTCATTGTCCAACCCCTGTATGTCACAAATAATGGGAAGAAAGTCAAAAATCCCCAAATCCCACTTATAATTTTATTTTAATTTAATTGTAGTTTTTTATTTTGGTTCTAATACCCCATTTCGGCCAGCTGACTAATATAAATTGACAGATTAAACCAAAGCAACCCTAAGCGTTGTCCTACTGCTGATAATATTCATTGGAATTACCTAAATAATATTTTCTAAAGTGGATATGAGACGTCCCACAGGTGGATAGGAATTTAAATTTAGTCTGAAACAAATGATCTTGTGGCAGATGTCTCCATTTTATACCCAGAAAAGTCAGGTATGACAGAGCAAAACTACTTGGCATCGCTAAATGTTGAAATCAAAATATTTATGGAAAAAGCATATAAATATTATGTTACAAGAGAGAAAAACAGTGCTGAATCTGTTTTCATTATACCCATATTTAATTGATTCGGAAGTAATGCAGCAGCATCATGCCTTTTTTTATTTGAATAGATACAAATGGGGACAACTTAGCTGTCAAAGAAGCCCAGAAATTAAAAATAAATAATAATGAACATAAAAGTGAATCTCTATATCTTGCTCCTGTTTTTATACAGTACAAGCCACTGATAGGACTGCAGTACAGCTAGCTGCCATAGGAAGTTAGAAAATTAGTAGTTAGAAATTCCTACTCTCTCTTTGTGCATAAAAATGAGTACTTTAGAAATCATTTGGTGACCAGAAAAAAGCCCATTTTCAGCTTGACTGGCCTGACCAGTGATCTGTCTCTTAGATCACTCTCAGAACCGTATCATAGCTGTCAGATTTCTAAAAGATTGCCAACACTGATAGAAAAGGTTGAAGCTTTACAAACCATTAAAGTATAAACTAAGTAAAATGTTTCACATTCTTTGTAAAAGTGAATATTTAGGTGCTATATGGTATTTGGATACAGTTAATTGATTTTTTCTGCTCACTAAACTGTTTTAAAAATAAATGAGGTAATTAAGAGATTTGTCCACCCTGTTAACTTTGCTTTAGAGTAGCTGTTAAGAGGAATAACACAATTATTTAATAAACTACATTGTTTGAACTAGTTGTTTATAAATTGTCGCCTCATCTTCCTGGAATTAATTAGCCACCTTTTTTCTTTGACCAGTGTCTCATATATATATACACATCTACACGCACACACAGAGGCTCACAGGAATTTCTTACTAAGGGCTTACCTTGTTGCAGTACATTGACAATGGTGATGCCAGAATTATTAGTGGCCAGGCGATACCATTCATTGCGAGGGTTGAGGAGCCACTCCTCCACATGGCAATAGTAGCGACCAGCATCTGCTGGGCGGGCTCCGTGAATGGTCAGACTGTACTGGTCAGATGTAGTCCTCTCAAACTGAAAGCGTGAGTTTGGCCCATTGTCGTCAGGGGGGCTGCAGTTTCCGTTTCCAAAGATGGCGTCATGGCCGATGGAAAACACACAGTCGCGCTTATCGTCGTCCTCACCTGGCTGGTCCTCGATGTCCTCATCATAAGAACGCTCCATGTACCAGAAAACAGAAAAGCGCGAGTCAGGAGATGACTGGCTGAAAATATTGCAGCCCAGTCTAATTGAACTGGACTCTTCCACTGTCACGTTGTTCTCTAGCTCGTCAACACGGAGTTGAGGCTCTGCAGAAGTTCCACAAGAGAGAAAAAGTTAAATGATTTATTCAAATGCATAGTAAAGTGTTTCAAACTAAATAATAACAATAATTTATAAATTCACAGCTATTGGCCTAATCTTAGAATATTGTCAATTTGGCATTTACAAAAGTGCTGTAAGGGTGGATCTCAAACCATCATATCACACAGCTAAATAAAACACAGTGGACTCACAGCAGCAGATCACACGTCTCCCCAAATCATCACTGACTTTAAAATGTTCACAGTGAAACTTGAATTTTATAAACTTCCACTCTTCCTCCAGACTTCGGACTTTGATTTCCAAATTAAATGCAATATTTACTCTAATCGAAAAAGTGGATTTCTGATTACTGAGCAACAGTACAGCCTTTTTTTCACTTTAGCCTTCTGATGTTAATTTACAGCTTTAGGTGAGGGTCAATACATTCAAGGCAACAGTTCTAGCCCAAGGGTGCAGTTACCCCATTTGCTTGTGCACCTTATTTTTCCACACTTTTTCCTTTCACTAAACGTTCCATTGATTTCCTTACATACAGCACCGTGTGAACAAACAGCTTCTTTAGCAATGACTTTTTGTGGCTTAACATCTTTGTGAATGGAGTCAATACCTGTCTGCTTGACAACTGTCGAGTCAGCCTTCCCCATGATTTTTTTTTGAAAAGATACATTCAGGGAATTTAATAGCTGTAAGCCATAATCATCAAAGTGAAGATACATTACCAACTGATCTGTGCAATGAATCTATAAATTACAGGAATTTTACCTTTTGAACTAAATTACTCAAATAAATTTAATTTTCAACTGATTTCTTGTTTACTGACATGGACATGTGTTAAAAAACGGCGTAGAAACTTTAAATTGACTAAACGAAATAATCAAATGAAATAATAAAAATTGCAGCTGTGAAATGAACTGATTTAAACATGTTAATATCATAAAACAGTAATTTCTGCATGTTACAGGAAACGTAAAAACAAAAGACAAAATTAAATCAGACCCACTACCCTGCCTGCAGCCAGAACCAGTCTTCCAGGTTCCCAGCAGTTTTGGTTGAAACCTCAAGGCTACTTTGTCTGTCTGCATGGGTATGCTACAGCCCTTGAGGGGTGGTTCTATGACCCACTTCCCCGGCAGTTTAGAAAAAAATAGGGTAATAAAAACTTGGCTTACAATGGTTCTTTCTCACACAATATTTGAGACTGCATGCTTGTTAAACCAAAATGAGAAGCAGGATGACAGCAGGGGTGGGAAACAGCCAAATCCTGCATCCTCTGTGGATGTTTAAACACTATTCATTAACATTCACAACTTCTGTGCCTTTAAAAGTTAACATCCACAATAAAATATTTTGCGTTACTGTGCTGTTACCATCCTGTTTTTATGACTTTATCTACATAATAAGCTCAGCTTGAGCAAAGCGTGAATGAACGAGTCCATTCACAGAGTTACTGACAATGCTGCACATAGCACCAGATTTCTTCACTTGTATGAGGGCTGCAGTTACATTACTTTTGAGACCAGTGTCTGCTTACAAAGCATTTGACCAAAGAAGCATTTTCTTTACAGGCTGCTGAGCTGCTTGTTTGATCCTCTCATTTTAGTTCGGGCCATATCAGTGATTTCTCATTTTGACTTGTAAATAGGACACGCGGCAGAAAAAGACTGGGGGAAAAAGTTATCAGAAGGGAAGTTGGGCCATTACTGAGGTGTTTTAAAAACATCAGACTTCTGTTAAAACTCATAGAAAACTTACACTAATAAATGTCTGCAGATTTTTCAGGAACAGTGCATCCGCTATATATTTCTTTTAGATCTGTCTTTGCCAGTAGCTTTGGCCAATAATTCCACTGCCATGTGTTCCTATGAGTTTTACAAATTTCAGAAGTCCCTTTCTTCCTGTTTCTGCAGTGCTGCTGCATTACCAAAGGGGTGGGAGCAAAGACTGAGGGACACACAGCATGCAGCAAAGTGCCATGGGCTTTAAAAGTCTTTCCACAAAATGGTTCTGCAGTTTGGCTGCAAAACAAGTCTCTCTTGAAGATCCCTATGACTTCCACTGAACTCACAACTAAGAAAAAAAAAACCCTCAGACTTTGTAAATCTGGATTTGTGATACAGGTTAGCACATTTTGCTCTGAAATAATGATACTTTTTTGGATATTGATATTTTTCTGATATATTCAACAGTTTCAGAACCAGAGGCAGCACCCTAACTCATCATGTTTAACAACCACCACTATGTTTTATTGCTGATTGGATTTTTTTTTTACTTTTTACTATTTAAATGTAATATTAAATAGGTCATCAATATGGCACAAAATATACAAAATTAAACTCTAACATTAAAATGCTAAAGGTAACAGTTTGGTCACAGCTGTGTTTTTATACATTTTGGCATACATTTTAGTGTCCGCGTGTTTTTTATATGTTGACTAATAAGGCTATTTAAAGAGTCTCCAACTAAATTTTGTTTGACAACAGACCCTGGGATGCTGTTTCTACGACTGGCGAGGAGCAAAAGACACCTTAATGTCCCTGCATGTTGCTGCTACAGGGAGCCTCCACCTGCACAGTATTTTTAAGATTTCTGGTGAGTGACAGATGCAGCAATTGTACAACACTTAAAAAGCTGATTCAGTTCATTTTAACCTTCCTGTTCTTGTTAACTGTCTGGATGAAGCAATCATGTTGAGACAAAGCGACTTGAGTGCAGTGAGTTTGATCGAAAAAATTCTGATTTGACTATTTGTTTTATTTCTAATCCTTATTGTTTGCTTGGTGGTTTTACAAAAAGTACAAAAAGACAATTAATTTCGTAGACCGGAGAAAGTAATCAGATAGCTTTGGGTCAAAACATGGGGCAGCATAAACATGGGTTTTCATGTTAGGGGAGCAGATATTCCTCTTGCGCTACTGTTCAGGCACCTATGGGCCTGGTGAAGGCAGTAAATGGGCCTGGAGCAGCACAGAAAATCAAAGGAATGAAGTTGCAGCTGAATGCAATCTGTCATTTGCTCTCTGACCATTGTACAATTAAATATAGAAGACATACATGGATGTAAATTTAATGAGGGGGATTTTGAATTTTGATGCGATGAAACAGAATCAGGATTATATAAAAGAGGAAAACAAACCTCTTTATGTTATCAGGGGTGCAGCAATTAAAAACCTAGTCTTGATGGACACATTCACAATTCAAATTTCACAGTGATTTGGCTTACCATCAACTAAAATATGAAAACATGTGAAAATAAGCAACTTTAAGACAGCTTGGGACTATTAAAATACAGTTATATTACCAAAGAGAGCAGGAGCAAATGACATGGATGGAATAAAGCTGCCAAAGGCCAGACTGACATAATTGATATGTTAATTATTAGATAGTGTCATGATCTATAGACTGATAAATGAAAGAGAACTAGTTCATATTTGGACTGTAAACTAAGTTTAGAAAGTTTAGGTGCAGAACTATGAAAATTAATTATTTGGTTTTAATGAGGTGAACTGAAATTAGAGCTAGTTGTTGATAAGAGTGAATTGGCACATCACCTCTGATATTATACTGTAGGTTCTCTCATTAAATCTCTGCATGCTGTCATTTGTAACCTGTGCCTTTGTTAATTCTTTCTCTGCTATTTATTGGTTTGGAAGAAAAATTATGGTAAGTCAGCCAGGAGTCAAACCTAGAATCTTAGACATGTTAACCATTGCCCCACTGGCCCGGTTCTGTGGATTAAAGTTCAAATGTCCTTGAATATGAGGAGGACCTTTAGCCTCACCTGGTTGTTTGACTTGAACCTTGGTGTACCCCGAGGTATCTCGCGAGAGTCGATACCATGCTCCATCTGGGTCGCTCAGCCATTCCTCCACCAAGCAATAATACGTCCCAGAATCACTGCTCTCTGCCCTGTTTAGCGTCAGTGCATAGAGACGAGGTGAGAGCCTCTCGGCCTGAACACGCCTCCTCAGTCTCTCCTCATCTGCGTACGCCCCGTACTCAAAGGCCCCCGTGCGCTCGATCCTCAGCAGGAGCTCATCAGTTTCTGACCCCGACGCCCGTCTTATGTACCACAGAACGGCATGCTGGGAGTCCTGACTGGTCTGGGAAGTGATAGAGCAATTGATCCTGACCCGGCTGTCCTCCTGGTATACCAGAGACTGGTTGTTCTTTTGCACATTTAGTTTACTCTCTGCAAGGAAACAGAAAAGGCAGGGTTGAGGGGAGGAGAAGAAAAACCAACAGTCAGCTCTCGTGGATTAAAAAATAATGTGTTCACTGCTGACAGGTACATATTCATATTCATTCAAACGACTTAAAGTTCGGTTTATTTCTGGTGACAGGAGAGCAGAAAATGACTAGCGATGAGTTGGCGAGTTCAAAAGTAAACAAAGAGAAAGAAAGACGAGGGAAGAAGAGGTGAAGTGAAAGGAGAGGAAAATGCCAAATAAGTCAAAGTCAGAGGGATGGGAACTCTGTTAAAGATACAGACCAGGGGGAGAAACAAGGATGGTAGATTGTAAGGAAGGATATCATTAGGTATGATACAAGACAAAAAGCAGGGCAGGGGGTCCTGTCAGTCTGCCAGAAAGAAAACGAAGAAGTAATGCATTTATAAAATCAACCAGGGAAAGGAGAAAGTAGGTGGGAGAGGAGGGAGAAGACAGTTAGGTGTGACAAAAATGCCAGGAGGAAGCTGCATTTTTCCTGAGTGCTGTGACAGGATTGGTTACACTGACATCGGTTGTGGGATAGGATTAGCTGCAGGTACATCAGGTGTGACCGCCATGAGAGCCCCACTGTCAGACGCTCGGGGGGGAGAGGATTAGTTGAAAGTGTGCATTACACACATGTACACAAACACATGCACACACACATCCTCAACACAACATGTAGCAAAAAAAAAAAAAAAACATGATGAGAAACAGACATGATAAAACAATGTCTGTACCTTTGGAGTCTGAAAGAAATTTATTTTACCAGCTTTACCTAATATTTGACTTTGTGACAAAAAAAGTAACTGAGGAGATCTTGAAAAGATGTTCTTGCAGCATAGTGAAAATATTGTTGAGATGACCACATGGGCTCAAACAACATTAGGTCTAGCAGGTCTACATGTTTTAAGTGTTTAATTTTTAACACTCTAACTAAGACAAGCAAACAAGAATTAAACTGTATTGTCTTGTTAATACAAGTAAAATCAAAAAAGATGTTCATTTATTTTAGTTATTTTTATAAAATTTTCAATGTTTATTATTTTCATTCTTGAACTATTTTCACGACTTTCATGGCTTAACACCTTCAAATAGACAAACTTGCCTTTGCAGATATTCAGATATCCAATTCCAAAATATTTCCACTGAAATCTGTGAATCTGATGAAATAAAAATAAATGAGGATGCTTAATGTAGGTAGAAATTGATAATGTAAAAAATGTATTAACCAAAATATTAACTAAAAAAGTTAATCATATGTTTGATGTTTTCGTTTCACGTAAAAAAAAACAAATAAAGAAGAATAAAAAATTCCAATAAGATGACCTACTTGAATTAATGCAGAATAGCTTAAACTCAGAAACATTGGTATTTTAGTACTTTTGTCAAAAGACAGAAAGCAAGTAAAAAGTTGCCTGCTGCCTGAATAAAACTTCTAGATATGACATTTTCAGCTCTGTAACCAAATCAGAGAAAATAACTCCTATCTTTGGATCTAAAAACTGATTTCTGCCAGAACTATTGACACACCACTGAAATAGCGCATCATTTGCATATATAAAGGTGTGGATGAATAAATATCAGAAGTGATTCATTAGCATGTAAGACTGCTTGGTATTTTTGCAAATCTAATGAGTAGTTTGGGGGTTTAAAAAAGATCCTATTAATATATTTTATTAGGATTGTGTTCGACAGGCCAATACAAAACTATAAGGTGTAAGGAAAATGAAACATGGGTTTCAATTTATTTTCACAAATGAAAATCTGAGAAGTGTGGCATGCATTTGCATTCAATAAACTGAGTCAACACATACCTTATAGAACCACCTTTTGCTGCAAGTCATTTAGGGCATGTCCATACCAGCTTTTCAGATCTAGAGACTGAATTTCAGCTCACTGTTCCTAAAACGCTCAAACTCTGACAAATTGGATAGGCAGTATCAGTGAACATCAATCTTCAGGTCCTGGGAACGATTCACAGTCAGATTTGTGTCTTTACTTTTATTGGACCATTAACAGGTTTCCTTACAGGGTTGCCCTGTAGTTCCCTCTATCCATTATTCCCCATTAACTCTGACGGGCTTCTCTGTCACTGCTAAAGAAAAGCATTCCCACAGTATGATGCTGCCACCCTCATGTTTAAATGTGGTATGTTCAGGGGATGAGCGACATTAGTACTCAAAACCTAACATTTTGCATGAAGGAAAAAACATCAATTGATCTCATCTGACCAGAGCACCATGTTTTGTATGTCTGTTTTGTCCTCTACATGGCATGTAGCAAACTGTCTATAGGACGTCTTATGGCCTTTCAACAATGGCTTTTATTTTGCTGTTCTTCCATAAAGCCCAGATTTGTGGAGTTTTCGACAAATTGTTGTCATGTCAACAGATTGTCTTACCTGAACTACTAATCTCTGCAATTTCTGTCAGTAATGCTTTCCTACAACCATTTCCCTCACCTGTCTGCTGTGTTCCTTGATCGTTATGATGCTGTTTGTTTAGTCATGTTCTCCAAAAAACCACTGAGGCCTTTGAAAAACTGCTGCAGCTATACTGAAACCAACATCACACACTGGTACCCAGTACTCACTAATTAGATGACTTCTGAAAGCAATGATTTGCAATGAATTTTACTTATGGGGATCAGCGTTACGGAAGCTGAGTACACATGCATACCACACTTTCAAGCTTTTTATGTGTAAAACAAGAACAACTAAATATTACTTTGCTTCACTTCACAGTAATGCACTACTTAGTGTAGGTCCATCACATAAAATCCCAATGACAAGAGGTATGAATACTTTTGAAAAGCACTGTAAAAATATTGCTTGTTTGCTACTTCAGAGTTAATCAGCCCCTTACAACCCTCCTGCTGTAGTCCACACAGGGCTTCGCAATAACAGACCGACTGATCGACTGCCTAAGGTTACAACCATCTGCTGAGAAAACCTCATCTTTATCCACAGATTGGTGAGCATGCTCAATTAACTGCTGTTTGCAATGCTTTATATATATATGCATGGTGATAAATATTCAGGCTGCATGCCTTTGGGTGAATTCAAAAGACACATGGCTGCAAGGCATTGCCAGACCACCCTGTTGTGCAGCAGTGTTTCACGTTAGCATCTCAAATTACTCATCATCACCGATGCTTCTCTAGCCACCAGACTCAGGAAGCTGAAAACATCTCCATCTGGAAAATAATGTAGCACCCTGTGGAATCCTGGCAACCATTTTTTCCCCTTCTTTTTTTCCAGGAGAATTACCTCTGAACCTCCTGAAGTGAAACCATGCAAAATGGGATTGGCACGGGACAAAGCAACGCTCAGTCGTTCCCATTTGAAGTTTGAATCCACAGCCAGGAGAAAAACTGGCGGCTGAAAGCCTGTTGCCGTACACCAGTATTTACAGAAATGCCTTTTCTAATCTAAAATAAGCAAATTACTTAAGCCCTATTAGGTGGCATCATGAGCTATTAAAAGTTATTATTACCAAGGACTCACTCAAGCACAGATTGGTGGCACAAACAGAATGGAGAAACAATGAGCCAATAAGCTAGAAGAGAAATAAAAGGAGAAGGAATGGTTTCTGTTTTATGCTCTAAAATGACTTCAGATTCTCGGGTCCCTGCTGAATCCCATTGCTGTGAAAGCAGCTTCACAGAACAGGCTGTCACATCCGGTGACATGTGTCCTTTTCCACAGAGAATGAACTACAGTACAGTCCGTCAACCCGTTACAATAATGCAACTGCTGACAGAAGCATCAGACAGGACAAAATCTCTATTTGATGCAAGTATGGATGCAAGTAGAGACAAGACATTTATTATATATTTATTATTATAACACAGATGCTCGCTATGTATGCTCCATACTCAAGAGCAAAATTAGCTTTGTTTTTCAAGGCCAACAAGGTAATCGATACTCATCTTAGGTTCCAAAACATGCATCCATGACTTTGCTTCTGTAGTATGTAGTGCAAAGTGACACAAATCCATTACTAAAAATACTTGCTTTTACACCTCAAAAGTAGCTAATGTATCAGTTAGGTTTGCTTGAAATATACGTTGTTTTAAAAGTAAAGGCTCCGTCTACCATTTAAGAAAAAATTTTTGTCTAAAATGTATCCCTGAGAATAATGGTTCAGAGCCTCCAATACTGTTCATCTACTGTTTCCAGGGCAACTGTGAGTCTCAGATTACCATTGTAAAGTAAGTTTGGGGAAGTCACAAATCTCCTCTTCCAGCAAAAGAGAGGGAACGCTCAATTATCCAAGGTTAGAATTAATTTCTATTTTATTAATAACACGCAATTATTTCAAATATAATCTTTATATTAAATAAAGCTGTTTACAAGTCTCTAAAGATTATAATTTAATATAACATGTACAGAGGCTGCTATGAATAGAAATACACTATTTAGGCCTTTCCTGGCAGATACAGATTTGTTAAGGATCTGACCTGCCCATTCCTATCTTGACCAATAAGCAAGAAAAGAAATCTGCTGCAGGTTCTTTGATAGAGGAAGTAGTTTTGAATCCAACAGAAAATTAAGGAATTACAATATTATCACCATAAATCATGCTGGATATCCATGCTGATGTGGAATGGGTCAAGTGTTAGGAACAAAAGAATTTTACTTTATTTGATGAAAATGAAAATTACCAACCCCTACAAGACTTAATGCAAAGTCACCAAGAAATTTAAACTGAAACACTGATGTGGCAGGCTAGTCCAATAGGCTAAAATGTCACTGCAGCAACTCAACATGGTACTCAGTAAGTTGTATGGTCCCAAATGCTTGTATGCACGCCTAACAACGTCGGGTCAGGCTCCTTAGGAAATGACGGATGGTGTCCTGGAGTATCTCCTCCCAGATCATGACGAGGGCATCATTAAGCTCCTAGACAATCTAAGGTGCAACCTGACGGTGTTGGATGGATCTAAACATGATGTTCCGGAATTGTTCTATGGGATGTAGGTCAGGGGAGCATGGAGGCCAGTCAAGGGTATCAATTCCTTCATCCTCCAGGAACTGCCTGCATATTGTTGCCATATGAGGCCGGACATTATCACGTACCAGGAGGAACCCAGGACCCACTACACCAGCGAAGGGTCTAACAATGGGTCTAAGGATTTCATCCCGATACCTATTAACAGCCAGGGTGCCATTGTTTATCCTGTACAGGTCAGTGCTCAATGGATATGCCTTCCCAGACAAACACTGACCCACCACCAAATGATCAAGTTGCACAATGTTGTTTGACTGATTAAGCATAACATTCACCACAGCTTCTCCAGACCATTTCACGTCTATCACATGAGCCCAAGAGTGAACCTGCGCTCATCTTTGCAAAGAACAGGCTGCCAGTTCTGAACTTGCCAAATCCGGTGTTCTCTGGCAAATGCCAATCGAGCTCCACGGTGCCGGGCAGTGATCACAGAGCTCCAAAAGGACATCAGGCCCTCAGGAAACCATCATGAAGTCATGAAGACATTCACGCCTGCTGGAGGTCACTATGTGGGGCTCTGGTAGTACTCCTCCTGTTCCTTCTTGCACAAAGGAGCAGATACCGGGTTTAGGACCTCTGATGGCCCTGTCTAACTCTCCTAGAATAACTGCCTGTCTCCTGGGATCTCCTTCATGCACTGGAGACAATGATTAACCAACCCCTCTGACCAGATTAATATTCTACAAGTTTAACCGACTTGATATGACACTTTGATTAAAGTGTTCCATCTTTTTATTTTTTTTTATTAAATTAAAACACGTACAGGATGCATTTCCGAACCGAAAATGGGAGTTCTTAGTTTTGATGTATTTAATGAGTAGTGGCTGAAAGGTTTGTATACAATATAAGAATACTGCTACTGGTTATCTTTTAGCCAATAATGAAGCTAAAGTTAGCATTTAATTAGTATGCCCTGCATTTGATCATCTTGTTTTAAAAATCTCAAATAATAATAATAGACTAATCAAACTTGAACTGGAAACTTCTACAGTGAACAGAGATCTTTAAAACCCAGTTTGAGATTTATTTGTAAAAATACAGAAGGGAGCATTTTAAAGTATCTTTTGGGGTTGTTTCACCGTAGTATTATACAAGTGTTAAAACCTCAATATATGGATCAGTCAAACCTGGACTGAACACTGATTACAGATTCTTTAAAAACACACTTTGCGATTTTTGAAACCCTTTAGTGTTTTTCCCAAAATATTGCGAAAATTTGATCTTCTCGTGAATGCAATAGTGTACTATCTCCTGTAAGCTGGATATATCATTACATCTTTATCACTGACTAATTTCTAGTTTTCAAAATGCATGAAAATAAAATTATGAATTATGTGACGAAATAGGATGCAGAAAATACCATATTGCACTAATGTTTCAGTTGCTTTCTGTTCCATAAACTTCACAAACCCACTCAGTAAAGCCGCTAATTGCTCACTGAAGCCCGTTCTCACCCTGTTTTTGTGTGTGCCTAATTTGGTGTCTGGTGTAATGGGCACAGAAAACAGCATGGTTGAGAACAAAGCTGTCAGTACTGCTCTACAGGGGCAAGAGCCAAGGCAGACATAGGAACTCATCTGCATTTGTTTGACTGCTCCATCAGTATCTGGTCAAATTTCAAACAACTGCTTTGGTTGGTGGGGCATCAAATTGCAGCAGAAATCCAAATAGTTTCTTTGAAACGGAAAAATAGTGTGTTCCCCAAATGCCTCTGTAAAAGCTTTTTCTTTATCAGAGGAGTCACAAAAATCCAGAAATAACAATCCTGCCCAACTGTACCCAAACCTCAAACTTATTGTTTATGAAGCCTGGCTGAAAACAAGTCAGAGTCCTGGGGATGAAGAGGTGTGCTATTGTGCCACTTCAGAGCACACCAGTCACAGCTATTACTCACACTTGCAACAAAATTTTAGGTTAACTTCAAAGGAGCTGTAAAACTTCCTGGCTGAGTGTTCATAGAAGGATGTAGCCAAGATGGTAAATCAAAGGCTGTGCTATCCTTATAATGTTTCCCAGGAAGGAAAAAAGTTCATTTTATATTTCTGTTCTGTGATGCTGCTCCCAGTGAAGTCTGTTAATACAGGACAAGCTGTGGGTCTCCCTTAAGCCTCTCATCTTTTGCTCTCATCACAGTCTGTCAGTCTTGTCCAATCAGCTTTGCATAAATATTCAGCAGACTAACCTGTGGGCTCATGACTATTAACAAGACCTAAATGAAGCGTGAACATCAGAAATGCAGTTCAGCACTTCTAAAATGTGGCTTAATGCATCTTAAAACACTACAGAACTGATAATTCATCCACCAGGAAACAAATCTACTTTCATGCTTCCAGTTTAACACCTGAAATGTGTTGGTAAAAACCAAAAAGGATGAAATAACGCAAAGAGGGACAGGTTTTGCTAAGGAGGCAAAAATTAAAAAGGTATGGGTAGATAGCATCAAACAAAACACATATCGACATAAAGAGAGGAAGAATGTGCAAGAGGAGAGCAAGAGAGTGGCTGAAAAACACGAATGAGATGTAAAAGACAGAAGTGAGAACATGCTCCTGAGGGGTATTTTGAAAAGCAGCAGGCGATGCCTCTCTAGTTGCATCTCGAAGGACTTGTGGTCTTAATGGCAGCCTGCTCCGCCTTTAGCATTTAGCACCGCCTTCATGTTTCCAGCTCCAGGACAAGAAGTGTGACAAAACCAAAGGCTTCAGTTACACCCTGATCCTCCTGCAGGACAGCTCACTTCGCCTTGGTGCTACTAGCCGACTGCTGCTACTTTACACAATAAAAAATGATGCACATCAATTTGTTGCTGAACTTTCATAAAAGATGGAATACAGGGGCAGAGCAGGCCAGAATGTCAGGAACAATGAAAAACAGGGGTTCTTTCTGACTAAAAAGTGGCTTCCTGTGCAGAGTTTGAAGGGTAATTTCTATGCTAATGACGATGATGTATCTATGATCCCATTGTGTCAGAAGGATATTACCGCCACTTATTTCTGGCTGAGTTAAAGATGGATATCTATAGGCCTTTTCACTAAAACAAGCCTCTCTTTGAGACACCTCTGGTCATTCACAGTCCACAAATCAAGCTGACCATGTCCCTTAACTATGCTTTCTTAGACAATAAACCACAGGAGATATGTAGCATAAGTGTGTCAAGGATCTCCATCATACTGTTCTTTTTTTAAAGAATAATATTTGACTATTAGAGAATTTTACTATTCTTAGTTGACTGATTATATTTATATATATACTTATAGAAGACCCCTTTCACTAATTGGCATTATATGATCTGCTGAATTTGATGCTATTATATCATATATATTTTGATGAAAAGAAATGGAAAAAAAGAAGCTTCCCCCTATCTTCACAATGTATAAATGTGGCTAAAAAATGAAACCTAATAAGAAATCTAAAATAAGACATCTATTGATATTAGAATTAAGTTAAAAAGTAGTTAAAATTGATCAAAAGGGCTAAAAAAAAGCCAGATTTTCTTTTGTTGAGCTTAAATGAGGACAGGACTAATGGGCCAAAAACGTCTTTACAAAAAACGTTTCAGCGCATTCTTCTGGACTAAACAGTGACATAGATTAGCTGACCTAAAATAACCATTTAAAAATGTCTTTTGCTGACCGCGTGACCATCTGCCATGGTGGCTTGAAGGTGTGACAGTGGCAGGTCGATTACAAACCCTAATATTAACCATAGCTATTGCACAAATCCCACCAAGGCAAGAAGAAGGTGTCTTAGTGTTTGCTTTTGACTATTCTTTGAAAGAAGCTTATGTAACCAATTGCAACCTAATGCCTTGCAAATGTCTTCATGTCCCTTGAATTGTTTAAATACAAAGTAGTAGTAATTGCAAACTAGAAGGAAAAGGATACGATCATTTCAAATATTTTTGCAAAAAAAAATTTTTTAAAGGATGTTGCATATTTGTATTAGTCCCCAATCAATCTGATACCCGGAAATAAATCCAGTGGAACCATCGGCCATCAGAAATCCCCAGTTAGTAAATGGAGTCCATCTGTGTGTCACTTAATCGCAGTATTAATATAGCTGCTCTGTGAAGGCCTCCGAGGTTCGTTGGAGAACGTTAGTGATCAAACAGCACCATAAAGAACAAGAAACGACAGAAAGGTCAGGGATAAAAAGTTTTAAAACAAGGTAGGTCAAAACACTAACCCCAAGCTGTGACCTTCTCACAAAGCACTGTTCAATCCACCGTCTGAGACTGGAAATAATATGAAACAACTGGAAAGCTACCAAGGAATGATCATCCATTTAAACTGACATCCCAGGCAAAGTATTGACAGAAATGTAGCCAAGGGGCCCCGTTATCTCAGGAAGAGCTGCAGAGATGCTCCGATCATGTGGGAGAATCTGTCAGGATATTAGTGATGCACTCTACAAGTCTGACCTTTATAGAAGAGTGACAAGACAAAAGCCACTGTTAAAAAGCCTGTCCTGTTTCCAGTTTGCCCCAAACTATGTGGCAAATCTAAGCATGCTATTTTTAATAACTGTAGGGTATTTTTTGTATGCTGTAAATGTTCCCTTACTTTACTGTCTCTTATTCTTATTTTTCCATTTTATATTTTTTACCTCTCTGTGAATCACCATGCTTCCATTTGCCTTTCACTTTGCTGCTCGTACACCTGAATTTCACCACTGCAGGACAATAAAGGACATTTCAATTCTATTCTATGTAAGGGACACAGTAGACAAGACCAAAGTTTGACCTTTTTGTGCGTAACTGCAAAACTCACTTTGTGGTGGAAACCTAACACTGCGCATCAAGGTCAACACACCATTCCCACGATGAAACAGTGGTAGCAGATGTGGGGATGCTTCTTGTCAGCAGGGAAGTTAGTCAGAGTTGATGAAAAAATGGACAAAGTTAAATCCAGGGCAATCCTGGAAGAAAACCTGCTTGAGGTTGCACAAAACTTGAGACTGGAGACTGGAGAAGAAGTTCACCTTCCAGCATGACAATGACCCTGAACATACAACCAGATCTCTAAAGGAATAGCAAAAGTTAAAAAAATATTCATGTGTTAGAATGACCCAAACATAAATCCAATTGAGAATCTGTGGCAAAATATCAATGTTACTGATATTCACAGATGTTTCCCATTCAATGTAACTGAGCAGGAGAAATTTTCAAAAAATATCTCCTATTCTAAGAAAAATGTGCAAAGATTTCAGTCTCTAGAAGTGCGATGCTGGTATAGACATCCCTAAAGGACTTACAGCTGTAATTGGTGATTTTACAAGTTATTGTGAAATCACATGTGACTGACCACAAATGCACACCAGTGAGACAAATACACTTTCCATTTGTTGTCTGCCTGACTGTTAGAATGGAGCTGAACAGTGGATGTAGAAGGAGTGGGTGAGAGGGCGTTTACAAGGGAATTCTGGGAGATTAATAACCCAAAAGAAGCTGGCATGAAGGGGAGAGCATATTAGAGACATATTAGATTGAGCTTGTCTGCATGACTCTGTGTGTTTTGGAGGGGGTCTGTCAATAAGCATAAAACATGAAACGCTCATCAATCACTCAAAACAGTGGTTCTTTTGTCAGTGCAGTCCGCAGAATGACAAGAGTTGTGTGTGTGTGTATTCAGAAGGCAGCTCTGCTTGCTCCAACCATTAGCCACTGATTTACATGGGGAGCAACTGTACTGTATCTGGCTCTGAGTTACGACTTCAATTACAGCAGCAGCAGGACTCACAAGCGTGCACACGCGCACATTTAGGTGCTTAGGAGAGATAGAGGGGCACAGCACACGGGGAATCTCATTGTGTCTGCAGATTGGGTAGAACAAGGAAATGAAGCCCAGATTGGATTAGCTTTGACAGAAAAATGTGCCTGTGTGAGGGCCATAACAGAGAAATGTGAGGGGTTTTTTTTGAGACAGGGAAGACACGATGGGGAAGGAAACCTGACCTTGAATGCCTGAAACAGACATGATTAATCAAAAGCCTTTTATAAAATTATTTTCTGTTTCAGTGCACCCCCCTCCAAGCCTCTATTTATCACACGCTATGACCTTCTGTACTCCCGTGCATGTGCAAAAACTGACAGGCCTCTGAGTGCACTCTGATTATTTGAATATGTGAAGTATAAACTGTAGACACAATAGTCAAGTGGTGCGTGCACTCGGGTGAACTAAAGAGAAATGATAAAAAAAAAAACGACATCTCTGCAAACAAAAAGAAAAAATATTTACCACTCTGCCTTGAACAATAACACAGAGGAAAAAAGCTGTATGGCTGGAATACATTTATTATTCACGCAATAATGAAAGCTATTTGAGGAATGGTGAAGGAGAGGAGGTGGTGGAAAGTAGGGAATTATAAAATATTGAAAAATCACAGGAGTGAGAAAGAGGCTGAGGGCGTGAGGAGGGGAACATGCAGCTGAGTGGGAGTGAAGGGGAAGAAGACATTAGGGAGCTTACAGAGGGATAGAGGACAAAATATGGAAAGAGCAAGGAGTGGTAGCGAGTGAAGATGGAATAGACGAGGCCTTAATGAAGATCGACAGCTCTAATTGATGCCCTGATGAGCGGGAATCTCCAATTATTGCTTTGATGTAAACACCATCAATAAATGCTAAGTGGTAGCTACATCAGCAGCATGAAAGTAGAACACATCTAAACCATATTAAATAGGAAGACGTGCTTTATTAACACAGAAAGAGCATATGAGAATCAGGGAAAAGATGGTGGGAGGATTATATTACTAACTCAAAGCAGTAGTTACTCAAAGGAAAAGTAAAAAGAAGGCATCGTGATGCTTGACTGCGTGAGTGAAGGTAGTCAGCAGAGTGTAGGTGCGAGAGATGAAAATGATGAAGAAAACTCAAAGTGGGACACCGCCCCCCTAGTTATAACCATCATCCTTCTAGCTTAGCTAATAACCAGACGGTCTTAATATCCCACTCTCCCTGCTAGACTCACACGCACAGACGTGCATTTACACACACTCGAACGAGGAGGAAAGAAAAAAAAATCCTCATTGATCTCCCCAAATCATCATTAATTCAATCGGGGCTTCTATTAAAGAAGATTCTGCATAATTAGTTTTGGGCATTTTTTTCCCTCTCTCGGTGTTTGCGTGCATCTTGCTGTGTGTGTAGTTTGGGGTTATGAGTAGATGATATTAGATTGTGTACCAGAGATGGGGACTTCCCTGGTGATCTGCCATGCTGAACATGTGTTTGCCATTATTGCATTTCAGAAAGAGACAAAGAGAAAACTCAATCAGCTGAAATCTAATAATTCCTGTGGTGTATGTGAGGCCGTATATTGCGTTTCTGTGCGTTTCCTTCGGAGTGCGGGCTAATATTTAATCATCTTCCATCATGTTGGATAATTACACTTCTGCTTTGGGAGGTAACCCTACAGTGCATTTACGTGTTTTCACAGGAAGATGAGGCTTGTACTCCAGTGTCTAATAGTTTTCTGCATTTAGCCTTTGGTGGGTAATTCAAATCTCCAATTGCTGTACTGGGTTACCCTTAACTGTAAAAAACATTATACAGTGCCTAGCAAAGGTATTCATACCCTTTGAACTTTTTTGTCATCTTACAATCACAAACCTCAATGTTTATTAATGGGCATTTATGTGATAGACTAACAGAAAATGGTGCAAAATTGTGACATCGAAGCAAAATAATACAAGGTTTGGTTTGGTAAAACCACCTTTTGCTTTCGTTACAACGGCCGGTACGTTGGTGTCTATTTCTTACAGCTTTGCAAATCTAGAACCCCTTTTTGGCAAAATAGCACAAACTCAGTAAGAGTGTTTTGAAGTTTAGGCTGTAGGATTATATGGTGAATGTTTAGGGTCTGTTCCGCTGCCCCAGTCTCAAATATTTTTCGGTATGTAGCCTAAACAATTGCCCAATCAACTCTGACCAGCTTTACTGTCCCTGCTGAAGAAAAGCATCCCCACAACATAATGCTGCCATTATCATCTTTTATGTTGGAGATTATAAATAGAGGGTGTTTGTTTTCTTCCAAGCACAGCGTTATGCATGTAGGTCTAACATATATTTCTTCTTCCACATATTAGCTGTGACCCCTACATAGCTTGTGGTAAACAGTGTTTGTCCAAACAAACAGCAATGGTAACAGATTCTCTTGAGCTGTGGATCTCTGCAGATCCTCTAGAGTCACCATGGGCCTCTTGGCTCCTTCTCTGATTAACACTCTCCTTGACCAGTCTGTGAGTTTCAAATTCAATTCAATTCAAAAATACTTCATTTATCCCAGAGGGAAATTAAATGTTGTTGTAGCTCATATTATGCAGGTTTCTTCAAAGAGCTGTTGGAGATGCTGATGGCTGTGTGCAGGAAGGATCTGCTGTAGCGCTCTGTCTGATCTGGAGAAGCCTCTGACTGAAAACACTCTGTTGTTGTGCAGCAGTCTGATGAAGAGTATGCTCAGGGTTCTCCATAATGTTCTTCATTTTATGAAGAATCCTCCTTTGCACAATGATTTCTAGAGGTTCCAGAGGAGTCCCCTGAACAGAGCCAGCCTTCTTTATCAGCTTGTTGAGCTTTTTAAGTCCCTGGCTCTGATGCTGGTACCCCAGCAGATGATGGCAGAAGACATCATACTCTCCACAACAGACTTATAGAAGATATGCAGTATCTTGCTGCAAACACCACATGACCTAGGCTTCCTCCAGAAGTACAGTCTGCTCTGTCCCTTCTTGTAGACAGCTTCACAATTGCATCTCCACTCCAGTCTGTTGTCCAGGTGAACACCGAGGTATTTATACTCCTCCACCACCTCCACTTCTTCTCCCATGATGGAAATGGTGTTTGACATATTCCTGTTTCTCTTAAAATCTACAATCATCTCCTTTGTTTTATTCACATTCAAGATGAGATGATTGTTTCCACACCATGCCACAAGTGGTCCACCAGCTCCCTGTACTCAGCTTCTTGTCCATCTCTGATACACCCCACAATTGCAGAATTATCCGAGTATTTCTGCAGATGACAGGAGCATGTCTTGTACTGGAAGCTGGCTACCAGGTAGTCTTTGATCCAGGAGATTGTTGAGGCCCCCACCTGAGTCTTCTGGAGTTTCTGACAATGCAACTCAGGTTGAATTGTGTTAAATGCACTGGAGAAATCAAAGAACATGATCCTGACCGTGCTGCTGGCTTTGTCCAGATGACAGTGGGTTTGTTGAAGCAGGTGTATGATGGCATTTTCAACTCTAACTCCGCCGCGATAAGCAAACTGAAGGGGGTCCTGAGTTTGGTATAAGTTTGGTATATAATTTTGTAGCCTTACCCTGCATGTGTGCTGTGTTGCTTGGTCTTCCGCATGCTGTACGTTCTCTAATGATCTCTAACAAACCTCTGAGATGTTCATAGAACAGATGGATTTACCCTGAGATTAATTTACACACAGGTGGGTTCTATTTGCTAACTAGTGATTTCTGAAAGCAATCAGTTGCACTGGATTTTATTTAGGGGTATAAAGACTTCTACCCATTTTGGTGGCCTAGGTGAGATTATGGTTTTGCCCACCTCCACCCAACAGAATTGTTAATGGACACCAGAATAAGAGTCAGCTATATAAACCAGGATGGTGCAAACAAACACGAAATCTGACAAGTTCCACTTAAAGTACAGACATTTTAAATTTAAACATATTAATCTGCTGCAATTTTGTCCTTCCACTTTACAACCATGTATTACTCAGTGTTGGTCCATCACAAAAAAATAATCCCAATAAAGAATATAGACATTTGTGGCTGTTTTGCGAGAAAATGTTCAGAAAAAGTTAAAGGGGCATGTAAACTTTTGTAAATCACTGCAAATGCAGACAAATGCTCCTCCTTTATGACCCCTGTGACTGGGCCACAGTCGGCATGCTGCTAATCCAATCTGGAACAGGAGGTAACCCTGGAAGGCACAGTTTTAGGAAAATATTCCGCTGACCATCTGACTTCTTCTTTATGAGTTTGGTCCAGCTTTTATGTACATCCAAGCACTCCTCTCCCGCTAATTTAAGAGGCGCGGATCTTTGGATCGAGGTTTCATCTTTTAATGTTTGTTTTCTCCCTCTCCTTTTGAAGTCCAATAATAATTTAATGAGAACGGTTTTATGCGATTCGAACCCGTATATTATTAGGTGTATGAAACTTTCTCTAGAATGTTAGATCCTGGTGTACGCTATATGTTGGACCAGCATAAAGCTGAGACAGACAATTTGATTCTGGGTGCTGGGGGTGAATGAAGCATTCTGCAGGTATGCACAGCAAGCACATCCCTCTCTGAGGCATATCCCCAGGGCCAGTCGGACATGCACAGTAGTATGTATGTGCAGACACTGCAGTAACACCTTTTAAACTCTCTCTGTTATGTATCTGGTCGCTTATACCTCTCTATTATCCCAGCTTTTTGAGAGCAAGACTGGAAATTTGAGTGGCCTCATTCAGCCAGGAGTGGCTAACCTTCGGAAAAAAGTGCAGATGAAACAGGAGAGGCATGAGGCAGAGAAAGAGACACAGTGCCAGCAATATTAATTGACACCAAAATGCCCTAATTTAAATTTATCTTTTGGTTATGTTAATGTTTTTACATAACCACCGGTGCCACAATTATTGATATCCATGCTGTTAAGACTTTATGCAGCCTGTTTTTGCCCAGAGGAAATAACTTTTTAGAACTATTTCTATCCAGTGACCTTAAACTAGGTTGGAGCATACAGTGAGAGAAATCTTTAACCAAAATGCAATTTCTCTATGTCATCCAGCGTCCTGGGTCCTCTCATTCAATTCCTAACTTCATTTCACACCACAGGTTTTCGGAGATGGAGACTAAGATGGAAATGGGAGACTGTTTTGAACCCACTGAACAATTTGCCATGTTTTCAGTTTTCTGATAAAGTCCACCAGATTTTCATTTTAGGTCTCCTGGTATTTCCAAAGAGGAAATGACCCCAAGCATTCAAACAAGGTTTCCATGGGCCTTTGGAATAGAAACAGACAAACAGCATCACAGATCAAATGAAGTGTTGGTAGCTGAAAAACTCAATCCCAGTCCCATCTAATCAAAGCACATGGTTGCTGTTAGTCCCGGTAAAGTTTAGCAAACTCAACATGTTTACATTTGTGATGGTAAGACAGAAAGGGCTTTTTTGTGACATGCCCCCAAAACATTTTTTGGTATGTAGATAGTGACTTATGGTTGTCATGAAGATTTGGTGATGAAGCCAATCTTTACTGCAGTTCCCTAACAGTAAGATTTGGACATACAGCTTTTATGATCAAGCTCACTGTGAGTGGCACCAAGATAAATGTGGATCCTCATCCAGCTCAGTGGCCTGTTGCTAAAAGGAATGGGCCTCTCTGTCATGGTCATGTTAATACACCAGGGAAACAGGACGTCATGGAGTACAAATTTAAAGTTGGATAAAATTTAAAAATATTACAATCTCAAAAAGAAATTGGATACAGTTATTGTACAGGGATTATTATTGGTGCCGATAATTGTCCTATTGGGGGGTTTAGTAAAAAAAATATTATTCCTTAATGTGAACTTTTACCCTCTCTGAATAAATAGACCCAATTTAAGGTTGCATTTCTCTGCATGAGATTTTGCTGCTGTGATAAAACAAGACCTTGTTTTAAGGCTTCTTAAACATCTTTACTAGGGGTAATAAATAATTGTGTCCAGCTGTTGTATGTCCAACATTTTGAGAAATGAATAAATGATATAAATGAAGGTTCAACAACACGAGAGCATGGCACGACCAGGACTGAACATGGCCTTAGTAACCATCAAGATAAAATAATTACTCAGTCGCTCCCTGCTTGATGAAAAAGTGGCCTTACACACAGAATGATGGCGCTGTTACGGTAACTGATTGGGTTTCTCCTGGCAACTGATCACATCGCCACAGAAACTGATGGCATTACCAAGGTAACAGATCACTTTGTCAAGGAGACAGACTGCTGGAGAAAAAAGAAAGGACAAAAGTCTGCCTGTGTGAGTGAATGTGTGTTTTCCTTAGATTTTTCTGCTTAAGATTAAACAAATAAACTACGCATATCGGGTTAAGTGCCGTAAATGAACATTAAGGGTGATTGCTCCTGAAGAGCTCAGGGAAGGGAGTCTGTTCTGGGTCAGTGGTTAAGGTCAGTAAAGCCTATTTATTGCCGTGACTGTATGTGACAGTCTATTTACATCAGTTTGCATTTGCGTGTGTAGCCAAGTCAACAGCAAGACAGATAAGAACATACATTGATAGCAAAAGCGTGAAACCACCTAGCTGCAGGATTTTAGGATTTTCAGATTTTAGTTTAAATGAAACAAGCTCCCTATATACAGTTCTCACCGCAGTTGTCTCCGGTCCCATCTTTCTGCCCTTCTTCCTGTCCAGCTACTAATAAATAAAAGCCACTAGTGCCACAAAAAAAAAAAAAAAAATAAAATAAGACTCATTTTCAGTGTGTCTGCAAGAATACACGACTCTTCATTGTGACAGCAAAGTAACCCGATAAACCAGTAAACGTTCAGTAAGGGTTGCTGGGAAATTGCTAAAACACAAGAACAACCATTAAAGTTATCGCGTTACATACAGAACTGCATGGCTCCTGGCTCACGCTGAAACAGTAATGGATCATTGCGGTCTGCCTCTGAATGCTATACATTATCTTGTACATACGCAACTAAATAACAAAAAAATCTCCACACCATGACAATGCCACCACCAAGTTTCACTGTAAGGGTGGTGTTTTCATTGTGCCGTGCATTGTCGGTTTTGTCCCATAAACGTTTCTACACAGCCCAAAAAGTTCAGGTTTGGTCTCATCTGACCAGGAAACCTGTCTTCCACGTTTGCCGTGTCCCTTACATTGCTCATGGGAAACTGCACATGTGACTTCTTCTACATTTCTTTTAACAATGACTTTCTGCCTGCCTTTTTTTCATAAAGCCCACATCTATGGAGCATACAGCAAGGAGTTGTCCCGGGGAAAGAGCGTACCACCCAAGCTATGCTTCTCTGCAGTTCCTCCACGGTTACCATTGGCCTCTTGATTGCTTTTCTGATTAATTTTCTCCTTGCCTGCCCTGTCAGTTTAGTTTGACAACCATGACCTGATTGGATTGCAGTTGTACCATTTTCTTTACATTTAGAGGATAATGGATCAAACAGTGCTCTGTGCAAAGCTTTGCATATTGTTATATTAGCTGAAATTGCTTTAAACTTTCCCTAAACCATTAAACATGACTTGTTTGATGTGTTCCTTGGTTCACATGCAGAAAAGCTCTGGATAAGGTAGTCTGTTTTGGGTGGATGGGTAAGATTACAAGTACTGCACAGGTTCTGTAGCTGTGCCTCTGTATTCCAGTCTATTTACATCTGTTTGCATTTGTGTACACAGGCCAATCGATGGTAGCACAGATGAGAGTCTACCTATGCATTGCATGTGACCGCATGGCCCCCTGGTTCACTTACGAATTGATCATTGTGGCCCGCCTCTGAACGCTGTGCAGCATCTTATACATCACCAAAACATAGAGGATGCCTGCCTGTGTGCATCGCTCTTGGCTACAAATAGAACACAGTGGGAAAGCTGTTACATGATTGTGGGATGAAAACCTACATCTTATCCCTTCCACATAAATTACTCATATACTTTACACTAAATCCAACAAGTTTAACCAGTACTAGAACTGCAGGGAAGACCATTCTTTGCTGATCTGAATGAAAAGCTTAAAAATTGTGGATATTTTCTTATTAATAGAATGACTTTTTGCCTGAAGCACATTCTCCTGAATATATTAAGTATCACACTGCTGAAGCACAACAGGCTCTGCTAAATTGGGCAAATGTGAGATCTGCAGAATGTTTTTGTGTTGTGTTCTCCCTCTAATTAGAATGTCTGAATGGGTTTTTCTGTGTGTTTGTGTGAGAAGGCACAAAGGGCCAATGAGGGTGGTGTAGACAGTTTAATGTCTCCATGGAGGAAAAAGGTTCAAGGACAAATCTCCCCCTCTCTTCATCACTCTTGCCTATTTTCTCAGTCTCTGCCGTTTGCTTCTGACTTCCCAACTACTTTCGCTCGGTTTTCCCTTCCTGTGGGATATTTAACAATCTATTCGCTGCACTCCATTAGCAGGCTCCACCCTGCCCTATACACACAGACACACATCCAGAGACACTACAATTAGTGGCTAAACCAGAGACTAAGCGCAATTAGAGCCAGCAGAAATCCTCTGAGCTCTAGTTGATTCATCCTCTGTGTACATGTGTGAGTGTGTGTATGTGAATCTGTGTTTCTCGTGTAACCTAACCTAGCATTTCTTGGCAAAGATCATTAAAAAAAGCAGTTTATCAACAATTTGTTAACAAACAGCAAGGGAAAAGGAAGACCAGTAGACTGCTGCCACTGCTCCTTTTTGATGAAAAACTCAAGGAAAGGTTTGAACTACTCCACAGTGCTCGGATTGTATTGTTAAAAGTTTTAAATAACTTCTGTCCTTACAGTAATGCATCTAAAACTTCTGTCTTGGATCTTAGTGCTGCTTTGATCGTAACATACTGATTAACAGACTGCAAACGTGGGTGTGGCTTTCTGGTTCTGTGGTAAAACTAGATTGGTGCTACTTTGTGTTCTTTAGTAATTTTAAATGTGAACAAACAAATATCACATCACTTGAGGGTCCCTTTTTAGGCCACAATTATTCAGTACCTATAAACTCACACAAGGTCAGATTATGGACAATTACAACATCTCTTACCATATGTATGCTGTCACTACATGATCGCAGTCTATTACAGTCGGCCACTGAGCCAGTGTGTCGATAACATCAATAAGTGGATGGGCTACAATTTCCTGCAACTTAATGCAGAAAAGTCTAAAGCCATTTATTTTGGTTAATGTTAAAGATCATCACCAAATTAGAGTTAAAGAGGTTAAAGACCATAAAGCACCCAGTTTATCCAAAATACACCTGGATAGTTGTAACTAACACCAGGCAATACAAATTGTTTTTTTTATTAGTCTGGTGCAATATTATAATCTTCTCAGAAATGAATTGTGTGTTTTATTATCTGTAAGCGGAAAATCATCATAACTAACTAAGATTGAGATGCATCTGTATACGGCACCGATGGTGTTGGACAGAAACACATTTTAGATTGCTTGTCAGGTATGAACCATCTAGACCAGTTAGGTCATCAGATATCTATGTTGTTAATGTTCCAAGGACCAGCACTAAACAACGGGAGCCTCAGGAATCAAATCCCTGAAAACATGAGATGTGCAGAAACTGTTGGCTCCTTTAGATCACGACTGAAAAGATTACTCTTCCCTGCAGCTTTCCCATAAAGGCAAAAATATTTTATAAGATCATTTTTAGAATGTTTCAGCTTTTTTTCATTTTTATGCGATGCATAATTTTTTTCTTCATCTTTAAATGTTTTATTGCTGAAATTTTTATTTCATCTCTGTTCATTTATTTTCCTGTAAAGCCACTACCATGTGTATATATGGGGTGACACCAATAAACTTTCCTTACCTATTCTTGACTAGTAGTTGTATTCATTCTGCTTGACAAAGGGCCATGAAGCCTTACCTGGCTGCAGGACGCTGATGCCAAGCAGGTTGGAGGTGCGGTTGGCTACTCTGCTCCAGCTGTTGTCGTAGTTCCTCCTCCACAGGATGGCGGTACACTGATACTTTCCCTCTTCGCGCCGCCCCGCCCGGGTCACGGACAAACGGAAGTTGGTGTTGGAGTGTGAGCGGTCCACAGTGGTGCGGGTGCCCAACCCAAGAAGCTGTTCTCCCCACTGCAGGGTGCCTTCACGGGTGAACGTCACCAGGTCCTTGAACTCTCCCTGATCCTCAACTTCAGCTCGAGTGGCGGCCGGCATGAAACGCCAGGTGACCGATGTTGGGACTCTGGGGTTGTGGCGAGGCTTGACGAGACACAGGAGGTCAAAGGAATCTCCGAAGGTGATCGATGGTGTTCGTGATGAGGCTGAAACCATGAAGGAAGACTCTGGGTGGTGGAGAAGAAGGACAGAGGAGATTAAGACCACACATAGTCAAATAGCCTCTTTATTAGTTTTATTGGTGCTGCTGAGTGCCTCTAATAGAGCCACACTGGCTTGTGCATGTAATTAAGTCTCTACTGATGCGGAGGGCACCATCTCTTCCTGGAAGCAAGGCTGCTAAAAAGAATAAAGCTCCATGCTGGAGAAACAGCAGTATCCACAAAAGCACGCTGAAGCATATGCAAAGATTATTTAAATCTTCACAAGTTTTACCCTACATTGTTATAGCCAAAGTATCTAAAGACCTATGTACGATATGTGTGTGTGTGTATAGGTAGCTCTTGTACTCGAATGAGCATACTTGAAACTGAATGGTGTAACGAAGGAAACCCGAGGGAGAGATTTCCTCTGAGCACCAGTGTTCGATGTACACGCAGCTCCCTGCCAAGTCTAAACTATTCTCATTAGGCAAAAACATTCGCTCGACTCGATTAAGCCAAAACACACCTTTGTTGGAGAGCAATGTAGATAGAGAAAAAAAAAATCAAAAGATAAGGCACATTAATAACACTGCTCTGCTCCTCCTAGTTTTCAATATGTTGATGGTTGCTCATTAGTACAAACTGGATACATAATGAGAAAAGGAGCGGGACGAAGGCCGATTTTGGTCCTGTCAATGCATTTCCTTGAAGCTTCGCAGATTCCTCCATTATTGTCAACAGCCCTGTTGTTGCCTTTAGTGTGTCTTCACCCTGTCTCGTCCTCTGACAGCCATCCTCCTTTGTGCCCTTCAGGGTGTCTAAATCAATGGCTCCCTGTCCAAACTTGGCTGCTGCTGCTGCTGGGATGACCGCCTAAGGCTATAATTCCCTAACAGACAATAAGTCTCTGCTCTCGCTGTATCTCTCATCTCCACACACACTTCTCCTATTCGCCTGTCCATCTATCCGCTTCCTCTATGAATCAGCTGTTGTTTTCGAATTTTGTGTCAATACTATACAACATACCACTAGATAGCATGTGTATTTACCAGTGATTTGCCTTGTATTCCGGCCCCTTGACCTTTTCTACATTTTCTCAGATTACAACCACAAACTTCAATGTATTTTATTAGAATTTCATTTAATAGACCAACACAAAGCAGCACATAATTTTGAAGTGAAAGGAAAGATTGTTTCATAAAAAAAAAATCTGAAAAGTGCGGCACACAGTGTATTTAGCCCCACTTAGTCAAAACTTAGTAAACCTGCCTTTTGTTGCAGTTTTAGCTGCAAGTCTTTGACAGTGTGTTTCTAACAGTTTGGCACATCTAGTCCTTGAAATTGTCAGGGTCTTCTTTGCAAATAGTTCAAGCTCTGCCAAATGGGATGGAAAGTGTCTGAGAACATTTTAAGCATTTTAAACATTTTAAGCCGTGCCGCAGATTGCTAATTGAATTTAGGTCTGGGCTTTGAGTGATATTTTCTGACACATGATCTAAACTATTCTATTGTAGCTATGACTGTGCATTTAAGGCTATAGTCCTGCTGGAAGGTGAACCTTCCCCCAACTCTGAATTCTGGTCTTCCTCCAGTTTTGCCCTGCATGTAGCTCAGTCAATCTCTTCATCAGCTTGCTGAAAAAATGACGCAGCCACCTACTCATTTCAAAATGGGGATGGTCTAATCTGACCACAGCCACATCTTCGCTGTGTCCCCTTCATGGCTTGTGGTGAACTGGAAACTGTTCAATGTCTTCGTTCAGGGGACTCGTCCACATAGAAAATATTTGTGGAGTCCACAAATAATTCTGTTAAAATCGTTCTGTTAAGAGATTCTCCCACCTGAGCTGTGAACCTCTGCAGCTCCTCTAAGATTACCCTGGTCCTAGAGGCTGCTTCTCTTGGTGTGCTTTTTCTCTTTCCAGCTATCCACTGTGCTGATCTGTTGTTTAAAATCCCAATAAAATAGGTAGAAATTTAAGCTGGCAACCTCCAGACAACCTCAGGACCTCTTTAAGCAAGTCAGCTTGGATAAGACAAGAAACTCTTTGCCCAGCACCTTTGTCTTCACTATGGCACCATCTATCCAAGGCCTCCAGAGGACATCCCTCTATTCCCACTAGCAATCTGACAGAGTACATTAATGAGGGTACAGCAGCCATATATAAAATATGAAGATAAACAGCAACTAAGACTGGTTCACTCTGAGGACAGGGTTAACATTAAGCCCAATCTGTGCTTAGACAGAAAACTTGGAACAGGTTTTTTTCTTCCTTTTAGTTAAAAAAAGAACAGGGACTGAAGAAGCGTGCCAACAACTGTACAAGTGCAGCAAGCTAGAAGAAAAATCGGAGTTCTATTTGCATTGGAGGATTAGCTTCAATAAAGCTGCAGCTGGAGGTGTAAAGTGAGAAAAATGAGGGCCAAAGTAAAAAACACATTGACCGTCACACACCGATGCACAATCAGAAAATCCTTTAATCAACAAGCATGGAGGAGAAGAAGAGGAGGCGACGTAGAGGAGTGGAACTGAAGAACGATGAGCAGCTTTGGACTTCTCCCTGATTTGCATAATGCGTCTCTTGTTCCTCAGACTAATGTTGTTCTTGTTGCTCCAACTTGACAAATGGCCACTTAAAAACTGACATCTACTCTCCACAGCGCCGCTGTATGCTGCTGCAGGGAGCTAATCCCTCGATCGTGTGAGTGTGAGAGCGTCTGGTGCTGTGGCCTGCCAGCTCCAAACTGCTCTGCTCCAGTGGCTTTCTCAGCTGGTGACAGAGGAGACTCGCAGACTGTGAAACAGTTTGCTTCTGCGTTTCCATTCTAATAAATTGAACTAATCCATATGTATGTGCGTTAGTGTGTTTAGGTTTATCCCGGGCGTCATGGGAAGAGAACCACTTTTGACATGAGGCAGGTATAGTGTTAGAGTGTGTGTCCTTCATAATTGCTTTTTTCCCCTAAACAGTACATGAGTGAACCAGAGGAAGTTCAAATATTAGGGCCGCATATTTTTTTCTGAAGCGTTCACCAAATCACAAATTACATACCTCAGTTTGATTTGGTGTTGAAGTAGCAATCGATGTGCTAGTCAGACTGTTTACATGCCTTATTGACTTCAAGTCATTAAAATACAGACTGTACTGGTGCTACATAAAGAATAAATCCCATTTAACCCCTTAACCCTCATTCTTCGAGGTGCACTTGCACTCACTCAGAGGAAAAAAGCAAATATTTTCTCAGTTAACATTTTGATGGCACGGTAACTACTGTAATGTCTAGTTTGAAGTGTCCCACAGGTTAATTTCACAAAATTGCAATATTAAACAGTTATTTTTTCAGTAATTCTGTTTCAAAATAAACATATATACATTCATTAGATACAGAGTGATATATTTCAAGTCTTCATTTCGGTTAAGTTTGACAATTATTGCTTATGGCTGATAAAACTTAAAAATCCAAAAAAGTTGAATTTATTAAATAAGAATAATAATAAAAAAGCCTTTTTTAATGAAGAAATGTCAGTCTACTAAAAAGTATGTCAATGTAATGTACAATTTATTCTTGGTTTGTGGTCCTTTTGCGCAAACGACTCAATTAATGCAAGCTGCATAGCATGGAGTTTCACTTTTTGAATTGAATTACAGAAATAAATGAAGTTTTCCATAGTATTCAAGTTTTTCTAAATGCACATGAAATGTATCATGAACTATCACTGTTCATTTCTGTGACATGGGTTAAAAAAATAGCAAAAATAAATAATTCATTTTTCAATATATTATTAAATATTTTACTAACACAAAAACATAGTGTGTAGTTTTAGGCCCACTGATATATTTTGTTCACTATCATTTTCAATTGTTCTGAAAAAGCCAAATAAAAGGAAAAAAATAAAGTAGAATTTCTGTTTAAAATCTATTGCCACAGGAACAGAAACATATTTAAATTTATCTTGTATTTGTCTTGTATTTTTTTGTAACATACTGACAACATTATTCAACATTTAAATGCATTTTGAACACACTGAAGTAGATTTATTTTCAGTAGAGTAAATTTGGTGCTGTATTTTTGATTTTACTTGAGCATAAAAAATATGTCTGCTGATGTCTGCTGCAGAACAGATTGCTCAGGTAACAGTTAAGGGAATATTAAGTAACATGTTTACATAGTAGGAGTCAATAAGAACCAATGGCACATAAGCTTTTTGAAGGACTGTCCCATTGCTTAGTGGGATACCTCAACCACTGCCAATGGATAGGGAAAGGGGAGTGTTAAAGGTAGTGGTAACCCTAAGAGTTGGGATTCAGGTTTGGACTGCATAACTTACCAACAGTCTTGACTGTGATTGTTTTGGTGGCTGATTGCTCTCCAATCTTCTCCCAGTTGGGCTCAATTTCAGTGCCGGCCTGAATCCACTGGGTAGCTGTACAGCTGTACTGACCCTCATCTCCAGGCAAAGCATTGTAGAGGGACAGGGAGAACATGTCAGCGCGCACGCGCTCAACACGAATTTCCCCATAAACAGAGCGCTCTCTATAGCTGGGCCCATGAACAACAGTACCGTCCCGATTTAGAGAGGCTACTTCCTGGATCGGTCCAACCGACTGCTTGTCTGTCCACTGCCAGACAATAGACAGTGGGCTTGTAGCGGAGTGGACTGAGCAGGTCAACTGGATACGGTCTCCCTCTAGGACCTCAGAGGAGTTAGCGGATAGTGACACTGTGATGTTGCTCTCTGAATGGGGAAAAATAAAGAAAAACAAAGGGAAGAGATTGAAGATAAGAATAAGAATATTCTGTACATGCATATGTTGAAATGTTGCAGATTTACAGTTTTGTTAATTTGTAAGGAAAGCAATCTTCTGAAAAAAGGCATTCAGAAAGTCCTAATGAATAGAACAAATTATCATCAACTGATGCTCCATGTGGTTGACATTTTAACTATGGCTTGTCAACTCGACAACAGGCAGAGACTCATGCTAAAATCACTTTGCACTGTCTTGGCAGATTCCTTAGGGTAACCAAGGCATTGAAATGTAAACTGCTCCAGATCCAATCCACCCTATAGGATGTTTTGTAGAAGGATCTCTTAAATTTGGTTGAATTATTACTTTCCTCTATTCCAGTCTAGTCAAATTTACAAAGCAATGTGATTTGCTCCAATACTTTTGTAGCATTTATGCATACTTCATCTGCTTCTGTTCTGCTCTGAATTTACAAGCAGACTACATTAAATACATCACAGACAGACAGCCATTGAGTCCAGAAGACACGAACAATTGGCATTTACTTTTGTGTAAGGTTGCAGATATCCTTTCTTCAGCTATACACACAACCAGCACAGAAGTGATCAAAGAGGTAAGTAAAAGAAAATCACTGGAGGCTCTGGGTCCTGACAAACTCAAGGCAAACCTTCAAACTTTAAGAACACCAGATTATTTCAGGGAGGAACTGGTACAGAGGTTTTCTGAATAAACAAGGAATAAGTTATTTTCAGTACACCACTGAAGGCTGTAAAAGATGATGGAATAACTTATCTGAGTCACTGGGAGACAAAAAGCCATAATACATGTATTATTTGCAAAAATATAAGGCACACCTAACTGGAAAAGAGAATTAGTTCTGAATTATGTGACACCCCTACCCTGTTTTCGTAAAACCAGCAGAACAACAGATTGTTTTTCTTCCCTTTTCTTCTCTTTTGTCAAAACCATGACTAGGTCACAGCAAACTGTATTTATTTCAGGCATTCTGATTGCCGAAAGCAGCTCTGGTCTTCGTGAAAGCAAGGCTATGTCTTCTGGCTGTTACTTCCACATATTTAAATTATATTATAGGTAGATTTTTCCCGAAATGTACTCAAAATACTTCACTTAAATGTGGGGAAACTGCGTCAGCGCAGATCTTCCTTTCCATGCAGTGTGAGAATTAATCTCACATATGAACATATTCCTTTGGCTTGAATGGCTTTGTGAATTTAGTCCTCGCTGTCACTCAGTCAGTTTAAGTCAATCAGTTACATCCAGTTACATTCAATATACAATCTATTTTAACAATGTATAACAGTAAATTCCTGTGTTTTCAAAGCTCAAGGCCTTTAGCTGTTTAAAACAATGAGAACCAACAACTTGCATTAAAGCTTTGTAGCACAAATGGCAACAACAATGTAGATTTGTTAACAGTGCATAAAACCTTAGAACAAGGGGTTTGTGTGCAGCAGAGGAACAAGTGATGGCAAACTTGTGTTCGTGTCTATTTGGAAGTGTCTCAGAGTTGCAGAGACACAGGTGTGAGGTGGAAATGGGAAACCACCAAAAGCAGAAAATGATTTTTTTCCTCGTAATTTTATTGTTTCTGACTAACTAAATGCATTATTCAGTGGGAAATGCTGCAATGCCTGGAATAAGTTGACCTAAAATAAAACCTGCAGCTCTATTTCTCTCTCATGTATGAAACTTTTATTTTCTTAGCTAGATAGACTCATATGTAACAGAATTTGACAGATTAAAAAAAAATGAATGAGTGTACAGAAGTAGGAAATTCAGAAACAGTAAAACAGTAATATAAAACGGACAGTGGTTTAAAAAGTTGACGCCCTTTTATCAGTCCATATTATGATGCTGCTACAGCCATGCTTGACTGTAGAGGAAGTAGCTAGAGATACAACTTTAGGTTAAGCTGACAGAAACAGAAGCCCTTTACTGAACAGCAGCTTTTGTCTGCTTCAAGCCAGGGAATAAATGTGAGTTGACAGTTTTCTTTCATTTCTTTCATTTCAATTTCTTTCAATTCTTTTTACTGAACAATAGGTGTGAGAACGCCTTTAATCCTTTAAAGTGTTCACGATTTTTCTGAATGGGCCCTCAGAGTGTTCTGTGAGCTACAAATGTTTTTTTAATCCACATTTTTCACAGAATACATTTTGACCTGGCACGCTTCAGAAATCACTGTTATTGTTAACAATGCTGCAGTTTCATAATGTTTCTGCTGGCCCCAAAGCCTTTATAAATGGCACTGTAGTCAGTTTTAATACACCTGGATATTGTCTTCCATGAAAAATAAAAGGCATTGCATGAAAAAGATCTGTTGTCGCATCTTATATACACTGCTGTTCATAATCCAATTCCTGATTACCAGGTCAAAGCATTTTTAAATAATTGGTAGTTGAGTCACTGACTAAGTCCCAACACCGGTTTTGGACGCACTGTCCATATTTTTCTTTGACAGCTGTACCCATAATGAGAAAGGCTGCCACAATTTGTGGGGGTGACGATTTTTGAAAACCATGACCTACTATCACATTGTGTGGTTTGCAAAAGGCCGTGCATTTTATCTTGTCCATGATAAATCCGACATTTTGTGAACCAGGCATGTGCTTTACACCCAAAGTAGGCGAGACTGTATTGGCTGCTCAAGCTTCCTGTCCATCGGTGTCACATGAGGTTCTCTGACTCATACAGCTGTACATGTAGGAGAAAGCTGCAGAGAAAGCAGCTGAAAAAAAGCAAGAGAACAACTCTTGTGTGAGGTTTGCCTGCACAAGACCACTAGCACCACACTGGATTATGTTACTCTGCCCTGCATACTCCTATTGGGACAAACTGTGTTGCCTGTCAAGAAAAACAAAAACTAGACATAGCAACATTCAGATTGTCATTGCTGAGTGGGTTAAATGGGACACAACCACAATACCTATATAAACCCTGATGGAATGATGAAATAAATTTCCTTATTTAACTACATTTTAAAGATAAGTTTTTGAAGCATATTCATAGAATAGAGGTTATTGTAGAAGAATAGATGTTGATCGGTCCAACTGGGCTTTTTTCTGATAGATTGCTCCCTTGCTCTTTTTGGCTAAAGGTATTCTGAATTTTCTATGGCAAACTGTACTCCACTTTGTCTTTTCTTAATATGGAACTTTTTAAGACAGTAAGAAATTGTCAAGTAGACATGAGTTGAAAAGTCCACAATGAACCCAAAAGACAACATCAATAACATTTTCAGGTACAAAAACAAAACAAAAAAAACATGAGTACCTGAGCCCACAGCCTATAAAAGAACCGCATATTTTCTTAGGTGGACAACTAAACTTTGTAAAACTGTGGCTTAAGCTCTTTAGCATCTTTGTGGGCGCATATGGAAGCAAGCGTGTAGTACTTCTCACAGTGACAACTTTGAACGTGTGTGTATGAGAGGGTGGAGAATGAACTATGTGAAGCTTGTTCACCAAGTTCACATACACACAGAAAAAAAGGTTCAGATCACAGGGCTCAGGGATACTTTAGAGCAAAAGGATAAAAGTTTTCTCTTCAGCTATGTTTTTTTTTCTTTTTCTGCTTTGCCGAAAGTCACGTCACTTTTACGTCCATCAAACATCACGGAACTCTGGTAGACGCCTAACATCTCATCCCCCAGTGAGGAACTGATGTAGTCTCGTGAGTGTTTCTCGGTTTTTACCTCCCCTTAGGCCATGCTCTGCATGCTTCTTCCCGCCCCGTTCCTCCTAATAAGCATGAGCCCTTGTTGAAAATGGAATAAAATTGCTTCTTGTTTCTATCACACTAATGGATAAAGGGAAACCCTTTTATCATTCTCTTTCCTTTCCGTCTTAAATTTTATCAACTTTATAGCTTTTTCACAGCTTTACTGCATCCCTTTTCCACACTGATTTATAAAGTAAAGCAGCATGTGAAAAGTAGATAGATCATTTCCATCAGATTATCAAGGGACCAAATTTTACTGACACATTTAGAAATAAGTAATAGTAATAAAACAGTACTTTTCACTTTTCTGCATCAATAAATGAGAAATATACTTCTCACCTTTTGGTACTGCATGAACTCCATGTGTCTAAAACATAGCAACAACTTTAGTTATAATCTATTTATTTATTTTTCTGATAGAGTTAAACATGTGGGCGTGCATGGTTGTTTGTCCTACTTGTGTTGTCATGTGAAGAACTGGCGACTTGTATAGGGTTTATCTCACCTCTTGTTCATTGCTAGAGCTATTGTAAAACCTCTGAACATGAAGATGCACCTTCATTGTTTGAATAAATAAAATGCACAGAAATTTGTTGTACTGCTAATAGTTAGCTTCTCGCTAAACAAAGTAGTTAGTATGTCCTGCTGGTTTTCCATCTCATGACTAAAATGTTATTAATTGGGTTTGATTTTATTCCCAGATCCATGTTTCAACTTTAAAGGCAAATAATTAGCCACTAGCGCTTCTTTTTGGTTTACGTTTGTACACAGCCAGTGATACTTGTACCACAAACCGCTAGGTCTAAATAACTTGTTTTTCTTTATTTACATTTTCAAATCTCCTTTAAACCATATGTTTTTCATTTCCCTGTTCTCCTAACTAACCTCTGTTCTCCATAAAAGTGCATCTTTTGTCGTTTTCATTACCTTTGAACCTCACTGTTTTATCAGTCTGAAACAGATTCAGTTTGACAGGTGAACTTGCTCTTGCAAATAGCAAATGTAAAGTCATCCATCAGCTCTGATTAATCAGAGGCGTATACAGCTGTTTTTCCTGTGCTGTCACCTCTGTCTCCATCCCACTCATCAGCTGTAACCCCTCCTGCAAGCTATTACTAACTTGACACCTATTAAACCAATTGGAGCGATGAGGCACAAGTGACATTGTACACGGGTGAGATAAATCAAGCATTAAAGAACTGTTTTTTTGTGTGAAACAGATATTAATGGTTTTTAAGAAGACCCTTCCCCAATAGCCATGGTTATTATCTTGAGTAAGCACAATAAACCATCCTTCATAGGGCATTAAGGTCTTTTGTTGTAAAAGCTAAACCTTCCTTGCACAGATATCCCCTTGAGAGTAACTGCAAGCTCCACTATTGTTTTTTCTTCACTAATTTAGCAGGAGGCACAGAAGCCAAAATAAGGTAACACTGGCTGTTTTGTAGGAGATACTACTTAGTCTTTATTATACTTGTAGCAGCTGGCTCCATACTCACTGTTCTTGTCCTGAGGGACATGGAAGTAAAGTAAGAGAAGAAGAAGGCAGCATATTCCCCCAGCAAGATTAAGAGAAGGAAAAGTCTCAAGGGCAGTTAAAAGAATTGTGACCAGAGTTTTAAAGGTTTGACTGTTCCTTTGAATCAGTCAGCTGCAACCCTGACACAACCCCACCGGGCAGCCCTGCTTGAGCCAGCTGAAGAGGTCTGCTCCAGCAGAACACATTAATTTAGTCAGGGGAACCACTTACATGGCCCTCGAGAGCCTGGTGCCTTTCCCTGCTTCTTTTCTTTCTCCATACTTTCATTTCATGGCTGTTAGCTCTTTTTAGTCTGGACTCTACTGCTCTCCGTTATCCGCCTATAGTGTTACTCCCCTCCCACAAAGCCAACCAAATGTGGAAGGACCACAAAGCTGCATTACCAATCCTTAACAATCCACTCAAGAAAACACATTAGAAATAAAAGAAGCTTTATCTTTTCCCTCTTATTCAAAGCTGACAGCAGAGGAGGTGAAGGAATCAGTCATGGGAAGAGAGGGGGGGTTTTAATGTGGATTTATTACTTACTGAGTGGTTGAACTGTGATCTGGACATTACGTGACCTCTTGCTGCGGTCGATAAAGTCCCCCGTCGGTGTCTTTTCCCGCTCCGTAACGCGACAGATGTACTTCCCGGTGTCTTCAGGACGCAGGTGCTGCAGCTTGAGCAGGTGCACATTGGAACTCTCTTTACGCACAGTCATAAGTCCCGCTGCCTCGCGGGCAACGTAATCAGGGCCCAGGACAGGCACGGCACTGGGGCCCACCACGGCCACCGGTGAGCTGCTGAAGACCCACGACACCGAGAAGAAACGTTCGGGGACGTTCTGCGCCTCTATGGCGCAGCGAAGCTCCAGCGGCTCACCGGCCATGAAGGACCGCCGCTCCGTGCTCACCTGGATGCTGAAGTCTCGATCTAAATGGAAGGAAGAAAGAGAGAGGCAAAAGTCAGAAATAGCTGAATATGTACTAATAAAGCTGCAAAGAGAAAGAGTAGGTGTGGTGGAGGTGCCTGTTATGTTATCCCAAACTATTTGCTTCTCAAGTCTAAAATCAGCTAAATATTTTGTACTGGGCAACAGCTGAAATGAACAGCTAACGGCAAGCATGAAGGAGGGGGCATGGTGCAAACGGTAGTATGTAAATTTGAAGAGCAAAAAAGTAATGTTCACTGAACTGCGATGGGAAATAAGAAACAAATATTCCGACAAATCTTTACAACCGCTTTATTTCACAACCAGAATTATAAAAAATAAACATGTTTAATTAGAATGTAGTTTAGCCATTCAGCTTGCCGTTTGGCTCCATCCTCCTACACAGTCTAAGCAAACAATTAGAGTTAACACTGGTAGCTTCAAGACTTCCACATGGCTAAATTAGGCTCGTTGGTAGTTTTGTTTTTGTGTGTATATGACCGTCTGTTCACTTTAGTTTGTTTTGATGATTTTCAGTTGATCAGCTTGCATCCAACTGCTGTGGCAGCCATGTATTTTTATTATAGAGACCATAAACAGGGTTTTTAGAAAAACAGGGACTCTGATAAATAAAATGTGATGCCTACAATAGCAATGAATAGAGAGCAATAGTCATAATAAGGCAATGGCCAACTTTATATGTAATGCTAACGTTCCCTGTTGATGGCAACATCATTTCTTTTCCAAGGTTTAATAATTCCAAATGCAAGTTCAGGTTTCTCAATGGACTTTGAAGCTCCCCGCCAAATTTTTTGTCTAACTAAGCAACAAAGCCTTCATTAAGGTCCACTTCAAATTTTCTTTAGGAATTTTCCCAATTATCTTTGCTATCTTTGCTCAACTTTTTTAAATCAAAATTGCTGTTATTCTCAGTTTTTGAACCTGCTCTTTGGCTCAAAGGCCCCCTTTTTTCTTGGTAGTGTGAACAGGAATATGAAGCTTTTCTAAATGAGGAGCATTTTCCTAGAACCAGTGTAGTTTTCCTGGGCTATTCTTTAACACTCTCCTTTTCCAGTGCATCTACTAGGGCAGTCATTCTAAAAAGTGCAGGGCATGACGGCATGACAGGGGGTGCAGCCTTGCGATTCATTTTTATTTTTTTCAGAAAATACAGTGCACGCACAGAACTAATGTGAATGCTGGAAGACTCTGACTCATTTGTGGGTGAAGCAATAAATGAAATGAGCAGGGGAAACGCGGACAGATCCAGAAAGGGCCTTCTGTCTGTAAAATGGAGAAATATATTACAGGGGCAAAAAGAAAAATATGCAATGTGTCAGGTACAACCAGAACAAAGACAAATGAGGACAAACGCCAAAGCCCAAGATGAGAAAATATGACGGGGGACGTCTTTGTTCTTTACTCAGGTTCCACATTATTGTTTTTGTATTGAAAAGGTGTTCATTAGATAAAAGACTCATCGTAGTGAGTAATGCTCTGATACTATTAAGTTAGTAAGCACAAAAAGTTTTTTTTCCTTGCACACAAACAACTTCAAGAGTGCTGTCCGTCTCTGTGTAGCAGCGGTTATAGTTTTATTGCTGAAAATTTTGTTTTTTATTTTGAGAATTGAAACTTTTTTCCCTTCAATCCCATACACTGACCGAGCAACCTGCAGCTATTGAGGAGGAGCAACCCTTAACATCAGCCAGTGTAATTTAAATGAAGCAAACAAAATGCAGTCAAAAAGGTCCAGGGGAAACCAAGGTTTCAGGGGCAAATAAGTTCTAGGAGATAAAGGTTCAGGGTGGAAAAATGAAAACATGCCTTTAGCTGGTGCTCTAGTATTTTATGTTATTAAAATATAAATATACATGAATATATAAATAATATAAATCTAATGGCACCGAACTAAAATAAATAGTGTAATGGATCCTCATGTGCCCTGACTCCATTTTGTCCGAAAAGTACAGTAGGTCACCATGAAGAGGAAACCGAATAGATGCACCTAATTTAATATAAGTTAGCAGCTCTAACCGCTAGCTTAAAATATAGAAGAGGTAATTAAGTAGTAGTAGGCAAGAGATGGAAATCTATGTGGATAAGATACATTTAAAATTTCTCTCACTGAATTATAGCGTTTATAAAATATATGAATTGAAACGTTTCCAATGGTTACGGAAATGTAAAGTTTTCAGCTCTACTAATGCTTTATTTATTGTAGCAGAGCTATTTGTTCTTTTTTTCCACTACTGTCGACTTCATCCTTAAATTCTTGGAAAAATAAGCTAAACTGTGTGAGCACACATACTTTGCTGTCTCTATGTATTGACCCTGTGACCCTCTGCATGATGAAGTGGGTAGCAATATAGCATTGCATATGCATACACATAATGCATCAGAAAAGAGCCAATGGATTCAAAAATAGCTAATGTACTACTTTGAGGTCAGTGAAATATTTTGTTGGGATATTTGAATTAGATCAATGTCATTGATCGGTAGGTGACCCAAATCTGGTCACCACTCTGCAAATTGCTCCAATATTACGAAGAATTTACAGTAATATGAACTGTACCCAAACTGCAGTTCGGGTGAGAAATTGCACATTAAAGAGATGTTTGTGTTTAGATAAAGAAAAAGGAAATAAATACCTAAATTAAAAAGGAATGCTTAAATTTGAGGTGGTGTAAGAGCAGTGCAGAACGGAGGAGGGTGAGAGAGGGGAGAAAGAGAGATAAAGTGAACGATGCATTAGGATTCTGTCTGTTACTTCTCTCCCTGATGGTGGCTGTGGGTGATTAGCTAGTGATGAGGCTGTCTTGAGATCCACTCCATCTTTTATAATAGAAGCATAATGGAGGAGATGTCTATCTCTTTTCGCACACACACTGTCAAATATCCCCTTAAAAACAGGTGAAACATAAATCAGGCAACTTTAGCCTAAAGGCATGCATGCTGCACCCTCATAATGCAATAGGCACACGAAAACGGTTCGAAAGGAATATACGCACATACCTAAGTTTAAGCAGTTGGATATACAGCTGAATACCGCTGAGCAGCTGCTTATTCTCTATGTCACGCAACAATAACGGCATCAATTATAGATTTCAAGAAAGACAGAGTGACAAAAGGGTTTTGAGAGCTGAGTTTTTGTTGCTTTGTCTTCTCCTTAAAGTGGCATGAGCTGATCTAAAACACGCTTTATGGAAGATCTCAGCTCAACCCCTTGTTCTCATGCATGTTGTACTATATGGGGCACCATCAAGTTGCATCAGGCCACAGCGAATCGGCGCTTAATGGACAAAGGCAAAACGATTTTCCCTTTGAAGTGATTTGCTGGCATGAGACACTCACCAAAGCAAAAGGCAAAGCAGTTTATCACACGAATCTTTGGCCTTTTCTCAGAAGCACATAGAGTTTCTTTATGTGCATGGAATACATTACAGTGGGCCACAAGTGCTTGATAAGATCTTTGTGCGTGTTAAAAAGCAGCTTTTGTTACATGTCCCTCTGGTGTATGAAGCTATTGATGCTCTTATTAGATGTGTATCTAATGAGACATTCTCCAGTGCCAGCTACCCAAGCACATTCTTTGGGCATTTTCAGTTTTCCAGAACAAAGACAAATCCCTTTGTAGGTCATCTCAGCCGACATCTTGTGATGGTGTATGCCTAAGTGATGGTGCTGTTATCATAAAACCTTTAAGGGTAATGGTCAGAACACTGTCATAGTAAGGTGTGATGTTGCTCATCTTTACCCTACCTTTATCCCTTTATATGGATTTTTATACCAAAAGTACTTATTTACTAGATTGAGATCTTGTTAGCACTACTGCTATGCAGGTTTTGGGTTTAAATCCTGGTCCAAGACTTTCTGTTTGTAGTTCGCACATATGCACATCTCTTCATTGGCTTCGTGTCTGTCATCTCATTGATTTTAAAATTTTTATTGCTCACTTTTAAAGTTTTAAATGGTCTAATCCCATCCTCTTTACTGATGTCTTCCAACAGCCACATACCTTGTAGAGTACTCTGGTCAACCAGTCCGTTTTTCCTCGATCTTCTGAGCTCAAAGTTGAAACGTACAGGTGATCGAGCATTCCCTGTGGCTTCCCAAGACTGTTCAGGACCTTACCTCTACATGTCCACATCCCTCAGTGCATAGAATCATGTAAAAACCCCATCTCTTTTTCGTGGCCTTTAGGAATCCTAATCTTTCTGTGTTTTGTTTGTATATTTTTTTACTGTTTTATTCTACTTGCTGTATTTTTGGTATGATTTTGAAGCACTTTGGTCATCTGTTGTCGTTTTTAAATGTCCAATGTAAATAAATTTGACATTGATGTGTGATTTTGCTTTGGGTACCCCTGCATCTAAATTTGTCTTAGATGTTATTGCATCCATACATAGTTGTCTCTCGTGTGTTCTCTCTGTGTTGCCCTGTATTGGATGGGCAAGTTGTCCAAATAGTACTTCACATTCTACATATCAGGTGCCCTAAGATGTTGTCAAACCCCAACTTCTGGACAAGCACAAAGCAAAACTTAGTGAAATAAAATAAGTAAATGGGAGCTGGACAGGACATACGGTACCTAACACATATAATAAGACAATTTCTCAAGACTGAGTTAAACCCCTGCATCCAAACCCAGTCCTTACACGGGCCACATTAAAACAGGACAGGTCTTGTAAAAAGGACTACTATTTCTTTATACTTAAATCATTCACTGCTGGAAACTTTCTAATTCCAGTACCATCATTTATATTCCGACTCTTCCTTTATTCCATTTTTCTCCTCTTTATGTATTCTCTTTCTATTGATTTGGTGATGAGTATGGCATCTACCATTAATACAAAACTATACTAAAGTACAACTGATTTAAAGCAAAGCAAAACAAAACAAAACAAAAAAAAACATTCTGGGTTCTGAACTCTGGGTCTTGCGCTGTCTGGAGACGTTGTTTTCCTAAGTCTCAAATGTCAAACACCCACACTGTTTGGAGACATTTAAAAATATTCTCGGATTTGGTTGTAATGTTGCCCATCAAACAGACACAAATACAAAAGTGGGGAGTCTGTGGAGGTTTAGTTAAACACTTTTTAGTAATCTAATGAGCTTAGTGTGAGATACTGATCAGCAATCAGAGGAACCCGGCCCACATGCAGGCATGTGTGCCTATCAAAAGGACAGAGGGGATTCTAGACTGATGTGATTACCCATTTTTCTCTTTGGTTCCCACAGAAACAGTGCTTTCCAGTGTGTGGATACGAATCAGAAAGCAGAAAAGCAGAAGGGCAAGAAGGGTTTAACAATTGGAGTTGGTGGTTCAGTGTCCAGCTCCTCACATCTGTGTGTCAGTGTTTTTGGCCAAACACTGAACCACAGGTTATTTCAGTAACCAGTAGCTGCAAAGCATTACCATTCATGGTCACTTTCTCTTAAAAGTGAAAGGTCGCTTATGAAGCACTTCATCTGTTAACTCATTCCCAAGTGCCTCTTACCTACCGAACTTGTGATTCAACAGGAACTGTCGGAGTCTGGATCAGAACCTATTGATTCTTTACATTTCTAACAAAGAATTTGGCACTGGTTTGGAGCAAATACAACTAAAAGTGCAGGGTTATCAGAACATAGCAGTAGAAGTAATGCCAAGGGTGGATAGAATGATGAAAAACTGAAATTAAATTAATCATTCTGGCCTTGCATAGCACAGACATTAGGTTAGTCTTGAGGTTGTTATATTAATAAAACTGACTATTTTCTTATTACTGCATATCAGAAAATAGTCAGAATACAGTAATTGTCTGTCAGAACAAACATTTTTATGATGCATGGGTACGTTTGTATCATCACAATTAACCAATAATGATTTTAAGAACTTAATTTGCTACAAATACTTACAATTAAACATTCTGACTAATATGCTTTTGTTAACAGAACAATTCCGGTTGGATTTCTGTTATAAATATGTTCTTCAAATAAATGTAAAAATATGAGGGGGAAGTGGGCCAGCCTTTTTTTTTCTAGGAACTTTAAAAAAACAAAGCAATCTCTCCTCTTGGTCAATTTGATTGGTCACTGCAGGTTAAACATTGTGCCAAAAACTACAGAAACTACACAAGCTGTAAGTTCTCAGGCTATTCATTTACAAGATTACAAACCTAGATCTACAAGTATAAACAGTTTGGGCTCAAATTTGTACAGATGTTCTTCTCTACCAAAGATTTAGAATTCACCAGGCTGTTTATTCAAAATGCATTTTGATTTAAAAGTATTAAAGGTAAGCCATTTGCAAGGTAAACCGTGTGAGGAGGTTGGAACCTTTAATACTTATGTGCATATTTTAAGTAAAATATGTAAAGTGTTTGCCTTGTGTTAAAACTAGAGGGGTCCTTTTCATCACTGCTTATTTACAATGAAGTCTTTCCTTTTAGAAAAAGGCCAACAAAAAAACGTACTCCCACAGACATTAAATAATTTTCGTTTGCCATTTGGTTATTTGATTCAGCTCCTTTTATATAAATAAAAATAAAAATAATAGAAAAAAAATGTATTAATGGTTTGTCTAACAAATTGCTGCCCTCTGCTTTAATTTCTCTCAGTTTATACAGCCTGAGTCATTAACTAAAGTGCACATATTCTAAAAACAGTTTCTAAAATGCAATAAACCTTACCTTTGTTAATTTGAAAAAGCTGCAATGGATTTGATCAATCCCATATCTTGAACCTGGCCGAATCATATGAAGTTTGAAGGTTCACTCACCAGTCGGCTGTATGCGGAGTTGTGTTTTTTCACTCTGCTTGCGGGTCATCGCAAACCAGCTTCCGTCTGGATCCTGGATCCACTCGACTGCCTGACAGTAGAGCAGTCCCTGGTCTACTGGCTGGAGCTTGTGAATGGTCAGTCTGTAGGATGTGGCGCTGGTTTTATCCAACCTGAGATCCCCCGCAGCCATCCTTTGCCGATAAAGACCTCCAGAGCGCAGGACAAAGTCCCTCGACAGAGTGACCAGCTCCTGAGGTGCAGCGGCTGCATCCTCAGGGGATCTGAGGTACCAACCAACCGACAAGTGGGTGTGCTGCATGGTGGTCCGCGACACCTCACAGTTGAGCTGTAATGTGTCACCTTCCACTTTGGACAGAGTCTGGGGAGGAGCTGTTACTGTCAATGAGTCAGGGATTACTGAAAAAGTAAAAAAAAATAAAGAAAGTTATTATTATAATCAAGATTATCATCAAGCATAAGTTGTGGATGCCTCTCCACATTCATTCAGCTTTTTTTTTGTTTTACATTATAGCCACAAATAATTTATTTCATTAGGATTTCATAAAATAGACCCACAACAAAGCACTGAATATTTGTAAAGTGAGAGAAAATGATATGCTGTTTTCAATATTTTCTTATAAATATGGCCTTCATAATAAAACATGACAAGCTTTTTATATCTCACACACTGTACAAGTCATCATTAAAAAAGTGGAGACTAAGGAACAACTACAAACCTACCAAGACATAACATGACCTTCCGACTAAACTGGCCGGGCAAGAAGACCCTGTCAGAGAAGCAGCCAAGAGGCCCACGGTTAGTCTGGACCTACAGAGATCCACAGGTCAGGCTGGAAAGGCTGTTGATATGGCAACTCAGTCAGTCAGTCATTTTCCATCGCTTATTCCATAGTGGGTCGCGGGGAAGCTGGCACCAATCTCCAGCAGTCTATGGGCAAGAGGCTGGGTACACCCTGGACAGGTCACCAGTCCATCACAGGGCAACTGTTAATTGTAAAATCTACTCTTTCTATGGAAGAGTGTGAACATAAAAAGCCATAAGAAGAATTGATTGAAGAAGATAAAGTCTTGTTCACCACAAGTAATGTGGTGAACACAGCAAACATGAAGGAAAATGCTTTGGTCATATTAACCAAATTTTTACATTTTGACCTACATGGAAAATGCTACAGTATGTGTGGAGGACAATTAACACTGCTCATTATTCCTGAACACACAATCTACCATTATGAAAAATGGGAGGAGCATCATGCTGTGGGGAGGATTTCATTCATCAGGTACAGGGAAGCTGGGCAGAGTTGATAAATACAGAGCAATCCTGGAAGAAAACTTGTCAGAGTCAGCGAAAGACTCGAAATGGTTGGAGGATCTCCAACCAGCAGGACAACAACAGCCCTACCCATACAGCCATAGCTAGAACGGACCAGTTTAGCTAAAAGCATTTAAAATGCAAAAAAAAATGTTTGGTGCTTTTGCAAGGAACTGTATAAATCATTTGTAGTTTTCCAAATGCTGAGTTTTTTTAAGTATCATTTTTGGTTTATCATACCATTGGTGTCGTTAGAGGTGGGAAATAAAAACCCATGCAGCTGTAAGTGCGAAGTAATCTGATTCCCTCTCAGAAGAAGACACAAGTAAAAGGAGTTATTGCAAAAGTCTTTTGTTCAGATGTGACCGCCCTCTATTTTCTCGTCCATATATGACTTTCACATGACACTACATGTTGATGGCTTTTTCTCTATCTTGCCTAGCCGGATACCTCTAGGGATGCTCCTAGCACTGCTTTCAGACTTTTTATATCCCATATTGATTGTTAAAGCAAACACAGCCCACGATTATATCTCAAAACATCTCAAACATATTTATTAATATCACAAACTAAATATGCAAACATCAATCATCATCAAAAAATGACTGTACTAATTCAGCTCAGTTCTATCTACAGTACAGGTAAGGGGGAAAAAGAAAAGAAGAGTACAGAAAACAAGCCAGATGGCTTGAACAGAGGAGATGAGAGAGTGGGACACTCAGGTGCAAGGAAGGAAGAGAGACATCAAACTGTGAGAATTTCAGAAGGCTGGAAACACTCAGAAAGCGACAAAAATAAACATGTAAAGCTTTTTAAAGAAACACGTTCAGCCGAGCAAGTATTTTTGGATTTGTACCAGGGAGCCACAGTGCTGTATATTAATGTGGGTGTGGAAGATGGAAGGGGAGGATTTCAGACAGGATTTAAGACTCCAGAGATTAATGCATTATTGAAATCTAAATGCTAGAAAGGTCAAAGGGTCAGCAGGGCACAAGGCACTGCATTAACATAAAGGTCAAGATTAAGATATTTTAGGTGTGAAATTTATTAAATTTAGAAAATAATAGAAGCTGGAACTTTATCTGACAGTGAATAACAAGTGAATCGTTAAAGCCAAAAAACCAAAGTAAAAATGTTTTTTCAACAAGTCGAGTATTCTGTACAGAGCTGTACGGCTACTGACATGCTGTAACTGTGAATAAACTGCATGTTTAAACAGCTTTTTTACAGTTTTAATTCTTTGACAAGAGACAGTCCAAGACATACGCAGCTGGTTCGGGCCCCCTGTTGGCCTGGGGGCCCCAGACGTTGATGCAAATATGACAATGGTTTAAAGTAAATATTCAAACAGAAATAGGATGTTGATCAGAATAGGTGGCTTTAGAGCTTCATGAGGTCCTGATCAGTAACCGACCAGTCAGAAAAAAAAAAATCTGATCTTTTTTTCCAATCTGTTAATCCACCACATGTACCAGCAAGTCTTAGATAGACTTACAGCAGAAAACAAGAAGGCTAAACAGAGCAAATGGGCTGTTTTTATTGCTTCTTGAACTGTCAATTTGTGATACTATATTGTAGATCTTAAAGAGAAACCTGTACAAACAGGTCAAAAGTAAAAAAAAATTGGAAATCGGAAATAGGCCAGAAGGGTTCTGATTGGTGCATCTCTAGTTTAGAGTTTCATTATATAGCACTCATGTAAACCTCCATGAAATTTTTGAGAATAGAGTTGCTTTATGATGGTATAAGTCACTTTACTCCTGGCCCAGGTCTGATTAGCTGAAAGCTTCAGCCTGACCCAAAATCTAATATATGTGCATTCAAAATAAAACTTTTCTTCTGCAGGTTATCTTCTTTAAGTAAGATATTAACTGTTGATGATCATTAAACCGGGCTGCACGGTGGTGCAGTTGGTGGCACTGTTGCCTAGCAGCAAGATGGTCCTGGGGTCGACATCCAGCCGGGGGTCTTTCTGCATGGAGTTTGCATGCTCGCCCCTTGCATGCGTGGGTTCTAACCGGGTACTCTGGTTTCCTCCCACAGTCCAAAACCATGACTGTTCGGTTAACTGTTAACTGTTAACTGTTCGGTAGTGCAAAAAAAAAACCAAAGAGCAAAGTGTACCGGAGTCAAATTCCTTGTTTGTATGTACAAACTTGGCAATAAAGCTGATTCTGATTCTGAACTGGTCTCTCTAAATTGTGTTGATAATTGTGTGCATGGTTTTTTGTCCTGTATGTCTCTGAGCTGCCCTGAGATGGACTGGCGACCTCTCCAGGGTGTACCCCGCCTCCCACCCATAGACTCCTGGAGATAGGCACCAGCTTCCCCGCAACCCACTATGGAAGCAGCGGTAGAAAATGACTGACTGACTGATCATTAAACTGAACCCCTCTCGAAAAAAATCTATCCCTTTAAAGAATTTAAAAAACAGTGTAAAAGTGCTCAAGCGTGGATAATATTAAAGAGGGTACCAATTCCTGTTAAGGTTCATAAATAACATGGTAACAATGGGAAAATAATAATAATTATTATTATTACTATTAATATTAGCATTTGATTACATGGAAGTACGAATTAGCCATAATATGGTAAAATGGAGTAATTGTGAAAATGTCACAATTACTACATTAGCATTGATTACAGATGAAAGGAAAAAGATGTGTCTATACTCAGTTATTACACTAATAGAGACAATAATACTGCATTGTCTTAATGTAACTGTGTGCTTAAAAACAAAGCAAGCTTTAATGACAGGAAGATCAGGGATCGGTCACTGTTAATTAAACAAATCTGAGGAACAAAGACAAAGGGATGAAAGAAAAACCTACAGCAACTAGAGTGAAGAGGCTTGACATTTGGATGCTTGGGTTTAACAAGGCACTCTGAGACAAACAACCATAAAGCAAAAGTAGCAGGAAATGAGTGTAAAAAAGAATCAAGTGGGCCAGATTCTGTTGCACTCTAATGAGGTGTTACACTCAGGAGATATATAAACTAAGTCAAGACAAGACCAAACTGTTTTCTGCAATACCTTGCTACATTCTTGAAAATACAGATAGGCTCTGACTGAAAGTGATCTTTAAATTGCTCAAATTGAGTGTTTCAAAAGCCATCTAGCTGCAAGGGATACAAATGAAAGTCGTAGGCAGTAATAACAAAACTCATAAAACTGTCCTCCTGGTGCATTTATTTGTGGGCTGTGAGATAAAAATGACTAACGTGTGTTTGTGCCGTTTGAAAAGCTTTACATTTTCTACCGATTTGGGTTGAGCTATTGTTGGTATTGGCTGTAATGTCTGGGTGATAACACCTTAATGCAATCTGCTCTTAAACTTGTTTTCTCCTACAGAATGACTTTAAAAAGACAGATCATGACTTTCGTGGAGTCTGAGCTGGAATTGAGCTGCTCCCAAGCCTATTGTTCAGCTCTTCTGAACCACAGCCGACTTTAAGTGTTCTCTGCTGCACTGGTGGTTTGCTGATGGCCTCTCTTTTACAGCTCATCCTTCAATGACCAGTATAGTGAAGGCAACGTTGAATGATGTGGCCTCAAGCCCTCTGCATCTTACCTCCAGTGGCAATCAATTTGCACCCTTAACACATTGTCTGCACTGGGGGACTACTCTTTTATACTTGGAGTATTTTTTTTTTTGAAGGCCTTTTAAAGGCCTTTTAGGAGTGGTAAGACATGGTCAACTCCAGTAGTGCTAGCTGGAGCATGATGCAGCACTACATTTAGCTTCTGACTAGTTCCTGCAATATGTTGAGTATAAAAACCAGTGTGATTTTTCCATTGTTGTGCAGTCTTGTTGAAATGCAAATAATTGGTTTATTACTGAAGCTATTACCAGTTTTTAAAATCAGCTTTTATGCTTGAGGCAGCCATATTGAATATAAAAGTTGGGATTGTTGATACACCAGAATTTCCCCACTGTGGGACAATAAAGGATATTCTATTCTATTCTATTCTATTCTTTAAGTCTGAAGTCAGATTTAGTGGGCCTCGCAATTGATTTTTCTTGCTGTAAAAATGGAAAGAACTGCTTCAGAGTCAAAATAAACAGCATTAGTCCTGCTCACTATCCTCTCCAAATAACTGTCTCGTATGATCTTCATGCATACATCATGCATATTTATCCTGATTACTTAGCCTACTCATATTTCCCCACATAACTACACCCAACGTGCAAGAGACCATTGACAGTTTTGGTTTTTTGCCTTAAAAATTTTTCTGTTCCCCCTCTTTCAGTCATAATTAAATTTGTTGGGCTGCTAAGCGTTGATGCCAAGGCTTGACGAGATGTGACTAAACTGAGCCCAGTATTAGCACGCAGACACTAAAAATGTTGACATGCTAGAGCAGTAAAACATCTGATGGTTAAAAGACAGATGTCAGCTGCTTTACACACCTTTATCGTACACAGAGCCCTGTGTTAATTAGGAGTAGAAATAAAAACAGCTCTATACAGCTTGTATTTTGGTTGTTTGATTTATACAGCACATTTTACAACCTAAACTGTGTAAACTACAATTAGCTCCAGAAACAGTTAGTACAAACGTCACAGTGCTCACCTATACTAGATCCATTAATCCTCTGGTAAATATAACCTCATCTTTTAGCCATCTTTTACATAGCTGTGTTTAGATAGCTGTTTTAAATTAGCAGCATCTGATTTTATAAACACTGTATAAATTTACATTTTGTTTGGCCAAGAAAAATAGTAACGCTGCTGCTTGACATTATTCTCCTTGGGTCAGTTGTTTTTCCTTCAGGTTGTCTCAGGATGGACTGTGTTAAGACAGCTAAACTGATGTCAATAAGTGTCCAAAACCACTTCTATAGATGCTCTATATTTAGCTCTGCCAAGGCGAGATTGTGATCTTGATAAGGTTGTTAACATCTCTCTTTCAAGTCAACAATGAGTGAATGGCAGCCTCAGATAGATGTACTGTTACCACAACTACGCACCTACGCTACAACCTGCCTTCGCCTAGCAACCCTCCCACAAGATGCTTTGCTGCCACTGAGATTAGTCCAGAGTTTCTATAACAACTGCACCCAGCAACACCAACCTGGCTCCTAAACTGTGCCATGCTCCCTCCACAGATACACCTCTACAGACACGAAAAACAAGTGACTTCATCATGTCCCGTTGTCCCACTTCTTCAAAGGATATTTAACACTTTGACTTCCTCCCCAGGTCAGTTGAGTCAATCGAATCTTTCTGACGAAGCACAGCAAGAATCGGACTAAATCAGTCAGTCTCAGCCCTTTTCTGAAAGGCTGAGATTGTAAACAAAGCAAGACCCTCCAACAGCCCTACTGACCTCAATCTGTGTGGGATTAGGAACAGCATGAGATGACATTCTTGGGCACTAGCACTCATGTTTACCACTTGTCAGTATAGTGCAGTGACTTTTTTAACCTGCTGGGTACTAAACTGCAACCATCCGAACTGCCTTCAAAGATTCCTTCTGATATATTTAATGTTTATCTTTAAAATAATAAACACATAAGAAAATGTTATGCACTTTTTTGCCATTTTAAAGAAATCATGAATGCATGAACAAATGCAATCAAGTCTGAAGTCTTTGTTTTTGGAGCTTATGTGGCAAACTAGAGTCCCCATCTTTGCTATAAGCTTAAAGATTTTTACACCATTCCAAACAGGTCAAATACTCTCTTTAATGTCCATTTAAAATGAGCTTATTTATGAATACAAGACCTCATGTCTCAATAGATTTTACTCTGTTAATAAAATTGAAATAAAAAATAAAAATAAGGTTTGGAAATACTGCACTGGAGAAGTTTAGGAATGACAAAAACTGTATTAACTGCTCATATGCTTCACATTTACAAATACAGTACATGCTGCACGAAATTGCTGAGCTTGTCAAAAAACAAAAAAAAGTTGTGATATGTTTCAGTGCTATAAATGGAGCAACAGAGTTACGTTTGTGATAAGGAACAGAGGAAGTTACAGAAGAACAGACTGCCAATGACATGTCGGGGGATTTGTTAACCTGAGATGACAGATTGCTGGATGTATTGAACATATGGCAAACTGACAGAAATTGTCAAAACAAAAAGTGTAGGTAATTTGAAGAATAATAAATGAATGACTGAAGATGTCTGCACAGGCTTGCTGTAACAAAACGGATCAACAGAGCAAAACTAGAAGGCTAAAAAAAACAAAAAAAAAACCCAAAAAAATATGTTTAATTGAAAGGCATCTCTATTTTAAAAAAAACAAATACACTCTCCAGTTTTTATAAAACTCATGCTATCATGAGCTGTGTCAGTTTCTTTTGAGATCTTGCATTATTACCAGTCTTACCTCTAAATTCATCAGCTGCGGCAAGTAAATGATGCAGATTGGTTTGAAAAACTTTCCTATTCCTCTTATCCCAAATCTGACTCTGTATGAGTCTGGCTTTCTGACAATTTAAAGTCTACTAATAACACCGGAGCTTTCAAGGTCCCCAGCGTTATCTTTTAAATATTGTTTACTTCTCACTTAATTAGACACAAACAAATTTAATTAGGATATTTTTTCTCTAAAATGCAATAAAATGTGACCACAAAATTTTTTAAAATGCCAGGATTAATTTGGGAATTGCATTTTTTGTAAGTTAAATTTTTTTTTTTTTTTTCAGTTTTCCTCATAACCCCAGACAAAGTTAAGCACTGAAGCAAGTGAGGGAGCCTCATTGGAAAGTTTAAACATTTTAGTGTATAGAAAATAACTACAACACTGTGCAGAAGCTTTCGTTACTATAGTTTTAGTTTGACATAAAGTTTATCAATAATTTATTATTTGCACATACGTTTTTTCCGCAAAGAGAATATGAACTCAAAATAATGTAGAATGAGTTAGTTCACCCATAATCTGGTAAAATTTAAAACTCGTGTGCATACAGTAAAACCTAAATATTTATTAGCTCTTGTGATTGGCACAGGCGCTGTCAGTTCGCTGTAAGTCTTTCAACCTCTCTTCCTGCTCTGCCTCATCTGCAGCTTTAGCTTTCGTCTCTCTATATTCCTCATCTTCCATTATATTTTTTAGATTTCTGAAGTCACTGATGCTCATAGCTGGCCTTTTAAGTCCAAACACACGAGGTGAAAAGCGTGAGGGGGGCGAAAGAATGCGAAGACGAGATCGGGGATTTTGCGAAAAATGACGAGGAGGAAAAGATGATTATTTATGAAGTCTCATCTGTGCGCTCTGCATGCATGCAGCTTTTAGCATCTTTTCATACTGTGGAGACACAAAAGCCAAAAGGGAAAAAAAATACAATCCTTGGAAAATCAAACATTGTGTGTTTTTTTAAATATTTTTTTTTAGTTCTAATGCTTATGGAAATATTGTGTTTTCTTTTAAAGATTGAGCATCTAAAAGTCAAGGTTTATCTCTAATGTCTATTGAAACAGGAGGATGATTAGTGGAGGAACTGCTGGGATTCATGTTGGCTCCTGCCACAGCTACAAATGTTCAGCATTAGTGGTGTTGGCTGAAACAACCTGCCTGTTTGTATTCATTAAGTAATGAATTCATGCAACCCTCCCATAGTCTTGAATTTGAAATTATGAGTAGGAGTATTGTCATAATTAGTCATAATTAAATGAATTTCCAAAAACTAAGGATCAGATTACTGCAACAAAAAAACGTTTTTTAGACTCCCAGCTTTGGTCAGAAGTTAAGATCAATTTATCATTAGGGGTGATGGATCAAATCTATTATTGACTGAATTGAGATGTCGACATGGATGATTCTGAACAGATTTACAAGACTTGTTTAACCTAATTTTGAGGAAAACCAAAGGTGCAACTCCCAGACAATTTATGGTGAACACACAAGAGTCCCTTATAAACAAAGGTTTATGGTCAGATGGGACAAAGATTGAGCTCTTTGGTCTCAATGATAAAATTAATATTTGGAGGAGTTAAGGCGAGGCTTTCAAATCAAACAGCACTGTACCAACTGTCATGCATGATGGTGGTGGGATCATGCTGAGGGTCTGTTTTACTGCCAGTAGGACTATTGCCTTGTAAAAGTGGATGGAATCATGAAGGAAGATTGATGCCCACCTAACTTTTTAATTTCTTCTTAAATAAACAATTTAATGGTTAAAACCTGGACACAATTTGGTGTTCCAAAAGAATATCAATCCCCAAACATACATCTCAACTGGTTTCAGAATGGAGAAAAGCTAACAATAAGCTTTCGGGATGTTAAATTTATAGATGATAGTTGAAAGCCAAATTCGTGCCAGGAAACCAAACATTGTGTGGTTTCACTGCAACTTGTTTAGAGAGTTTGACATTTGAAAAATCAGTGGGAACATATAAATGTATATATTTGGACCTGTATTCACCAATCACTCCAACTCTTGCTAAAACATTAAAACATATTGGTTTTTTACAGTCATAGTATTTCTATCGAAAACATTTACCGTTGTTTTGATGCATACACTATAGCAAAAAGAGGATAAACACCTGTAAAATGTAGTAGTGGTTTACTCTGGCTTGTTTGAGAGAATACTATTCCTGATATACTGGGAATATTTCCAAACAGCTGAATCTGCCTTTCTTATATGCAACAGAAAAGTGTAGGAGCCTTTCTTTCAGCCAGCTGACCAGTAGTGAGCCAGAACAGGTGAAAACAGGCAGCGCTGTGTTATTCTAGGCTCCACAAAGTTGGAGAAGACTGCAGCCACTCCAGCACTTTCTCTGGCATCTCATAAAAAGGACTTTGAATCATAGAAACAGTTTCATTAAACATTTTTACTAATTTTGAATCTTTAACTCTTTAAAAGCTTGGTATACCTGGCAATTGGATACCTGGCAATACCTAGGATACTGGCAATTGGCCCATGCCTAGGGCAGCTAAAAGAAAATAAATTTCTCATAAATATAAACATGTGCACCTGATTTTAAAACTTACTAAAGTTGTTGGTTAGATAATTATACCACTCTGAAAAAGAACAGTTGAAATAAATCATTAAAGTCCCAAATTATTTTTGAATTTCTGACTGCAAATTTATTTCCTTATTTCAAAGTGACACATGTTCTTGTCTTACATTCAAATTTTACTGATAAGCACTCCAGATGTTCAGCCATGGCCTCAATGGGTAAGTCTTGAGTGTCTGTTTGTGGACATGTGTGTTGCTGCAAAGCAAATGGCCACTTGGCAGAGCCAGCAGGGTAATTATCGTTAATTACTCTGTGAAACTAAGAGCACTACTGAGAGGAAAACAGAGTGAGTGGACAAGATCCTCAGCTTCTACTTCACGTGAGTCCAGCCCCACAGCACAGCAGACATCACTCAGTTACCCAGAATGCCTGCAGCATATGAAGATGTATCAGTTCAGAAGGTAAAACAAACAGAAATGGGTATGGAAACTCTGCCTATGTCAGACTTTTGCAATCTAGAATCATAGCCATTCACAACCTCCATGGCTTTGTTATTTTCGGCAAGAGCTGTTGATGAGTCAGAGTGAGGGTTGAAGTGGTTCAACTGGGATATTGGAAGAGAGGAGGGTAAAGTGGGAGGAAGAAAAAAGACAGAAGACAAAGAGAAAGAAAATAACTAAGATGGACAAAAGGCCAATGTTCTTTTAGTTGATTCATCCAGCACACACTCGGATTTATCTCTAGTTAAATGGGAAGAAAAATCAATTGAACAAAGATTGTTTGTTGTCTACATAAAAACAATGTACCTTGCATTGTCTTCAGCTGCCTAAATCCAGCTGCACATAGCAAATCCATTAAATGTCAGTCTTTTCTCAAAACACAAGAAAAACCAAACATCTGAGAATAAACAAAGGAAACTTTTATAAGCTGAGGCCTATATGCTCTACATTCCTAAGAGTGCCAGCTAATAAGGATAAGATAAGGAATGAAACAAGAAAAAAGGGCAATATTAGCATAATGACTTAAGAGACAAATGGTAGCCGTCTGTAATAAAGAACAAAGCAATGAGTGGAGGAAAAAAAGGACAAGAGTTGAAGGGTTTAACTTGGGATTGGCGTCCACAGCAGGGGGGTACATCCTTAATACAATATAAGCATATGATCAAATGATGCCACCCCCCTAATTTATTCTGAAATACAAAACAGTTCTTTATAAGAATTGCCCATTCTGTTTGATATGTTTCATTATATGTATGCAAAATATGTGCATAAAGGTTGATGTATGTGGGTCTACAAAAAACACTTAAGCTGAAAGGAGAGGCAAAATGTTTCTTGTTTTAAGATAGCAGCTGTCAACTTGTCGGCTAAAATGAGAAGTGATGTCAGCAGGTCTTATCAGCTGCAGCCAAGCAGCAGCTAACAATGCTCTATTAAAGTGAATGTACCCAGAAAAACAATGCCACTGACCACTTATTACTGAGTAAGGCAACAACTCTTTTTCATAAACCAATGTCTACTTTCTGTAAGTCTGGCCCCTCACTAAATGGACTTGTGGAAATTTTGAAAATCACAACTTCTTCCCCACCCCATTGGGTTCCTGGGCTGGTGCTAGAGCCAGTTCTTAACTGGTTCTTTTATCAGAACCAGCTGGGCTGTCACAGTCATAGAGCCAGCTTGGTGCAACTGATTAGATGGAGGGAACACCATCTTTTCCAAGTTTATTCACAGAAAATTTACTTGCTGAACAATGACTGAAGGAGGATTTATAAAAGCTGCCTTTCGATATAACGGTACCACTGGTACAGAGTCAGAAAAAGCATCTGTAGGGGCGAGAATCACAACCACATGTGCCACATTGAATAACTTAAACTCTGTGATGGGTAATATCAAAAATAAACAAGAGACAGAGAGCTTTTAGTATTTCCTGACTGACTGACTTTTAATTATGTCAAAGTTCAATGCTTTTACAGGATTTTGGTCTTACATTAGGCAGAGCAAATATAAACTAACTCAGGAGTTTTAATCAGGGCATCTATAACATTGTGTTTCGTTGTTGATCTCCATGAGACCACTTTCAACTCCAGTTTGCTGGTGCTGCAGTCGCTGCTTGCAGTGCAGAAAAACAGAAAGAACTGTACCAAGCAACCAATTTAACGCTGGAAGTGTTCCGATGGAACCGGCCCACTTGGCCCTTCATCAAGACAGTTTGATGATATGGCTGCAAAGACAACTCCACTCCTCGAGGCAGTCGTGTCCCACATCGCGTGTGCAGTCAATCAGCTGCATATACATAACCAAAGGGTAATTCCTCTAAACATTTCTCTCGATGGAAAAAGGTTGGTTGTTTGTAATTTTTCACAAAAGTCCTAGCATTTTCAAAGTTGGGATTGTCACCATCACAGCGTTAATTATAATCAGGTCTGACTTAGACACAGCAAAGGTCATAATCAGAGTCTCTTCAGAAAAACAACAAGAAAATTACACTTCCTAAATTGGACTGTTGGAATCTGTAACTACATAATGTCCAGTACTGTTGTTAGTACCTGGACATGCTCAGTAATGTTTCCCAGAAAGAGATAATTATATTCATTTCACAATTATCCTGCAAAACATCATTTGTATAACAAGGCCTGAAAGTGAGATAAGTTCCAATAAAATACAGTGTTGAATACACAGTTATAAAGAGTGTAGAAATAACCTTTAACTGAATACTAATTATAACAATCAAAACATCAACAAGATGAAGAAACAATAGACAAAAGAATCAAAATATATTCAGGAGTCTGTCACTGGATGAAATTATTTGTAACCAGCCAACCACTCCCCCTTTTGCACAGCTGTAAAGTTTTACACAGACACCGCCAAAGAGTTAGTCAGAGCCATGAATAATTTCCACATTGCTGAATAAGAGCTTTAAAAGGTAAATTTTTTATTGGTACAACATTCACATGATTAATTAAAGCACCAGAGCCCTGCATTTCTATCCTCTTTGGCATCTACAACATTTCATTGACTAATGAAAAGTACAAAACTATCTTAGGTTTCTCATCTAATATATTCTGCCTGGGTATGAAATCAGCCAGAGTGTTGAATGGAAAAGTTTAGGTTTTAATTGTCTCATTTGTTGCATTTAAAGCATTGCATCTTCTTTGACCAGCATTTTCTTTGCAAAAAGATCATATAAAGATAAAACCATTGGTCGCATCCCAGAAGGGGTCTTTCCTGTCAAATTGGGGCAATGATCATTATCAGCAATGACCATTCAAAAAACTGATCAGTGAATTGATCGATGGATGGAAATAGTTTCAAAGATTAATGGAACTGGTTAAAAGCTTGGACGAACGGACGGACGGAAAATGAAACATCACAAAACGACTGAAAACACAAATATTGTTTCCAATCGTTATTATTATTTTCTTTTCCGTATTTTCTAGACTCTTGGAATCCTGAACTATTGAAAAAATCTACATGCAAAGTTCTAAAGTCTTACGTAGAAGGCAAATGGACACGGTCTTTGTTTCTTGAAAACATTTAACCTATCACACCACTGAACTTTTGTTTGGGTGTTTTATCCCTGGGGTGACAAACTCTGTTGGAGAATGTTGTTATGTTTAAAGTGCAACAGAATATTACCCTTGGAAAAAAATATTCAAGTTCAGCTGTCTTCTATATACAAACTTCCCGCCTGTCTGAATATATTTACCAGAGCATCCAAAATAATTGTTTTCTCAGTTGACAATTACAGAAATCCAACCTCTAAATTATTGTTTTCGATACACTGTTTGTTTTTAAACATCTTACAGAGGACTGACTAAGAACAAGTATAAACTGTGCAAACAAACAGGAGAAAAGTTTACTGGAAACACCTGAAACCATGTTTGTCAAGAGTTTGTCAAGCATTTTTAATGTGAAACTATAAACTGAATGTCTGACGCTATATTCAAAGGATCAAGCAGAACCTCACACTGTACTATCATATGACTCCCAATGAAATCTTTTAAAACTGTAAAAAAGAGATGAAACAGAAGAAGTGGGTGAAGAGAGGGGGTAATAGCTGAAAGAGGTGAGAGGATATGAGAGGTATCACAGATGCCGTTATGAGATTTGAGTGTGGAGCTGTAAAGTCTTCACACTCAGTGGGTACGAGTGCAGGTACATGTGTGTCCTATAGTCAAATATAAGAGGTCACACTGGTTAAATGGGAAACGGGCCTCTACATTTAATAAAAGGGCATCCAAGCATTATTTTGTCTGTCCTTACACGGTAATTCATGTTCGACCAACTTTTCCACTCTCCTCAAGATACCCTTCTATCAGCGCACCACCACTCACCACACACTATGTGTTGAGTGAATTTCTCATAAGTGGGGTGACTTGTCAGCTCCTAATTATCACTTCTTCTGTTTTTCATCACTTTTCTCCTCCAGCTCATCCTCCTCCTGATGGCTTTGCAACACACTGCTTAGGTGTCTGCGTTTTGATTCACTTTTGTGCTTCTGTTTTCACCACATCACTGTTGTTTATGTTCTGTATGGTGTTGACATATGTATTCCTGTGTTTTAGTTCCTTAGTTTAATCTTGTGTTCTGTTCTTTGTATGTTTTTATGATTATTTGAAAGTTTCAGTTCAGCACCATTAGTGTCCATAAATCCCCCCCCCCTCAGCTTCCCTGCTTTCACTCTGCCACAACTGCTCCAAATTTCCTCGGATTAGTCTATCTGGTCCCTTTGTCATCTTCCACTTCTACCTTAGTATTTAAGACCCTGATTTGTCTCTGTTCACTGCTGGATCCTTCAGTTTAACCATCTTATACTTTGTTCCTCCATCAGTCTGCCTGTTTTTTCTGCCTGTGCTGTATGTCCTGTTCTCCTAGTACCACACTGCCTATTTTATTTATTAGCTCTGTTGCCAGCTGATCTGCACTTGGGTCCTTCTAAACATGACAGTCTCATTTTTTTCTAAGTCTATCACACAAACCTCAATAAATGTCATTAAGTTTGTGGTCTTATGAAGAAAATTCCAAATGAATACTTTTGCAAGGCAGTGTATGTTATGTTATCTTTTTGCAAGAGAGAAACAAATCTAAGCTCCTATGACTTTCCTTGCCATTTATACTTAAAAACACAGTAGAAAAAGAGGCAGGGGAGAGATTAACAGTCTACCTATAGCTTTCAAACACACCCAAACCCACTCAGATGAGACTAGGAGGCATTCCCCCTTTGGTGCAGAGGCCTTCCCCCTTTTCACACACAAATAAACCCTCAGCCAATGGTGTGAGGCAGCTAATCTGGGTCCCACAGTTTGACAGGATGTGCTGCTCGTTAGCACTGAAATTTGGAGAAACACACAGGAGGTTAATAACAGAACAAACTGAAATATAATCTTAGCTTCTCCCTGACATAGATGTAAAGGATATGCAGCTCTCATTATTGGATCCAATGGTGCAGCATCTAAAAGCAGCAGGCTGAGTAACAGCACAGTTCAAAAAACACACAGAGCTTGAGAGGCTCAGGGGAGACCTTGAGGTATTGACCTGGTCTTTAAACTCAACAGATCTCCATCTTTTCATCAAATATCCAAGAGTTTACTCCACTTATGTCAAACTTCTCAGGCAGATCTTTGCAGCAGGCAGCCTCAATCGGCTTAATTTTGCTTAGTAACACAAAACAGACATGCCAATGACAAAACAGAGACAAACTAACTGAGAGAGGTCTGTGATTTATACCCATTAATGTTGTTTTGTGTTCATGGATATAAACCTTTTCTGCTTAAGTTGTTTTAAATTGCAAAAATCAGCTAAAATGGAGGGCCGTTAGGCCAACTGTTAACCTTACACTGCTCTGAGGATTTCTTTATTTCTCTACAAACTCACTGCAATTAAGTAAACCATTTCTTCACTGAATCTCATGGGGAAAATAAAATCCATACCTTTGGTTTGACATAGTCTAGCCAATGAGCAAAATAGTTCTGGGGTTCATATTTTTCCTGGGGACAAAGTGCCTTTTGAAAAGGCCATCAAGCTGTTTTTTCATGATATTGTGCTTGATCTCATATGATTGCTGTGGTATTAACTGCAGAAATGTGAAAGTGGCAAACCGTCCATAGCGGAACTTACATGAATGGCATGCTGGGCAAGCCCCTCCTTCTGTTGCATCAAAATGAAGGAAATCATCTAAACTCTGGGGCTAAAATAAAATTAGGCGCAGTCCTGTACAAAACTTGTAAAATTGTCTGCCTATTCTTGGCTGCAAGCAAGGGGCACCAACTCCCCATTGACTGCACATGCATAAAACCAATAGAACACTTGTTCAAAGAGCAACTGACAGACAAGTTATATTTTATCCGGTAGCTTGTGCATCCCCCTTTCCACTGCTGCCCTGAGCAACTGCCCATATGGGCTATATCTAATAAAAACACTTATACACTTAAAGGTCCAAATATGTAACAATGTATCTCCAGAACAATCAAAAAGGAACTTGGTGCTGCCGTGAGAGGTCAAAATCAAAGAGAAGAGATGGTCTCATGTGTCACCTCTCTGGGATCGACAGGGTTGACTCTGCCCCCCAGGCAGTTTCACAACTATTCAGTTGTTGAAACATGTGACAAGAAACGCACAGGTTGGTCAGTAAGCAACTCAGCATTGACAGTAGAAATGACACATTTGTGACAGGTGAGTCAGTGACACGCAGATTACTTCAATGACTCAGAGGTAAATGTCCTTCATACATCTGAATCTCCAACCCAGTTCATCAGAACCGAAAAAGTCTTTTAAGATGAAAGAGGCATAATGCACCTGATCTCTCAATCCGTTGCGTTTTATTTACATGCTTGCCATCTATTGTCATCTTTTCTCAGAAATAAACAGTTCCAATCAACTTGTATAAGGAACCAACTTGCTAAGAGAATTTTCACTGTGGATTGTTCAAGTATTCAAACCATGCGCTTGTTTCCATACAGCTCCATTGATGTCTTTAAAGAATTTAAAGGAAATTTGATTCCTGTTCTTTATTAGGCTTTTCATTGAGCAATAAAATATTGTCTTGATGTTTTTCACACACAGTATGAGCCTGTGAGTGTGCTGTGAAAAACGCTGCCTAAATTGCATCAACTGTTTCCACTATCCCCATCCTTTTTGTAAAACAATTTTAAGAGTAGAATTGCTGGGAAAGTAAACCATTTTTAACTTAGCCTTTAGATATTTTATTGCAAAACAAAGCAAACAGACATTTGCTATAAACACAATGATTTTAAAAGCTTATTTTAGCTCTGAGTGCAAACAGCATTTAAAGAGCCAGTGTAGCATAGAAGTGAAACAATGGAATAAATCCTTCTCGTATGCATGCAAAAATAACCTTAAACATAAAAGTAAACATGTTTTACTCATAAACACACTTCACATATGCTCTTGCTTTAAAATACTGGCTGCAGTATTTACCAAGTGATCAGCGGAGATAAAACACAATGCTTTTGGACCTATTGGAATGATGATAACCAACAGTGAGACACTGTGTATCTATCTATCTATCTATCTATCTATTTATCTACCAATCTATAGAATTATATTTTCTTCTAAAAATAGATCAGTTACTGCCAATTTATAAATACAAATGGAGGAAGTTACAACTAAAATTTAACTAGGTGAACATTATCTGTTGTAGAGAATAAAAGACAAAAAAGCATCTAAATAAGTGACTGGAGATAAACCCATTAGATCTGGCCTGCTGATTCGGATTTGCTTTCTAATTTTTGTATAAACATTGTTAAATTCAACAAATGCATGTTGGTGCAAGATTATGCACCAACGCATGTCCTAAACCTTTATCTGCTTTATTATTAATCTTAAAACAAAATACAACAAAGAAACTTATGTCTGTTGTTGTGTCTAAAGGTCAGAAAACCATGTGGGTTTTCAGTTTTGATGCCTTTATTGAACAGGAACAAAGTTAGACTTGTAAGTATTTACCTTACCAAAAGATAGACCTGATCAAGGGAAACTTGGCCAATTTCAATCACTGATTTATTAGCATATATAACTGAAGATTAATAGGGCAGACGGGGAAAAACTTTTAGTATGTGTTGACGGTTTATTAATGTAGGCTTTATTTTGCATATGCCAATTTTTTCCTCATTGTAGAAAACACTTCAAAGATTTAACAAAAGTAAAAAAGGTGGGAGAGCAAAACAAAAAAAAGGTAGGCAGTCAGTGGAGGACTGAACTTTGTCACTGGAGGAGGGGGACATGCAGTTAAAAGGCTGAATGTTGGAATCTGTGGTGAGGAGAAGCTTTCTAATATGAGATATTGTTTACACAAAGGCAGAAGAGGAGGATTCAACTCCAAGTAACACACAAACACTTAAGTGCTCACATGCATATATATACAAACACACAATATGAGACTACTTCTCATTGAGGCCCAGCCAGGAAAAAGAGCCTGACTGAGTGTGCTGTGAAGATGGAGAGTTTGCAAGAGATTAAAAAGGCAAAGAGTGAGAGGAGGAGTAGTCTGAAGAGAGGTGGGAGTATGAAAGACAAATCTTCCTAAGAGCATTTGAGGGGTGCTGTGTGCCAAGCTATCGTTGACGGAAATCCTTTTGACTATCAAAAATGTACTCATCATACCTAAACACATCAAATATTCCTCCTGCCCCTCAATTCAGAAGTACACTCCTCTTTTCCTGCTCAGTATCGTTTTTCTTCATTCCTCTTCATCAGCTTTACAACTTTTTCCATCCTTTTTAATATTTCCAGGATTCCTTCACATTTTCCAAGTCCAAACTACATAGTTTTCCAGACAAAAAATTCTAGAGGTCTTAGTGGTATTATTACTACAAAAATGTAAATGTTCCCTGTGAATTCATGCAACATGTTTCTATAATGTTCAGTCTTTAAATATGAAAAAACAGATGGATGGATGGATGGATGGTCTGCCAATTCAAATATTTTTATATTTTCTATTTCCACATTGTTCCACACTAAAACTCCAGACGTTCCCAGACTATACAGCAACTCTGAATTTACAATCTGCCCATGTCTTTAACAAACAGAAACTTCAACAAACACTGCTTACTCAAGAAGACAGAGAAGCAAACAGCTTCAAACAAACAGTTTATGTGTCTCCTCTATGGCTGCTGTCCTGGAGGTTGTTAGCACATGTGGAGAGTTTTGCACAGGAAGCCAATAACAGTGTGTATACTCACACACAAATACACAGATGCTCCACGCAATACTCAGTCTACCTACAGGCACGGACACCACAACCCAACAATCGTTCATGCAACCTCCCACTTGTATTATATAAACTGATTTTACCAGGCATACAATGGCCCAAATAATTCTTAAGTTATCACTGCCAAGCTGCAAATACTGGCTCTCCTCTCCTTTTTTTCCCCTTCTACACCCCTTCAGGAGCTCTCACTGGTTACCTTCATCTCTCCTCCATCGTCACTCAAGCCCCAGATGGTAAAGCACTATGACCAATTAAGACCTCCCTGAGGACAGGACCAGTTATAGCCCAAGCCATCTGACCATTTTTTATCTGCTAGTGTGTGTGTGCACGTAAAACCTTTTATAGCAAATCACTGCATTTTAATCAGTGTACAAAGCCTTTGGTTTTAGGCAAGTTCCACACACCTGCCTCCCTAAAAAGCGGCACATTGCCACGTAGGTCCCAGAGCAGTTACCTTAATGACTATAAACCCAAAGCCAGAAGATCTAGGCTATCATTTCGTGCAAAGCAGAGGTCGAGTGTGATGCCAGCCCGAGGTGGGGAAGCTAAGCAGCAGCACATGTGTCGTATCATTGTGAGAGACGTGTCACTGAGGGAAAACGTGGAGCACGGCTAAGCAAGGGAGGCAGCGCTCTGTCACCAGGCATCCATCCAGCAGTACAGCAGATGACGGAGCAACTGTCTCTCTAAACTGGCAGCTCTGTTAGGTATTAGCCATATGCCACCCCAGCTCCACCCCTTTCACATGCAAACACCTGTCTTTGCCCACATACCCCCGCCATCACCACTGTGGCACCAGGGCACAGGTGCTAGCATATGTCTGTCATCTGCATCGTGGTCAGCAGCTAGGGGGTTGAACTGGTTTTGCATCTGTCTGTGTGGGTGAGTACTTTGTGATGTAACTATACATTCTGGTCACAGAAACAATAATAAAGAATAAAGATTTTAGAAAAAGAATAATGGTCTTATAAATGTGCGTCTGTTCAGAGTAGACCTATCCAGTTCAAGGTGAATCAATTCAAGTATTTTAGATTTTAAACTAAAGATGAGCAAATAAAGTCCACACTGATAAAATAATAGAAATAGAAATAGCCCTGAAGTTTAGCATCAGTGGGAAGGTACAAAGCAGATTCTAACTTTAGCATCACAGGCGGCTTTCAGAGAGCAAGTCGCTGTATTCTCACAGTGTTTACAGAGCATTTATATAAAACAAGTGTGAGCTTTTACAATCTATATATGAATGGTAAATAGACTGAAGTGGTGTATTAACAAGTGCTTTTGTAATCATACAGACAACTTAAATCCATTTTACACTACAGTCACATTTACCTAGCAGCACTTCCAGTGGTCACACATTCAGACATCGATATGCAGATCAGGAGCCCCTTTGGGTTTATACCGTGCCCTATGACACGTTGACATGTGGTTGGGGAGGCTTAAAGCATATTCAACATCTTCTAATAGCTAGATGACTACTATTCCCACATTGTCATAGCCACCCATATTTAAGTGAGTGTATTCAACCAGTCAATTGTGCTAGATTCCATCAAACAAAACAGGGTAAAATAAAAACATGTTTTATCAATCACAGATAAAATAGAGTGTCAAGCTTAAAGCACTTTATCTCTGAGGCTGCAAATAACAGCTTTGACCTATTGCTGATAGCTACTGGATAAAACTACATGATGAGAAATCTTGTGCACTCTGGGTAAATTTGTCCCTTCTTCAATTCCTCCCACCATTTCTTCCCTTCCTGGTTCCATTGTATTCAAACCATTGTGTACCCATGTACTTAAACTGTTGTGTATTACTTTATAATTTTTTGTAGTCAAGAATTGAATTAAATAATATAATTATGTGTTCTATTCTGCCAAGTTTGTATTACACCCTGTTTTCACAGATGATGATTCTCGGCCAATATGTGAAATTATGTGAGAAATTAAGACCCTGCTCAAACAATATAACTCTGAGCAACCTCCAACTAATAGATAATAGGAGAGTTACTTTGAATCATTGAAAGTCAAAACTTTGAGAGATCTTTTCCCACAAGATCGTGTTACACGCCAAGTGAGTAGCAAAAAAAGTTAGTTCTTACTTTGGCTTTACTTATTCATTTGCATGTTTGAGCTGCACCGGAATTCCTACCGCAGATTTTAGATAGAAAAGTCTCCGAGATTTTTCGCTTCACCAGAATAACATACCTTCCTAGGCATTACTTTCATTTACCTTCTGCACGGCACCTTAAAAACAGCCTTCAGCTAAGCTCCACAGCCCACACTTAAATCCTATACATCAGACATGTTAACTTAATCTCAGTAAACAACAAGGCTGCATGTGTTTACTATGCAAATGCGCTATGTTTGATTCTAATCTTTAAAGCTCTATCAGTGAAACCCTATCCTACTTGTGCCTTTCATTTCCACATGTCTGTCAATAGGTACTGCACATATGCATGATGAAGACAGCAGAGTACAGTTGCAGGAAACTGGTGAGTGTGTCGATGTCCACACAGAGCTTTAAAAACACATTCTGGTGACACTTATGTCATGCAGACACTTGCTGAATTTGGCATACTGGCAGATTCCTTCAGCAGAAGGAAAAAAAATGGTGCTGCACCTAACTACAGACATTCATAGAGTAAAAAGGTTTCAGTTAAAGCCCTGACCACACTAAAAATCACAGTTTTACAAAATCAGAGGTGTTTTACCTGAAAACCTTGTGAATAGTGCTGTGCAGTAGTTCTTGAAGAAAGCCAGCACCACCTGTCAAAGATTTAGTGGCACCTCTTAAATACCATATCTTATCCTCTTTAATGTGTCTGGAATTGCATTATCCAGTATCGAGGGAGGGCATGATTGCCAATATCTGTGCATGTTTTGTTCTTTTATACAACCAAATTAATTTTGATGGCCTTTGTGTCGGAAGGGGCTATCAAATATATAACTTGAACAGAGAAAAACTCTTCTGTCCCTTTTTGCTAAAATGAGGTTTCGAAGCAGTTACTAAGATCAAACAATGTAGCAGGATCATCAGAGTCTCTGATCACTAATGACCATATGACTAGTTGTGCAAATAATAATTTGTTGGGGGGAGCGATGGCTATGGGTTCTTACAGCTGCAGGGCACAAGGACCTAAGATCACTTTCCACAACATGTGGATTAGAAAAAAACTAGGGTGCAATATTGTGCACTGATTAGGGATTCTTTAAAAAACTGTTTGAGATTTAAAAAAACCTTTACCCTATGTGTGAGAACACCCCCCCCCCCCAAAAAAAAGGGGAATTCAGTTTTCACAAAAATATTGCTAAAAACAAGTCCTGTGTTGTTCAAAAAACTTATATATGTAAACTTGTGTATCATCTTGCCTCTTGACCCGGATCTATCGTTACACCCTTACTACATAGTAAACTAAAATTTTTTGCAGCCTGAAGCAAACATAAGAATTTGATTTGTGTTTAATAACTGGCCCATCAGCTTTACAGCAGTGCTTTGGCCAGAGGGTCCAAATTATTGAGTTCTGTACTCAGTGTTGCTGAGTTTAAGTAGATCAATCACTCCAAGGTTAGATGTTAACCTTGTATAAGACTTAACCACTTACACTGGACAACAAATAAGAATCGCAAAAAGGGCAATCCAACCTAAGGCTAGAGAAGTCTGGCACTAGGAGACAGTCATCCCTCGTAATAATGATTCTGGTCAATATTCCTCTGCTTCTCTCCTTTTTCTTTTTTTTACAAATTAAAATTGTTTTTGATGCCGTTTAAAGGCATCAGAAATGCTGCCAAATTTAGCATATTTCTGCATATTCAACTTAGCCAAATTAGTCCTTAGTTGGGGTTATAATTAATCAAAAGTAAACACTTTTAAAATAAAGGTTTAAATATAAGTACAAAAGAAAGTACAACATTAACACAAAAATAACACTTATTTTAAATAAAGTGCTTAACTAACACTTCAAAATAAAAAAATGCTAAAAGCAACACACAACATAATCAAAATTATTAAAAAATTTTTTTGTTCATCACTACGAAGCTGGTCCTCTTTTAGAAACTCCTTCAATTTTATTTTAAAATAATGCCAGTCAGGGTTAAATTTCAATTCAGGATGTGAGGAGTTTCCATGCTTCCCCATGCTTCCCCATGCTTCCCCATGCTTTGAAAATACTTCTACAAAATACTACTCTATTAGACCAATAAATATTGGCTTATAACAAGACATCATAGGATCTTGATTCAAACATATTGAAAAATAAACAGCCAAAATACAAACTAATGAAACTGTATTAGGAAATCTAAAGTGGAGCTTAAAAATAACACTGCAAAGAGAAGCAGCTGAAGCTGATTATTACCTAAAAGAAAAAAAATGTTTTCTTAGCATAACTTCATAGTATGGCTGATAAGGTCAATATGGCAATTGTTTCTCTAGATTTGATTTAAGTTAAACTATATTTGCTCAATAGATTTTAGTGTAGGAGTAGTTCTTTACAAAGACACAAACAACCAGAGGTCCAGAAGTACCAAATCATGTTTAGTCCATTCTGGTGAGGTAAATTGAACCCTTCTATTAAAATCAAATAACAAAATAGTAGCACTTTTAAAATCCCTTTGTTTGAAAAGCACATATTGAGGTTTTTGGCGGTTATCAACGGGTCAGTTTTGTTTGGTGTATTAAGTTCTAAAAGTCTGAAGATATGTAACCTCATTACTTTGGTCCTCCCTGACCTTTGCGGTATATGAAGATAATCTGTTCAGTAACTAAACTGCCTTTTTCAGTGTTTAGCGTTTCCAAGTCCAAAATCTCAACCACAGGTAATGTGTACAGTTTTACTGGGATAAACGGGGGAGTATTTAATGCATGGTGATCAACACTCTTCAATTCACGACAGAATCTGTGCACCAAACCCAAAGCAGCAGCATAAAAGCTCAAGTTATCTTTACAGGTCATAAACAAACTGATTTGCAATGGTTACTAGTTAATTGGGTTACTTTCAAATTAACTTGGAGCGTTTTTTCAGTCTGAATGGAGTTGAAAGGTATAGTGTGTGAGCTATACTTTAGTTCAAGTCACTGCAGATGACATTAGGGAAGACCTACAGGCACCTCAAAGTAAGATATGCCAGGGAACCACATGAGACTTTGAATCTTTGAAACCAGTAGAAATCTATCAGTTATGATGTATTTTTAACTTTTTCCACCTTTTGGATTATTTTTAAACTTCTGCCAGTGAAATTGGGCCACTGGTGTGGGACAAAACTTACACATGCACGCAGCATTTAGGAAAGCTTGTTCCACAGTAGCAAAGACATTACGGTGTCTAGTTTTCATTGCTCAGCACCCTTTTCTTCAGAGCGCTACATGCTCTACCCAGGCGTTACTTTGTCAACTACAGTGATCCATGGGCTGTTAAACCTCTTGTCAGTGCTGTTCCTTTGAAAGCATGTCCTCCAATGGGAACACTTCAGCACCATCCCTCTTAGACTCAATTACTGGTGCGACATAGTTCCTGGCTGACAGCTCACGACTGTGTTACTGCATTTGTGTTTTTCGTTGTGTATATCTCATATATTTGTGTGCATCTGTATCCAGTAGGTCGAGTTGCAGTAATGGTATTGGCAGGAAGCCCTTTTCCGCTAAAGTAGATGAGATGTGCAAGGAAACGGCAAGCTAGACATGGCGATAAAAATCTCTTTCCATTTGGAGAGCTGCCTGGTTCGCAGCTTAGAGCCAGTTCGTGCAATCACACACACACACACACACACACACACAAATGGAGAAGTGTAATTATAAAAGAAACCAAGATGTGATTGTAAGGTCAGAGTGAAAGGTGGGACAGAAACATTTCAGTGTCACTGTAAAGAGAGATGAAACAGATAAAAATGTTTGGGTCACACACAGACCTGTACTATCAATCAATAGCAAGAGATACAAAATGTCTCGCCTCTTGATTTTTACTTTCTCTCTTACACCATCTACTCTAATAACAACATCCTGTATATCTTTCTTTGCCAACCCAAGGCATCATTGAACATTTCTCTTTCTTTGTCTTATTTAATCACTAGTTGCAGTTCAATCACACTCATACCTTTCCATTTCATTGGCAAAACCATAAACCAGCATGAGCAATGCCGACTTACAGCTGATGTAAGGACTAAGGAATCGAATCCAGAGCAATAGGCTCATGAAGCTGGTGGGATTTAGATGAGAAGACGGCACTGAAAAGAGGAAAACGGGAGGTGGGCTCCATGTGTCACTTGGTGTAACAGACAGAATGCAAGATGACATCTCCCAGTTCGGCCTATCTCATTAAGAGGAGTAGAGGAGTGCAACTTTAACTCCCATGGGAAAGGAAACGCAGGGATACACATGAATCAGACATGAACACACACACAATGCTGAGCTCAGCAAAAGATTGTTTCAGCCTCGACTGCTGCATGTTGAACAGGGAAAAGCCATGTCCAGGCTAAATAAAAACACGCACAAAACTGTGTGCAAAAACACACAGGTCCATCTTAAACTAGGAAGCCATTGGCAATTTCACTTATTTCAGTTATTTAGTTCAAAACATGAAACTCATTTCAACTTATTACACATATAATGATGTATTTCTAGTGTTTGTGTACGTGATTTTTGATGATTATGGCTTAAAACTAATGAATACCTAAAATTTAATTTCCTATGCCACTTAAATATTACATAAGCCCATTAAAGGGGATTTCTGAGATAAAATATCATGGCCTTAACAATCATGAGGAAGACTACAGACTTTAAGGTTGTCAGCAGACAGACACCAACATCTTAAACAAGGAGGGCACAGCGACACAAGGTAATTCCTAAAGAAGATGGCTGTTCACAGAGTGCTGTATCCAAGCACATTAATGGAAAGTTGAGTGGAAGGAAAATGTGTCCAGCCAGAATCAGTCAACACATGCATGTGACTAGAACAAGAGCTAAGACTGTCTCATTTCTGGTGTTAAGCCACTGATACACCAGAGACAATGTGAGAAGCTAGAGGTGCAGTGTGAAGTTTGCACGGTAATAGATGATTTAAGGAACCTTGTGATCTGCTGGTATTAGTCACAGTTTTTTATCAAGTCAAAGGTCAGTGTAGCTGTCTAGCAGGAAAGTTTAGATCACTTCAAGCTTCCCTTTGCTAATATGCTTTATGGAGATGCTGATTTAATTACTCACCAGCACTTGGCCCTTTCCCACGCTGTCAAAAGTACTAACACCTGATTTAATGAGCATGTATCACAGTGCTTGATTGACCAGCAAACTCTCTCTGACGTTTAGGTAAGGAGAAAAAAAAGACAACAGAACCAACAATGCAGAAAAGATGAAGGCCACGACTTTAACACCTCAGCAGAATCACAGGCTGATCACCTCCATGCCATGCCTTTTTATTTGTTTATCTGACATTTCCAACCGAGTTGGAAATACATTTACTTTTTGTTCATATTATAACTTATTGAAAGCTGCTGCAAAAGTACCTGTTTAGACAATTTCACCAGTAAAGAAGACTCTTTTCTTTTCTCATAACAAGATAACAAGATATAGGTCATAAATAAAAGTAAAATGAAAACTGTGACTAGAGAGATGTGGCAATTTCCTGTGGCTTTCTCTAAAGAAGATTTAAGGAACATATTTCCTTGTTACTTAATTGAAAATCCTCTGTTTCATCCCTACCTTTTTTCTCTCTATCAGCTTCTTTTTCCATCTCCGCCGTTTATGCTGGCTAATTGCATTTTAGAACATGCACGGCAGTGTGCAGCTACATTAACCCTGAAAGCCGCTTTAGGCGGAGAGCTTTTTAAAATGCACACCAATAGTGTTAGCTATCATGTAGGCTATTTACCTGTGGGAGGTGTAACCAACCACAGTGGAGTGAGACCCCAGCTTGTCATTTATTGGTCACAGACTCTATTTCACATCATTCGCCCTGCTCATCTCCACCACTGTCACTTCTGTCCCCATTTTCTCCTTTCCAACTTTCTCATTTTGGCCTCCTAATACATCTCACTGTCTTTCTTTTACATCATTTTAAACCAGTTTTTCCTCCTCATGTCTGGAAATGGGGTTTCTCTCACCTATCAGCAGTGAAGGAGAAGAACCAAGAATGCCACATTTGGAATTTTAATTGTGCCATCAGTTATTCAGGGTTATTACTTTATCACTATCATACAGGGTATAGACAAGCTTAAAGTAGGTCCAGTGTGTCCATCTTTCATGAGAATAACTTGTATGGTGCATTCTTCTGAAGTAGAGGTTTACTGGAACGTCATGATGTCTCTTGGCCAGGGCTTGTTGTTCTGCTAGCTGTTGGACATGCTCAAACACAGGCTGGTGCGTAGGATAAGAACAACCATGATGGCCATGTCATGCTGTTGTCCTTTTTTCTGCAATCTGATGTGTAGGAGGAAGTCAAACACACAAGCATGCACACAAATGCACAAACATTACACAGAAAAACATACACTCACATAAAGCAGATGGTAGCTCAGTCATGTTCCAGCTTAAGAAAATTGATGTACAGACAGTGTAACTACAGCAAGACTTAAATTGCTCCAACACTCCAAGGTTAAATGCAGACCTTGTGTAGGACTCAACCACTTACAATGGGCGACTAATAAATATTGCAGTGCAAGGACAATACAACTCATGGAAAGAGATGTCTGGCACTTGGAGACATGCATCCTTCATAAGGATGACTGCGGTCAATACCGATCTGCTTCTGGAAGTCAAAAAAAACAACTAAACATTGTTTTGTAACTGTCTACAGCAATTGAAAATTTACTCATCCATCCATACTCCCAGCAAAACTCTATCTCCTTTAAAGGGATCACAAGACGTTCCCCGGCCAACCTACAGAGGGAGCTCAATTTAGCTGCTTGCATCAGGAAAGACTGTTTTTTCACTCATAATCCACATGGAGTTGAAGTATTTAAAGGACATCACAGGCCCCCTGCTCGACCCCCTGCATTTTGCCTACAGGGCAAACAGGTTGGCAGGATGCTGTTTGTGGACTTTGGCTCGGCCTTCAACACCATCAACCCAGACATTCTCCACCAGAAGCTCCCTCGGCTCACAGTGCTGGTCTCCACCTGTCAGTGTATCACCAGCTTCCTGACTGACCGGCAGCAGCAAATGAGGCTGGGTAGCATCTTCTCCCACACAAGAACCACCAGCAACCACCTCACTCCTCTTCTCTCTTTACACAAATGACTGCACCACAGCGGACCCATCTGTGAAACTCTTAAAGTTTGCAGATGACACCACTGTTGGTGGTTTGATCCAGAACAACGATAAGTCTACATACAGATAGGAGGTGGTCCACTGGTGCATTCAAAACCACCTGACGCGTAACCCACTCAAGACAGTGAAGATGATGGTGCACTTCTGGGGGACTATTCCACACTTCCTCCCCTTACCATCCTCAACAACAGCGTGTCTACTGTTGATCACTTACAATTCCTATGACCCATCTTTTCTCGGGACCTGAGATAGTCCTCACACGCAGACACTGCTTGGAAGAAGGCCCAGCAGAGACAGTACTTCCTGCGGCAACTCAAGAAGTACAACCTCTCGCAGGAGCTGCTAATCATCTTCTACACTGCTATTATTCAGTCTTTACTATGTTCATCTATCACTGTGTGGTTTGGCCCATCCACACAACAGGACAGAGAGAATCATCGGGGTTGACCTGCCCTACACCCAGAACTTATACTGGTGTAGGGTTAGTAAAAGGGCAGCTAACATCCCTGCAGACCCCACACATCCAGGAGACAAAGTGTTTAGACTTCTACTTTTAGTTTGGGGCTACAGCGCGCAATACCAATACCGAATACGATCCGCAAATGACAGTTTCTCCCCCAGGCGGTCTCTCTGATGAACATTTAACAATCAGAGTGCAGAGATCAACACAATGCATATTTGCACAATTTCAACCTTTCTCTTTAGTAAAAACACAATAAAAATACATATTTACCAATAATTTATTTTTTATTTTTCCTTTTTATATATTTATATTTATAATGTCTTTATCAAGATCAACGTGGAACCTAAGTCAAATTCCTTGTTTGTGTGCACAAACTTGGCGAATAAAGTGGACTGTGATTCTGATCTCATAGCCAGAGGTGAGAACCAGAACATTAACTGATCAGTAAATGTAAAAACTATTCATTTCTAAGGCAATTCCATAGTCAAGTCAAAAAAAAT
>JAHHUM010001568.1:0-137629 GCA_036173005.1 Crenichthys baileyi
ACCCAACGGGAGAAGCCCCATTACATAAAAACAATCAGGGTTAGACAAAAGGGGTGTCTTGGTCAGGACGGGGGGTTACAAACAACATTTAAGACAGCTGCGCGTCATGTCTCACCATCCTCCCCAGTAGGCAGAAGGTGGTGGATTTAAAGGGTTTTACAACGTTTAATGTAATGTTAGGCCCTGTCCAAAAAATTTTGGGAATCCCAAACCCCCACCTTGTGGGGAAAAGGGGACGTTTTGGTTCCGGGAGGATGAGGAAAAAACAAAAATGGGGAAAAAAAAACTGTAAGGATTATACCCAACCCAATGTCACGTGACGCTAACACTGCTTCCTCAGCTGCTGCAATAGCGCGCAAACAATCAGGTAAGCCGGCTGCAACTGCATCAAACTTACTGGAATAATAAGCCACAGGTCGCAATTCATCACCAATGGATTGCAACAACACAGATGACATGAAACTAGATTTTTCATCCACCATTTGAATAAATGGCTTGTCAGAGTTTGTTAAAGCCAATGCAGGCGCAGAAGAGAGGATTGTTTTTAAGTCAATGAAAGCCAGTTCTGCCTCATCTGTCCATTGACTTTTGTCTGCAGCTGCCAGGCTCCGCCCATATATTAAACTGGCCAATGGCACTTTGAGCTCAGAGCAATTCAGAATGTGAGCTCTGTAATAGCCTGTCATACCCAAAAATGACATCATTTGTTTCTTTGTGACAGGTTTTGGGATTTTTAGAACTGCTTCAATGCGCTGAGGGGACAGTTTTCTGCTTTTATGTGAGAGAGCATGACCAAGAAATGTCACTTCTTCCTGCACAAACAAAGATGAGTAAAACAATATGGCTTCCCATTAAATTCAAAAGCAAACCAATACTGACTGTCCTTGTGTACAGGGACAGAAAAAATGCATTTGCCAGGTCTATCACTGAAAAATATTCAGCTTCTCGCGGAATTTGTGACAAAATTGTAGAAGGGTTTGAAACTGATGGTGCGCGGGCCACAACAGACTGGTTGACAGCCTGAAGGTCCATGACAAATCTCCATTTGTCAGGTACTCCAGGGGGCCTAATTTTTTTTACAGGGAACAACGGTGTTCTCACAGATGAATTTGGACAGGGTACAATTACCCCAGCTTTAGGAGGGGAATCAAAAAAAGGACGAATCCCCTCCCCAAACTTTCCTTTTTTCAATAAGTATTTTTTCTGACATGGCCTGTAGTTTGATTTTAGGAATAATAAAAAACGGCTCACAATCTGTAATAAGACCAACATCATATTTGTGAGCGGCCCACAATGAATCAGGCAGTTTTGCAAAATCTGCATCCGCAGAAGAAGCAGTAGCAAAAATAGATGTGAATGTGAAATCAGTTGCATTGTACGATTACAGGCAACAACAGTGGGACAATGTCTTTAAAAGCATTTTGAGAAGGAGACACAAACACATATGGGGACGTCGGTCTCCCTCCAATCTGTGGCAAGGAGTCAATGCCTAGCAAAAAAACCCCACATCCTTCCATTCCAATTTTCAGACTTGGCCAACGATACATGCGGTACCGAACCAGAAACTTTAAAGAAATGCAGCTGTTCAGAGGTCAAAGTCACAGATAAAGCTGCTGTGTGATCATTCCAGTACATGTCAGAGAGGTGCACACTCTCAGTAATAATTTTGTACCAACTGTCCTCATAGTCGAAATCAGGTCCATCAGATACATATGAAGTACAATGCAGATCATATGCATCCATTATCTCACTGCCAGGTGTCACAGCATTTACTGCCAATGTGACAAAACGTTGAGGTACAGGACCAACTGGAAGCTTCCACTGATATGAATATAAGGGTTGATCTGGGGCCCAATGTACTACAGTGTAGTCATAGTCAAAGTCGTTCTGCGTGTGAACTGTCAGTCCATCAGGGTTTGAAGTAATAGCAATATTCAATCTGCACATCAAATATCTACCCATCAAATTTAAAGGACACAAAGGAGAAACCAAAAAAGAATGTTTTAACTGCACTCCTTGTGGAGTGGAAAACTTTAGAAGAACAGAAAAACTTTCCCTAACTGTTTCACCAGAAGCAGAGACAGAATGAACCAAACAACCACTCAGTTTTGGCTGCTCTTTGATACATTTAGCTGATAAAACAAAAGAAATTTCTTCACCCATCACCATCATAGAAAACATAAGCATTCTTTTAAAAGCAGGGCTCTGTGTATGGAGATACGTGCCTGGTAAAACTACGGAGGCACCTTCTAAGCGTATTATCGCTTCTGCAAACAACCTATGTGAATCAATATCATCATGCAACTGTGGTTGTGTTTTTGAAACCTCACGCTCCTTTAGAGACTCCTCCTCAATTTAAGTGGCAGCCAGATCCAGGGTCCCGCCCGCTGTCAATTGCCGCTGTCAGGCCGCTACAGTTTCTCTGGACATTCATTCTTCCAGTGTCCCAACTGTCCACAGTTATGGCAAGCATCAGAGTGGGACCACAGTCCTCTTCCCCAACCTCTGCTCCGGCGTCCCCGGCCTCGTCCTCGAGAAAAAGAACCACGTTGATTTGTGCTGAATGTTTATTGAACGCTTCTTCCATACGGTAAAGAAAATCAGCGACAGTCTCATCAGACTTTTTGACTTTTTGTAGCATGGCCCCAACAATCACTCCTCTGTGGAAATTTTTGGTGATAAAGTCACTGCAAAATGTTCCACGGCAGTATACCAGGGCCATTACAATTTTTTAAATCGCCATCTTCCCCACCGGTTGTCACGCCACGGCCGCACTGCAGGATCTGGCAATTAAAGACCAAAAAAAATCTCCAGGTTTGATTTTTTGCTGCAAGGAGCCCGGCGAAATTTCTGTGCCCGTAGGTCTCATTTTGTGGCATAAAGCTTTAAGTTCTGTAGCCAAACTTTCTTCCGTCTACTACGGGATCCGGAAAAAGAAAAACGCGCGTGGCTTGGTGTCCCCCTGCAGCCCCAAGTCTAAACCCCAAAAGGTGAGGCCATTCCTTCCGGCTATTTCCAACATAGGGCTATTGATAAATTGCCCCCCTCTTTTTTTCCCCTCACCTCGCTGTTTTCCACCCCGTAGGCCATGAAAACTCAGGAGAAGTAACAAAAAGGGGAGAATAAAGGTGAATTTTTGGTCATTCGATGAACCCCAGTTCCCCTGCTCATCTGTAGGCCTGTTTATCTTAGGAAAGGATGGAGTTAGGGGAGAAGGAGGGTGTATGACTACACGCTTTGCTCCGCTGGGGCCGCTTTGCTCGGTGAGGTCAGCCTGCAATGAGGGGGATGTGTGGTAAATCGCGGACTGGCGAGGACTTGGCTGACTTGGTTTTCAGATTGGGGGTTGATCTGCTGCTGGAAGAGTACGGGAGTCTAGATCGAGGTCGCCCAATTCTGGAGGGCCCCCGCAACTCCCTCCTGTAAGGATGGAGCATATGGACAGGAGGGGAAAAATCTGTTACCCCGGTCCCCGGACAAAAATCTTTTCCCCCTGCCATCTGGTTTTCATTCGGACTTTCTTTCCCCTACGCATAGCCTCCATAATCCCATTCATTCCAACACTTTATCCATATTCTCTCTGGGTCTAAATCTTGGTTTTTTTTTAATCTTTTCTTTTTTTTCTTTTTCTTTCCCCCAATCTCCCTCCATCAACTGTTTTTACTTTATTTAATGATTTACACTCAAACTTCCCACCCTGTGGAAAAACCAAAACTTTTCTTCCCAAAAATTTAAAACACATTTAACCAAATATCCCCACCTTTTTTTTTATTATTTTAAAAAGCAGAGGGTCTGGAGAAGGACGCACCCCCTGATGCCTTTGAGGTTCCGGAACCCCTTTTTTTTTTACCCTTACCCCGGGCCCTCTGCCGTCTGGTTTTCCTTTTATAAAGTGTTGAAATAAAAAAACCCCCCCAAAAACCCCCTTTTTTTGCTTTTTTTTTTTCCAATAAGAACCCCCCATTAGTTAGGAGAATTTAATTTATAAAAAAATAATATTTATAATTCAGAGCAACTTTTCACCCAGTTTTTTGTCTATGGTCTGGATCCAATCGGCCAGAACCCACAGGAAGCACGGGGTTTGAAAAAGGGGGCTGAGGACAACTTAAAGTCTTCAGGCTGGCCAAGCGTCCTTATCCCCTCCTGCGGAATTCCTCTGGCACGTCGGATCCTGTTCGGGGACCCAAAATTGTTGTGGATTTTCTAGTGGGAGAGAAGACAACTCATTAACAAGAGAAAGACCAGACTTTGTCTTTATTAAAGTTTATTCAAAGGCATACAGCGTTTGAAGACCCTGTCACTGAGCTTAGTCAGAGGAGAAGAGCCCTCTCCACAGAGAATTTACAAACAGTATTTTATACCAGTATGTGGATGTTATCCAAAACTTAAAAAGAGTTTTTGAAATATGGCCCCCAGACCCTCCCCCGGGTCAGAGGTAACAAAGTTATTTATGAGGGCACCCATCTACCATCCCTTGAGATATAACACTTTAAGGAGTGTTAACTATAAACTCTCCTGATAATGAATTTAGAGCCCATCTTCTCTAACTAACAAAACACAGAGGTCAGAAGGGAGAAAGGTAAAGAGAAGGTCAGAGCATTAAAAGAATTTTCCATAAGACTATCACTGTGTGGTGGAGTGCAGGATGGTGCTTGGTGTGGGGGTGTATGTGGAGCTTGCGCTGTGTGGATGTGTCTTCATTGGCTTTTCAAGGATGGAGCTCATCTATGGGGGTGTGCCTCTTTGGGGAGGGGATTCATGGCGTTTGTGTTCGATATTTGTTCGATTTCTGGGGTATCGATACCTGGACCTGGAAGTGCTTGGTAGTGAACAGGGAGTGCTCGGTGGTGTCTGCTCTGTTGTGCTTGTGGGCGGAGGCACCGCTCAACGCTCACACTCCAGCCTCTGCTCACTCCGCTCACAACACTCACACTGCTTTTTATGTGTAAGGGTGTGAGTGTTTGTAAGTGTTCGCATGGGGGGTGGGAATGTGTGATTGTGACTGTGAGTGCCTGTTTTTGTGTCACTTTGGTTCTTGGGCTGCTCCCTCTCCTGGATCAGTTTAGGCCATCAAATGTGGGACCTATTTCCTTCCTGCCACACTCCCTACCAGTGGCTGTTGTCTCTGCCTGCTGGTGTATTGGTGGTTCTCTGTGTCTGGGGCTGGGTGCTTTGGTGTGTGCCGGCTCAGTCCTGGAGAAACCTTATATACACAAGCACACTCACGCTAACACTTACAGGTGTTTAGATTCAGGTGTTAAAAGATACACAGATGTTATATATTAAGCCACAGTTACCACTAAATATATCTTGCTTTCATTGCGGTAACAATGCTGTTGTTATATAGGTTTCTGCAGGTGTAGAAGCACACCTTTAGAGTGCTATCTTGTATTCTCCTCACCCTTCTTTCTCTCCTTCATTCTTTTCTCTTTCTCTCCCTTTTTCATTTTTGCCCCACCTCTCACTCTTTCTTGATCTTCTTCTTGACACTCAGACAACAATTCCAGACAGGACACTGTAAAAGAAAAAAAGAAAAAATTTTTTCCCACAAATCTAAAACGTGGTCGTGCCTCCCTCACTGACACAAACTGACATCATGTGTTTGTGTCAACTAGCAATAAGTGTTTTACAACACTGTGGAGGAATTTTGGCCCACTGTTCTTTGCAAAATTGTTTAAATTCAGGCACATTGGAGGCTTCTTTTTAACTTATCTGTTTAAGCGCATACCTCGGCATTTCAATTGGATTCCATCCTGACTTTGACTTTGCCACACCAAAACCTTTATTTTGTGTTTTTTTGAGACATTCAGAGGCAGCCTTGCTGGCATACTTCAGATCAATGTCCTGCTGCATTACCCAGACATTCTCCCTTAAGATATTCTGGCAGAGAAAACAATTCATGGTTCCATCAATTATGACAAGTCATCCAAATCCTGAAGACACAAAGCAGCCACTGACCATTAAACTACCATTACTATGTTTGACTGTTCATATGATGTTCTTTTTCTGTAATGGTGTGATCATCAAGATGTTTTTTGACACATGTGACACAGGTCCCTATGCTCATTTTGGTCAGCAGTTTTGTTCATAGATGCTTATTTTGTTCTGGGTTCTTTTGTGACCTCCTAAATGAGTCATAGGTGCACTCTCTGGACCTTCCCACTCCTGGGAAGGTCCATCTCTGTACCATGCTGTCTGCATTTGTTGATAATGGCTTGCACTTGCTCTATGGAGTTCCAAAGATATAGAAATGGGTTCGAAACCCCTTCTAGACAGGTGTCAGTGACTTTTTCTCTCATCGGTTCTTGAAATTATTTAGATCTGGGCAAGATGAGCTGCTACTTGAGATCTTTCGCATTCTTCATTTTGTGAGATATGTTCTTTTTAATAGTTTTTTGTTTCTGCAGGTCTGCCAGCGATGCCTGGATCTGGCTTGTTAATTGGAATTCAGCTTTCGAAAATTGTGTTTAAATACGGTTCATTCATGATTTAACGAACGGGACAATGACCTTATAAAATAGGTGCTGGATAGCACAGGAGTAATAGATGAAATTATTATTTGAAAACTGGATTTTGTATTTACTTAGGTTAGCTTTATCTGATATTCCAATTTGTTTAATGACCTGACAATATTTAAGAGTGACAAAAAGCAAAAACAAACAGAATCTTTAAAAACAAACAAACATTGTTTTATTTTTATTTCCTGCATCTTTTAAATTCTTGCAACCAAACCATGTAGGAGCCCAATAATTGGAGACAGTGCTTCCACTAATAGTGTAAAATCTCCCACGAGTGTGACTATCTTTAGCTTTGACAATTGCAGGTGGGGACTGACTGATGCAAGTTTTCCCCTCAGGCTTAGAGGATGTGTTTGCTGCATGAGGAGCTGTTGATTCAGTTTAATAAGAATGAGCTGACTGGAGGTTCACTGAGGGGTTTCTGTTAATTCTTGTTTGTGGTGGAGTGGAAGCTGGTGGAGGCGGTAAGATATTGCAGCTAAAAAGGCACTGATGAGGGACAGTATGTGTTGAAAAATGTGAGCGGCAGTCCATCATCAAGACAAGTGTAACTGATGAGAAGCCGAAGGCCTGGGGAAATGAGAAAGACGTGGATGTTAAGGCATCTAAATACTATGTAACACTACTGGTGGATGAAGGAAAATTTAATTTAGTGTACTTGGTCTTTCTAGGCTGGAATGAAAGCTGGTAATGGGTTGTGTGGATCATGAAGCAAAGGAAGTAGCAGTTTTCGAGGCCAAAGATAGAAGTAAAGAGTAATGGTATATGTACAGAGGCTTGCTAAAGAACCCTGGCCCATTAAACCTTTTCATATTTTGTCCCATTACAGCCATAACCTTCAATGTATTTTATCTGTATTTTATATAACAGACCAACAAATAACAAATAACATTGAAGTCAAAGACATATTGCACAGGGTATCTGAAAAGTGTTCTGCATTTGTATTGAACCCCCTGAGTCATTACATCACTGCAATTACAGCTCCAGGACTTCTGGGGAGCTCAGTGAATTCCAGTGGTATCATGACTGGATGTCACCTGTGCAACAGATGTCTAGTAATGGACGTCCGTCACTACTAAATATTCTAAAATATGTAGAATAAAAATCTTGTGCCTAGCCAGGTGCTTCCTCTGATTAGAAGTATTCCCGCTGTTAGCTTTGCACTTCACGTGACAAAAATTGCACTCGAAGTGTAATCGGCATCACATTTTGAAAAATGGAGCCATACTTCATGCACTTTCTATCCACACCCACACTTTGTTGATGGTACCAGTGGCAATGCAGTGTTCATGTCCGGCATGGAAAATCACCCATTCTTCCACTACCTTAGTGTCACGATGGTGCGTTTAGTACGGTGGTCGGGAGGTGCAATCCAACATTAGAATATCTGAAACACTTTTACAAGTCCCGAAACAAATTTACATTTGAGAAAACAAATTTCAACACATTTACAAATGACTAAATGTACCAACTCCGACGCTGACCTGGAAGTGTTAACAGAGCGCTCAGTAAGATAAAAGTTATTTACAAAGCATCTTAGGCCTTAAGAGAGCTCCTAAAGCTCTCCGAACAATGAATACAGCGAATTAATAAGACACTACCAGCTCGATCGTGCAGGAATCTACCCCCTAAACAGTCGAGTAAATGAGCAAAAAAACTTCTTTAACAATCATACAATTAATAATATAGAGATAATATAAACCTTATCCTCCTCCTAGGAAGAAATTAAATAGTTTCAGCAGCAGGACAGATTAAAGATGGACCTCTAGTAAGGTAATATTAATTCAATTCAATTCAATTCAATTCAGTTTATTTATATAGCGCCAATTCACAACACATGTCGTCTCAAGGCACTTCACAAAAGTCAGGTACATGCATTACAATTAATCCAAATCATTGAACAGTGCAGTCAGATTCTGTTATTTATTCAAATTGGATAAAAAGTTTTTCTATCTAAGGAAACCCAGCAGATTGCATCCAGTCAGTGACTTGCAGCAGTCACTCCTCCCGGATGAGCATGTAGAGACAGTGGACAGTCACTGGCGTTGACTTTGCAGCAATCCCTCATACTGAGCATGCATGTAGCGACAGTGGAGAGGAAAAACTCCCTTTTAACAGGAAGAAACCTCTAGCAGAACCAGGCTCAGTGTGAGCGGCCATCTGCCACGACCTACTGGGGGTTAGAGAGAACAGAGCAGAGACACAAAGAGAACAAAGAAGCACTGATCCAGGAGTACTTTCTATGGGAAGGAAAAGTTAAATGTTAATGGATGTAGCTCCTTTAGTCGTTTCACCTAAAAAAGAAAGAACAGATAAACTCTGAGCCAGTTTTCAAGGTTAGAGTCTGAAAGAGAGCACATAGAGTTAGTTACAGTAAAAGCTCCGTCAGTAGCTATGTCTATTAGTAAGGATAAATAAATTTTAGTAAACAATTATTACTAATAATGAATACAAAGTCAGGAAAATTACAAACAATATAGTACAAAATAATTTAAATATTATTTACAGACTAAAATGCTTTCAAAAATAAACATTTTGAACAAATTGGAAAATTTGGAAAAAGAAATTCTAAATAAATACAAACTCTAGACAAGATAAAATGCAATAATCTAAGCACTATATACATAGATGTCATTGAGGTGAATAAGTATTTGCTGTATTGTACATGAAGATGTCAGCAGCCTAAGCCTAAATGCCATCTGTCTGTGGAGAAGTTCTCTGGTGCTGCTATCTCCTCTCTAGCTTTTGAATGCAGCAGGAACCAGAGCTGAACCAGAGGGAACGACGCATTGATCTGCTGCGAATGCCTGTTTGTTCCCACCGTGATTCCAGGACCAAATCTACCTTTCAACACGCCTCTCTTCTCCTCCACCAGCAGGTTCCGCTCCTCTGTTCGATTTGGTTTTCTTCACCTTTTGTTCTCCAGTTTGTTTTGGTTGTTTTACCAAACTAACCCTCATTATACAAGAAGATCACAGTATAATGCTGACAGTTGATATATTTCAAATAAATGAAGCAGCATTATACGCAAATCAAAATAGTGATTTGTAAATAACATGTAAATAAGCTACATTCAAACATGTTGATGCTGTGTGAGAATTAATTTAATCTGGCTATTTTTATCATCATGATTTACACATTTTTGAACCCAGTCTAAATTCTATCATTGGTTAATTTCTCACAATTGATTACTAGAAGCACATTTGTTTTTTGTTTTTTTGTTGTTTCTTTTAACAACCAATCACAGCTCATAGACAACAGCATCACACCTAGCAATGGCGCCAACCGCACCTCACTGAGATAGGACTATCTGTTGTCTCCTTGCTCAGAGTCGCTCTCAGCAGCAAATTGAATTGCTCTTAAGCTAAGAGTCCTTGGCAGAAATTTTTACACTAACATTGGAGCTCTCTGAGAGGACTGAGAATCTTTGTGAATACGGGCCCAGATTCCTTTACTGACAAGGTTCTGAAGGCAGTTTAGAATTCATTGCTTCCAGATCACCAGCTTCCATCATAGGTAAGAGGAGACTGACCACAACCTTTAAAGCTGTCTTTAATCTCACTCACAACAAATCATAGTTGTCTTTTCTTAGTTCTTCTTTTGCAGTCTCGAACATTATTGTGGGGGCATTATGAAATTAAATTGAGTGATTTCTCCATTTAGAAATAAGAACAAGAAGCAAACAAACAAATTGACAACAATGGTGTGATTTGTATCTGAGCCGCCAGGTTTGTTTCCAAGCTCATTAAAGCAAATTTGTTCAAATTGTATATGGACTCCCTATTTAGAGTAAAATAAATTCCAATAATGGAGTACAAACCACTCAATAAACAGCAAATTTACCCTTTTCCTTGGGGTGTAAAACCAGCACAGAAAGCTATGAAAGTAAATCATTTCAATCCAGACTTTCTTGTTTAGAGATTAACTTACACTGCAAAATCCAATCTGGAGTCTTGAGCAATTTCCTCATTTGCAAGGTGAAGCTAAGCCCTGTGGGAGAACCAATTTGGCTCCATATAATGAGTCAAGTCACACATTTATTTGTTTCAGTGGAACTTCATTTATATGCACAAGAACCATGTCATTAGGAAGGACATTGTTTATGTTGTGTGTTGCGGCACAAAGTCTTTGTGGAAGAAATATATGGAGAAGGTGGGTGTGTAATAATAGCAGTTCAAAGAAAAATCTTTAATTGCTTTTAGAGGTGAAATGAGAGTCTGATTAGGTAATAATGAATTTGAGGAAAGATGGCTGCCAACTGTGAAATCATTTAAAGGCACAGTTACAGTGCAAAATGCTGAAAATATGTTACCTGATGAAAACAATGGGTACGCTACTTTGCAGAGGAAAAGATCGAGTCAACAGCAAAGTAAAATAACACACAGGTCTGTGTGTAAAGCTGAGTGCTATAAGCCTGATATGCTGCACAAAACAGAGGTCTCCAAGTCCAGTCCGCAAAAGCTACTATCCAGCAACTTTTAAATGCATCAATGCTCCAGCACACCTGAATCAAATGGCTGAATTCCCTCGTCAGCATTCAATCATTCCACTCTGCAGAGGCCTGGTAACAAGACATTCACTTGATTCAGGTGTGTTGCAGCTTGGATGCATCTAAAAGCTGTTGGATAGTAGCTCTCCAGGACCGGACTTGGGCACCCCTGATATAAAAGCAAGCTGTTGTTGCCCTGTTGTCGAGTTGTTGCCCTGTTATAGCAGTGACCGAGTCGACAAATAGAGACATCATTAACCTTTTTAAAAACTGATGTTTTGCTGAGAAGATGCAACGACTTGCTGCTAGCGATGCTAAAGTTAGCCTCTGCTTCAGAGCTTCCTGTTGGTAAACTAAATGACCATTTCACAGTTTCCCATGAATCTGGAGTTTGTTTACTCATCTATAGATCACATTTTTTATTTATTTAAATGTTTACACTAAGGAGTTTAGTTAAAACACAGGTTTGTCAATTGTGAAATTTGTGGGAATAAAAAGGAAGCATTTTCAATGCTGTTGTCATCAGGACCACCTTAGAATTAGACAAGCATAAAAATTGAAATGAACTAGTCACACCTGTAATGGATAGTGTTTGCTTTGTGAAACTTCTACTCTAAAATCAAATCATAATAATAAATGAATTTTATAATTGGAGGATGTGAAAGACAGTGACATCCAGACAGATGTGCAATAGTTTCAGTTTAAACATTACAACAGCAGGCTTTACATGAGGAGAAAAACTGGAAAAAACAATGATAAACCTAGCAGATCAAACCCATAGGGAACAAAAATGGCAGAATTTTTTTAGTCACTGAAGTGCTCAGCTCTGCGGTGTAAGATCTGTACTCTAGTGAAGTAGTTCTCACTTATACTTTGCTCTTGGGTTTGCACATCCAATAAGCATTCTATTCAGAAATGGAAACTTTAAATATTAAAACATTTAAGTTTTTATTCATTGCCTGAAGAATGTTTTGTACTTGCACACCCTTCATATGAACCTAAAATGTACTCACTCAGCAAATAATATCGGTTAAATGATGCAGCAGTTCAGCAGAAGCATAAAAAACAGAGATTTCATGAAGCCTGAACTCAATGAAAAAGTAAAGGTACTTTAGAGAGAAAAAGAAAATTCAAATCTGGGAATCGGGAGTTAGATTGCTGAAGATCAGCTAAAGCAGCCTGGGCAAGAACAATCAGGAAACAGTCTCATGGGAAACGTATTGTCAAAGGCGGTACTGTATGTTTGCTAAAGCAAATAAAAGCTTGTCCTCAAGATTCTCTTCTGCATATTTGCATTCTTTCCCTGTGATAGGAATTCTGGTAGCTTCTACGTGCCTTCAGCAACGTTCTGTCACCACAACTTCAACAGAGTCCACGAGGGATGCAAAGTTCAGAATAAACACAAGACTCATCATAAAGTACCTGACAATAATCCACATTTCCTGCATCTGCATTCCATCAGACCAATGCAACCAATTCCCTTTATGTTCTCATGTGGGCCCTGAACACCAAACAGAACATAAACCCTGATGGTTCTGATTACTACCGGTCCCCAAACATCCGTGCACGTGGAGTCATTTTCACTTATTCCAAAGCAAAGCTGACAATTGTAAAAAAAAAAACTAAAAAAAAAAAAAAAAAGAGGTAATGAAAGTTGTGCTTGAAGAAAAAGTCTGTTTTAGCATTCAGTGTGAAAGCATGGTCTGTGAGTGTTGCTGCACCCAGAAGCCATAAAGCTCTCTGCCAGATTATCACTGGAATTGGTTTGAAGTGCTCTGCTTGTTTGATCCATCTCTCCTGGAAATTTAAAGCAATCATTACACCAGATAAATCCCTGTCTCTTTTACCAGAGAAGATAACCCAGCTTTTTTTTTACTAAATATAAAATCTGTACTAATAAACCCATAAGAGAAGTGTCAATAAGCAAAACAACACATAATAAATACACCGATAAGCCTTTACATTTACACAAATAAAAACAACTAGCAGAGTTTAAATGCTGCATATACTGTGCCTTGTAAAAATATCCACAACCACCCAACTTCTTTACATGAGATGCACAACTGCAACTACAAATGTTTATGTACAGTGCTCAAAAAAATAAAGGGAACACTCAAATACAACATCCTAGAACTGAATGAATGAATTATTCTCATTGAATACTTTGTTCTGTACAAAGTTGAATGTGCTGACAACAAAAATCATCAATGGAAATCAAATTTGTTAAACAATGGAGGCCTGGATTTGGAGTCACACACAAAATGAAAGTGGAAAAACACACTACAGGCTGATCCAACTTTAATGTAATGTCCTTAAAACAAGTCAAAATGAGGCTCAGTATTGTGTGTGGCCTCCACGTGCCTGTATGACCTCTCTACAACACCTGGGCATGCTCCTGATGAGACGGCGGATGGTCTCCTGAGGGATCTCCTCCCAGACCTGGACTAAAGCATCCGCCAACTTCTGGACAGTCTGTGGTGCAACGTGACGTTGGTGGATTGAGCGAGACATGATGTCCCAGATGTGCTCAATCAGATTCAGGTCTGGGGAACAGGCGGTCCAGTCCATAGCTTTAATGTCTTCATCTTGCAGGAACTGCTGACACACTCCAGCCACATGAGGTCTAGCATTGTCCTGCATTAGGAGGAACACAGGGCCAACCGCACCACCATATGGTCTCACAAGGGGTCTGAGGATCTCATCTTGGTACCTAATGGCAGTCAGGCTACCTCTGGCGAGCACATGGAGGGCCATGCGGCCCTCAAAAGAAATGCCACCCCACACCATTACTGACCCACTGCCAAACCGGTCATGCTGAAGGATGTTGCAGGCAGCAGATCGCTCTCCACGGTGTCTCCAGACTCTGTCACGTCTGTCACATGTGCTCAGTGTGAACCTGCTTTCATCTGTGAAGAGTTTTGCCAATCCTGGTGTTCTCTGGCAAATGTCAAGCATCCTGCACGATGTTGGGCTGTGAGCACAACCCCCATTTGTGGACATCGGGCCCTCATACCATCCTCATGGAGTCGGTTTCTAACCGTTTGTGCAGACACATGCACATTTGTGGCCTGCTGGAGGACATTTTGCAGGGCTCTGGCAGTGCTCCTCCTGTTCCTCCTTGCACAAAGGCGGAGGTAGAGGTCCTGCTGCTGGGTTGTTGCCCTCCTACGGCCTCCTCCACGTCTCCTGGTGTACTGGTCTGTCTCCTGGTAGCGCCTCCAGGCTCTGGACACTACGCTGACAGACACAGCAAACCTTCTTGCCACAGCTCGCATTGATGTGCCATCCTGGATGAGCTGCCCTACCTGAGCCACTTGTGTGGGTTGTAGAGTCCGTCTCATGCTACCACGAGTGTGAAAGCACCACCAACATTCAAAAGTGACCAAAACATCAGCCAGAAAGCATAGATACTGAGAAGTGGTCTGTAGTCTCCACCTCCAGAACCACTCCTTTATTGAGTGTGTTTTACTAATCACCAAAGATTTCCCCCTGTTGTCTATTCCATTTGCACAACAGCATGTGAAATTGATTGTCAATCAGTGTTGCTTCCTAAGTGGACAGTTTGATTTCACAGAAGTTTGATTTACTTGGAGTTATATTGAGTTGTTTATTTTTTTGAGCAGTGCATGTTATTAGGTTTTTATCAGACTGAAATGTTTGTCTATTCTTCTTTGCAAAATAAATCAAGCTCAATGAGTGTGGATAAAGAATGATATGAATAATTAGATCCGAATCAGACCAGTCCATCTTCGGTTTAAATATGGTGCAAAAGTGGCTGTCAGTGAGTCCAAAAACTTTCTGAAACTAGCCCTAACTGACCCCAGCCCTAACTGTTTTTGCTCATCTTTTAATTATAAGAAGCTGAATTAAGAGCTTCACACCTGTAAGACATCAAATTTCCCTCAATTTTCAGCTTGTATTGTGCAAACTTTATGGAGACATTTAAACGCATCTGAGTCTTCATCAGAGTCAAAAGTGAACACGGCATTGAGGCAAGTAATTAAATGCAACCTGAAATGAGATTTAAAAAACTAAGTGGAAACTTAAGCACACTACAAGCCTATTGGTCAGCCAAGAAAAGGGCGGAGCTCATCTGTGTGTTCACTGTCCACACCTCCAACAGTTCTAAAGTCAAACTAACCAAATACTAACTAATACACAGTCTAAGACACTGGCAAAAACACATAAAAAAGGTTAAGATCCACAATATCAATATAAACTGTTTCATATAATAAACAATTGAAAAGGAACTTTATTACAAATTTGCTGTGTCTGCAACATAATAACAAAAAAATAACACAACCAAGTTTTCTTCAGTTTAATAAGAGTGTAAATCCAGTATGATTCTCTGCAACGTAAGATGTTAATAAGGTCATTTCCAGACATAATATTGGACAACTGCATAATCCACATTTTTGTACATATAGTAGGCTGTACAAATTTTGATTGTTGCCATTTCCTGCTTCCATAGTTTTAGATATATAGACATCCTGTGAACCTCATTAACTTGAAACCTCGTGTTAACTTTGAGCTCCTATCAGGACACTTAGGACACTTTTATGATGGAGTACATCAAATATACTCCAGGTTCATTATGCCATCTGCTATTTTTCTGAAAGAAGCTTTATTGAGATGAGTGACCTTTGCCTTGCAGGATCTAGTAAATTACTCTTGTCCTGGAGAACAAAGTCAATGTGCAGCTTGAGTCAGACCCTTAACAGCAGAAAACCCAAACCCTCAGTCTAAACTCTAACTACAATTAACGTGAAAGGCAATAGACTTTGAAACAAGACTCGGTGGCATGAAGATGAAAGCTAGGAAAAGGACAAGATGGACAATTGGAACACAAATCTGAACAGATTTTTGGACGTTGTGATTTTCAGCCCAGAACACATCAAACAACTCCTCTAATTGCTCTGTAGCTTTTACCAACTCTATCTTTGCCCAGTGAACATCTTTCTAAGCTCAGATGTTCAGGTACTCCATCCTCTATCCTCCACCCATCCCACAGCCCTTTACTCTTCATCATATCTGTTGCACAGCTTTCCCATCGTATCACGTCTCATTTCCAATCACTTGCTAAGGTGCAGACAAAATGTTAAGCAAAGTCCATATGTTCCTTCTTCCAATCACCGTGATTTCTCCAGATCCCATGAGAAATCACTTTTGGTTATTTGTGTGTCATGTGCGCCTGAAGAAAGGGCCAAGTTGAGGTTCAGGGGTTTGACATCGAATGAAAACGGTAATCTTGAGAGGCAGACTAAAGAAATTGGTTAGAGAAAGAAGAAAGNACTGATTCAAAAAAGCCTTTTTAACACCTCTGCAGCAGTTTCCTCTTCAAAAAATTTTGATACGCCCTCTTGAAAAGATGTCAATGACTGTTAAATAAATAATTGTAACCGTCATTTTCCTTGGCCAGAGCTTGCATGTCACAGAGATCGGCTTGGAACTGTCTCAATGGTCTGGTGACAAAAACTCTGTTTCTCGGGAACTTTATTCTTGCAGGTTTATGTAAAGTATAGGTATCTTCTCCTGATAAAAAATCTTTAACTTTTTCAACCGCTACCTTCTTCCCCGTTTCATTTTGCAAAACCCTCCTCAACCTTTCTATATCCCCTAAACTTCCCGGATTTGATGGGTTGTAATATACATTCTTCATCCTCCTTCTTTCAGACATCCCAGTCTTATGCTCACTCTGACAACTACTTGTTAAATAATGAAAAAACAAACACCTGAGGGTATATTTATACTTCTTTTATATTTTTACCCGTATTTAATAGAGAAACAGAATAAAAACACATTCAGATAATAAAGACCAATTCAAACATTGCAATCTTTAAAAAACAAAAACAAAACAGTTATATACTGTATGTATACCAGTAGAAAGCCGAGATGGGAATACAGAAAAGACAAAACAAGTCATCAAACATCTGAGATCGGATCGTAGCACTCTGAAACAGAGTTAAGCTGCTTGAGACAGTCATTACCACTCATCTTATCATATATATCCGTGATTGCACTATGGAAGCCTTGTACCGATTTCAGTTCATATAAAACGGTCTCTGCAATTGTTTTCACTCTGAAGTCATCTGCTTGTATGCGTCAAAGTGTCAGAAGTTTCTGAATAGCAGGAAGGAGCTTGGGGTTTATGAGTCGTCACACGATGCGTTGAAAGTTGATTTGGTAATACTCCTCCAATATCTCCAGGCACTGATGCTGTCGTTGGCTCGGGTGGTTCGTTATGCACCCGTAACAGGTTTCTTTGAGATAGTTCAAACAGGTTATGTTGAATAAATGAAGTATCGCTGTTTTCACCGTATTGATGAGAGCGGTTGAAATCCAGCCGTCAATTTCAATTCAATTCAGTTTCAATTCAGTTTATTATAATAGCGCCAATTCACAACACATGTCGTCTCAAGGCACTTCACAAAAGTCAGGTACATACATTCCAATTAATCTTAACCATTGAACAGTGCAGTCAGATTCAGTTTTTTATTCAAATTGGATAAAAAGTTTTTCTATCTAAGGAAAAGGAAACCCAGCAAATTGCATCCAGTCAGTGACTTGCAGCATTCCCTCCTCCCGGATGAACATGTAGAGACAGTGGACAGTCACTGGCGTTGACTTTGCAGCAATCCCTCATACTGAGCATGCATGTAGCGACAGTGGAGAGGAAAAAACCCCTTTTAACAGGAAGAAACCTCCAGCAGAACCAGGCTCAGGGGTGAGCGGCCATCTGCCACGACCGACTGGGGGTTTGAGAGAACAGAGCAGAGACACAAAGAGAACAAAGAAGGACTGATCCAGGAGTACTTTCTATGGGAAGGAAAAGGTAAATGTTAATGGATGTAGCTCCTTTAGTCGTTTCACCTAGAAAGAAGGAACAGATAAACTCTGAGCCAAGGTTTTCAAGTTTTGAGTCTGAAGAGAGCACATAGAGTTAGTCACAGTAAAAGCTCAGTCAGTAGCTATGTCTAGGAGAGAGAAAGGGTTAAACACTGAAAGACAGGGCCATGTGGATCATCGGTAGAGGGTGAGCATTAAGTTGTTGCCCGAGAAGCTTGGGGGGATTCCCCTCTCCAGAAAGGGTTACAGCTAGACACAGAGTCAGGCCAGGTGTAGCTTCTAGGAAGAGAAAAGAAGGGGAAACAAATTTAAAAGCTGAAAATAACAGCAAATAATGCAAAATTGGAGAGTAGTGTGAGAAAGTAGCGAAGAGGGTGAAAGTGGTCATTATGTCCTCCAGCAGGCCTAAGCCTATAGCAGCATAACTACAGAGATAGCTCAGGATAAACTAAGCCACCCCCTAACTATAAGCTTTATCAAAAAGGGAAAAATTTTTTAAACCTAGCCTTAAAAGTAAAACGGGTTTTGTCCATCTAGAGCCCACTGATGGCCATTGTTAAAACAAAAAAACCACAACGTTTGGGGGAAAAACCTTTCTCTGTCAGATTTGACCCAAAAACCATTGGAAAAGAAGAGGGGGCCCATACAGGTAGCAGAAATGGAGGGTGTGTTTCATCACCCTGATTACTCTCCTCCTCCCCCCGGTGAAGGCTGAGGGGTAGGTATCGGTCTGGAGTTTGGGGGGGGGTGAGATGCTGATGGTTTCCCCTCGTCCTCCACGATCACCCTCTTGTCTTCAGGTTGGATATCTGTGTGTACAGACTCAGCCACGCATAGCGGTGAATAGAGGTCGGGAGAAGGCGAATGATACGATCTGAGGTTTGGTACCTTGGGGTTTGCCTGGACTGAAGAGGGATTCAGAGAGCTGCAATGATGAGGTGGCTGGTGAGTAGAGGTCTGGAGAAGGTGGATGATAGGGCCCCGGGTTTGTTGAAGCTTTCATCATGCTCGGGGAGAGAAAAAGGGTCTTTTTTGGCGGTTGTAGAGGCCCCAGTATGGTTTTTTTTCCCTTACGTTTTTATACCTCTCAAGGTCTGCTGCCTGCCGTTGTGAAAAAGAGTTTGTGAGCTCGCAGTTAGACCCTGATATATAGCGCAGGAAGGGGGGGGGTCCTCAAAAAAGGGGGGGGGTCCTAAAAAGAGGGTGGGCTTTAGATCCACAACAGGGAACGTCAGCATTTTTTTTCACTGACAAAAACATCAGTCCAGCAGCGTGAATTTTGGAAAAGGGGTTGGGAAAAGACACTGTCCAAATTTTCATTCATCTTCTCAACCCAAGCATCATACGGTAGAGCCAGCACTGTCTTGAATACCCCCGCAGTTCTGATTGAATGCCCCCCAACAAAAAACAGATCTGGGGGGATCGTCTGGTTGTTCTTGCGTTTGCTTGCCTGAAAAGACCAGGGGGCCATTTGCTGGGTTTTTTGCCCCCCACACTGCACTAAAAAGAGGTTCTCTCGCAGCTTTTTCAACATCGGAAGGACACATTCTCATCCTTTTTTGCTGGTCGAGGTGAGCTTTCATCTTCATCCTCCCTCTCGTAACACAGAGACTGATTCAGGGTTATCGTTAAGGTGGGGGATTGCCACCCCGTAACACAGCCAAGCGGTTGTGTGTGAGAGTACACAGAGCCAATGATCCATTAAAAAACCCCTGTTTTGAAAAAATTGATACAGGCAAAACTTCCTATTTCGTACAAGAAAATATCCCCCCAGCTATCACTCAGACCATATGGTTTTCCAAAAAAGACCACTCTTCCTGCAGAGTGTCGAACGGAGGGCCCTTTTTACCTTGCATAGGTAATATGTTGATTTCTTTGGGGCATCCAAATTTCACGGCGCGTATGCCTGTAGACGGTTACTGGGGTTTCACCCATAAAAGAGTCGTACGTCTTAGCTGACCCCTAAGGCCTGTTTTTTTCCCCTTGTTTTTTGGGGAAGTTGGATTATCATCTGCAGAGCATGTTACGATAGGAATTCCGATCTCAGATGAGGAAGTAGATGATGTAGATGGTTGGTCATCATCTCGGCACGCCTTGCTTTTCTCCCCGGTTTGATGAAAAACTCTCTGAACTGTAACTACTGTTCAATGAGTGTTCTGTTCCAGCGAATGCTGCAGGTAAATAGCAGTGTTTTCTGCTAGTATTTCAAAACAAACACTGAAGCACGGCCCTCTGTTTTTTTAATTCGTGCATGGTTACACCCCTTGGTCACACCCCCAACACCCCCACCCGCCCCCGAGACACCTCGGCTAAGCCGCAGACGCGTTAATTCAATAAACAGGGAATGTGAATTGTCAGAGACAATGTTCGACACTTTAGGCCAGGAAGGACCAAAAGGCCCCCTTTTATTTACTTTTGACTACAGTCCGTGTTGAAGACTTTGTCTGAGTCAATCCACAAAAAGACAGTGACATGGCTCTGAGGTCTGATCACCTATTCAATAAACAGTGGATGTGTATTGACTAAGACAATGCTCGCCCCTTTGGGTCACGAAGGGGCAACGGTCCCTCGAAAATTACTTTGACTACAGTCAGTGTGAAGACTTTGAGACAATTTTTCACAAAAAAACAGCTGCGGATGTCGGGCCCTTTAATTTAAAAAAACAGTGACATGTCTGAGGACTTAAAAAACTTTTATTTTTTAATTTTTTTCAGTTTTTTTGTGATGTTTAACCATAGACCACCACCTACAGGTTAAAACCCTCTGGCTCCCACGGGGATGAGGAGAAAACTGTTTTCTCTAAATCCTCTATAAAATTGCTCTAAGATGAAAAAGAAAAATTAAGGAAACTAAAAATTATCATCCATTTTCCAAATGGAGTCTCTCATGATTCCAAAAAAAGGTCTTTTTAGCTGTAGAATCCCCTTTCTAATTTTTGGGAAACAGCATACTGAGCACTCATAAAATTTTTTGATAATTCCATGTTTGGCTTACTTTTTATAAATTTTTTTTCATTTATTTGTTTCTCTGTTTTTAGATCATCTCTACAAGTTGCTGGTGCAGATTAGATTACTCAAACATTTGAGCAGAGGACGAAAGGTTCTGTATCTACTTTTTTCCCTTCCTTGTTTCTAAATAACCCCTGCATTAAAACAAAATTAATTTACAATTCTGTCAGGTTCTCTTTTTATCAGAATTTTGTGTGACGTGCCTGCATTAACCTGAGTGACCTTTAAAGTGGAGAAACTACATGTTTTTTTTATGTAAAAACATCTAAAAACATACAATTAGAAAGATTCGCTTCCTTGTGATGACAACATCCGGTTAATGACGATATCTGGTTACGCCACCGGAAGTCCCGCCCTAGCATGTCCCGCCACAGGAAAGCCCGCCCACCTGTCAAAATGTTCACACCTCGTTTGATTGAAGGATGTACATTTAGTCTCTGTCAAGGTGAAAAAAAACTGTAAAATTACTTTTTCTTTAAACTAATGACTTAAATTACCTTTATTATAAACCAACTTGAAATTAGATTAATCGCAATAAATTAGCTAACAGATATTAATCTATCAACATCCCCCAAAAAACATGAATTACTTTTCAAAATCCTTTTTTTTTATAAATTTATTTATGATTTTTCAGAGTTAAACAGCCAAGACAGAAGAAAAACGACAACAACAAAAAGTAAAACAAATACAACACGAACAAAAATCAACAGGACAAAGCAGTCAAACCAGTGTCAGCTTACTGGAGAACTGATAAAAGAGGATAAAATATGAACACATCAGACCGTAGAGCATAATCATGCACGAGACACGAGTCAAAGGGAACAACCGACATCGTATCAAACAGTTCACCATAAAACACGGAATATCAATAAAAGATGAAAGCAATAAATTATAATTACAGTAATAACAATAATAACAAAGAAGGACAAAACAAATACAGGTCCAGATTATTTTGTATGTATCTATTAAAAGGACCCCACATATCAAGGAACTTATGATGGTTGTCTGACAAAGAGTATCGAATTTCTTCAAGATAGATACAGGACACCATATCATTAAGCCATTTCTTAAAACAGGGAGGGGTAGAGCATTTCCATTCCCGCAGAATAACCCGCTTTGCAACCACTAAAGCAAACATTAGAGCCTGCTGCAGAGACATGGAAAGAGTAAAAGAGAATTTAGAGCAACCCAAAATTATCAAATGTTTATCCGGATATAGAAGCTTGCCATAAGCGTTACTATAAAATTTTAATATCCTGCACCAGAAGTCCGTAAGCTTAGGGCAGGAGCAAAACAGATGACCCCAAGTCCCATCATCTGATTTACATTCATCACATGTTGGTGAGACACAGGGAAATAGCTTATTGAGTTTGGTTTTAGAAAAGTGCAGACGATGGATAACCTTGAATTGAATAAGTTGCAATCTAGAATTAATGGAACAGGTTTTGATTCTTGACAGACTCAGATCCAACAGCTCATCTGAAATCTCACCTAGTGCATCAGAGGCCCAGGCCTCTTTTAAATGATTAGTAGATGGGGTTGAACTGAAAAGATTAAAAAACTGAGATATTAGCTTTTAGAGGTAAAGGGCTTTTTTATAAGCTCATAGAAACTATACTGCACCGGTGTGGTTTCAAAGTGGGGGAAATGCTGTCTGACAAAATTACGAGCTTGCAATTACCTGAAAAAGTGGCTAGAAGGAAGACCAAATTTTGATTGGAGTTGCGTGAAGGAAGCAAAGATATTATTGATGTATAAATCCTTAACAATAGCTATGCCCTTATTTAACCAGTGCTTAAAAACTACATCCATACTGCCTGGCTTAAATGCTGTGTTCTGAAAAATAGGAGCATAGATAGAAAAACCAGGGAGATTCAGGACAGTCTTTATCTGCTTCAGAATCCTGAATGAATTTTTTTGTATAAAATTATCCTTCAGCAACTGAAAAGGCAAAGAAAAATTGGAAAACAGTACAGCAGCAAGAGAGGAAGTAGTAAGTGCTAAGGACGTAAGGTTTTCATTCAGCGGCCGGTTGGGCAATAGCGAGTCAACTCTCTTTACACCTCGGATAGACATGACTCCAAAAAACCCAGGTTCTGGCATTACAAGCCCAGTAATAATAATGTAGAACAGGAAGGCCTAGACCACCGTCAGCAGTAGGTTTATGTAGGTGAGACTTTGAGATTCGAGGGTTGTTTACCGGCCCAGACAAAAGGAATTATAATGGAATCTATCATCTTAAAAAAAGGAAGCAGTGAGATAAAAATTGGTATATTTTGAAAAAGATAAGTCAATTTCAGAAGGGCCACCATCTTGACAGCATTAACACGACCAATTAAGGAAAGAGGGAGGAGCTTCCACCCGTCGACCATAGATTTAAGTTTATTTATTAAATCCAGAAAGTCATGTTTAAAAAGGAGTTTAGGGTCCCTTGTGATATTTATCCCCAGATACTCAAAATAACAAGTGGAAACTTTGAATGGCAGGTTACTAAGAAAAGCAGTGTACATACCATCTGAAAGAGGCATAAATAGACTTTGTCCCAATTTATAGTAAAACCGGAAAACTTGCCAAATTTTTTTATAACTGAAGAAGCGGAGAAAGAGAGATTGTGACATCTAAAAGAGTCAAGATAACATCGTCCGCGCAAAGGCCAATGGGACTATCTGTAACATAGTCCGAAAAGGTCGCTGTTTAGTAGCTTAAATGACGGTATGAGGTAACATTAGAGCAATCACTGCCTTTCTTCTGGAGAAGACAGACATTAGCGTCATACAAACTCTGGGGAATTACTCCCTCCCTTACTGAAGAGTTCACCATACGCAGAAGAAGAGGGGCAACCAGATCCAAGTGACTTTTATAGAATTCTATTCCAAACCTATCCGGACCACTAGCTTTACCAGAGGATAATGAGCGTATTGCAGATTTAATTTCTTCAATTGGAAAATTAGAGTCCAAGTCTACCCTGGTGGTTCCATCCAGAACAGGTACATTTAAATTGTTTAGGAAGTCTTTAGTATCAGAACTGGTAGCACTAGTCTTGGAAGTGTATAAATTGCTGTAATATTTGAAGTCATTTATGAGGTTAGGGTCAGTTAACATTAGGCCAGAGGGGGAAGAAATTTAAGTTCAAGAATCCTTCATGAGGACAAATATATCGAGGCACGTGACGTCGCCCGGTACGGCGGAGCCGGGGTCCCACCCTGGAGCCAGGCCTGGGGTCGGGACTCGTCGGAGAGCGCCTGGTTGGCCGGGTTGCTCCTCACGGGACCCGGCCGGCCATCCCCCAGTGGGCCCACCACCTGCAGGGGGAACCGTGAGGGACCGGTGCAAAGAGGATTGGGTGGCGGACGAAGGTGGAGACCTCAGCGGCCCGATCCCCGGATGCTTAGGCTGGCTCTAGGGACGTGAAATGTTACCTCGGTGGGGGGGGAGGAGCCTGAGCTTGTGCGGGAGGTCGAGAGATATCGACTAGAAATAGTCGGGCTCGCCCCCAAGCACAGCGTGGGCTCTGGAACCCATCTCTTTGAGAGGGGCTGGACTCTCTTCTACTCTGGAGTGGCCCACGGGGAGAGGCGGCGGGCTGGGGTGGGTTTGCTTGTTGCCCCCCAGCTCAGCCATCTCGTGTTGGGGTTTACCCCGGTGGATGAGAGGGTCGCATCCCTGCGCCTTCGGGTCGGGGATAGGTCTCTGACTGTCGTTTCGGCCTACGGGCCGAGCAGTAGTGCGGAGTACCCGGCCTTCTTGGTGTCCCTGTCGGGGGTGCTGGATAGTGCCCCTCCCGGGGACTTCATTATTCTGCTGGGGGACTTCAACGCCCACATGGGAAACGACAGTGACACCTGGAGAGGCGTGATCGGGAGGAATGGCCTCCCCGATCTGAATCCGAGTGGTGTTTTGTTATTGGACTTCTGTGCTAGTCACGGATTGTCCATAATGAACAACCATGTTCAAGCATAAGGTGTCCATCATTTGCACTTGGCACCAGGACACCCTAGGCAGGAGGTCAATGATCGACTTTTGTTGTTGATCATCAGAGCTTCGGCCGCATGTTTTGGAAAACTCGGGTGACGAGAGGGGCTAAAGGCTGTCCACTGATCACCACCTGGTGGTGATTTTGGATCCGCTGGAGGAGGAGAAAGCCGGGGGACAGACTTGGCAGGCCCAAGCGCATAGTGAGGGTCTGCTGGGAACGCCTGGCGGAGCCCTCGGCCAGGGATGTATTCAACTCCCACCTCCAGGAGAGCTTTGACCAGATTCCGGGGGATGTTGGAGACATAGAGTCCGAGTGGACCATGTTCTCCACATCTATTGTCGATGCTGCTGCCCGTAGCTGCGGCCGTAAGGTCTGCGGTGCCTGTCGCGGTGGCAATCCCAGAACCCGGTGGTGGACACTGGCAGTAAGGGATGCTGTCAAGCTGGAGAAGGAGTCCTATCGGCTGTGGTTGGCTTGTGGGACTCCTGAGGCGGCTGACGGGTACCGTGAGGCCAAGCGTGCTGCGGCCCGGGCTGTGGCAGAGGCAAAAACCCGGGCCTGGGAGGAGTTCGGTTGAGGCCATGGAGAAGGGGCTACCGGTCGGCCTCGAAGCGATTCTGGCAAACCGTTCCCGGGCCTCAGGAAGGGGGAAGCAGTGCTTCGCCAACACTGTTTATAGTGGGGGTGGGAGGCTGCTGACCTCGACTGGGGACATTATCGGGCGGTGAAAGGAGTACTTTGAGGATCTCCTCATCCTGCCATCACGCATTCCCTGGTGGAACAGAGGCTGGGGACTCGGGGTTGGACTCTTTCATCACCCAGGCTGAAGTCACCGAGGGGGGTTTTAAAAAGCTCCGTGGTGGCAAGGCTTTGGGGGTGGATGAGATCCGCCCTGAGTACCTTAAATCTCTGGATGTTGTGGGGGTGTCATGGTTGACACCCTCTTCAACATTGCATGGCGTCGGGGGACAGTGCCTCTGGACTGGCAGACCGGGGTGGTGGTCCCCCTTCATAAGAAGGGGGACCGGAGGGTGTGTTCCAACTACAGGGGGATCACACTCCTCAGCCTCCCTGGTAAGGCCTACACCAGGGTATTGGAGAGGAGAGTCCGGCTGATAGTCGAACCTCGGCTTCAGGAGGAGCAGTGTGGTTTTCGTCCCGGCCGTGGAACACTGGACCAGCTCTATACCCTCTACAGGGTACTCGAGGGCTCATGGGAGTTTGCCCAACCGGTTCACATGTGTTTTGTGGACCTGGAGAAGGCATTCGACTGTGTCCCTCGTGATGCCTTGTGGGGGGTGCTCCAGGAGTATGGAATCGGGGGCCCTTTATTAGGGGCCCTCCGGTCCCTGTACAAGCGGAGCAGGAATTTGGTCCGCATTGCCGGCACTAAGTCTGACCTGTTCCCAGTGCATGTTGGACTCCGGCAGGGCTGCCCTTTGTCACCGGTCCTGTTCATAACTTTTATGGACAGGATTTCTAGACGCAGCCAAGGGCCGGAGGGGGTCTGGTTTGGGGACCAGTGGATTTCGTCTCTTCTTTTTGCAGATGACGTGGTCCTGCTGGCCCCCTCTAGCCAAGACCTACAGCATGCGCTGGGGCGGTTCACAGCCGAGTGTGAAGCGGCTGGGATGAGGATCAGCTCCTCCAAGTCAGAGGCCATGGTTCTCGACCAGAAAAGTGTAGCTTGTCCTCTTCAGGTTGGAGGGGAGTTTCTGCCTCAAGTGGAGGAGTTCAAGTATCTCGGGGTCTTGTTCACAAGTGAGGGAAGAATGGAGCGGGAGATCGACAGATGGATCGGTGCGGCTGCTGCAGTAATGGGGGTGCTGTGCCGGTCCGTTTTGGTGAAGAGAGAGCTGAGCCAACAAGCGAAGCTCTCGATTTACCGGTCGGTCTACTTTCCTACCCTCACCTATGGCCATGAACTTTGGGTCATGACCGAAAGAACGAGATCCCGGATACAAGCGGCTGAAATGAGCTTCCTCCGTAGGGTGGCCGGGCACTCCCTTAGAGATAGGGTAAGGAGCTCGGCCATTCGGGAGGGGCTCGGAGTAGAGCCGCTGCTCCTCCACATCGAGAGGAGCCAGCATGTAAGAACTGTCAATGCAAACAAACAAGAACTCCCTGTGTAAATAAAAAGGTTAAGTTGAGTCTAGTTATTAGTTTGGAGAGCAACAACTGAGAGAGAGAAGGTTAACCATAGGGTTCAGTGTATCAACTATAGAAAGAGAACACAAAGTTATTGACAGCATTCGCTTAGCCACTGGGCCCCTTCAGGAAGGAGCCATCCATCCATCCATCCATCCATCCATTCACCCCTCCCTCCGGGTGTTCTTTGTTTAGCATTGGATGGATGGATGCAGAAGAAAAGAGTGTGTGGGTGACCGAAGCACAGCAATGGCATAGATAGATAGATAGATAGATAGATATAGATAGATAGCATAGATAGATATCATTGCAATTTGAAATCTACAAATACCATTTTGCAAACGTTATATGGAGTTAATACCATGTGTCGTGCAATGATTTGTGTTTTTCTGTTTGAAGAAATGAGAGAACAAAAACTAAATTAAAGCTGCAAGTAGCATTGAAGGCCCTCGCACCTCAGCGCAACTCGGCCTGTGCAGCGACCGCAGGAGCCTGGCGTCGCCGGCTGCACGCCACCAACGAGGCTGCAGTTCAATTCCAAATGTCACCTCTAGGTGGCGCTGAGCGTCATGTCACGATCTTCAAGTATTCAAAATTTGGGGGAAATCCGACCTTCCAGATGGAAGCGGCACTCACTTGTGTATTAGTGCCTTAAGAGTCTACTGAGTGATTTTCAAGTCTCTAAGTCAAAAGCTGCAGGAGGAGTTTGCTTAGATATGCGGGCTAGAAAGGGCAAAACTGGGGTCAAAATGGCAAATTCACTCCAAAATGGCCGACTTCCTGTTGGGTTTGGACCAACGCTCCAAGAGACTTTTTTGTAGGTCCTGAGAAGTTACATATGTGTACCAAATTTCAGATTCCTCGGTCAAAGCATGGCTTGGGGCTGATTTTTTTAAAAATTTGTTTGGGGCGCTGTGGATGAATTAGGCCACGCCCACAAAATGCCTCATCAGATCTGTTTTGGGGACTGGACTAGGATCAATCACATTGAATTTGGTGCAGATCAGATGATCTATGTGGAAACGTATGGCCATGGTGTGACATCCAACTTCACCGTGTCACCACCGCCACGCCCAACTTTGGTGTGATTTGGCGTTTGTTTGGGAAAGTTATTGCATTTTTTCACTTTGGGTGCGCGAACGCCATTTTTGTGCCCCGGCAACGCCCCCTAAACATCGCCGAAAACTCACAATTTTGATAACTTTTAATCCCCCATGGCTTAACTGCATATTGACCAAATATGAAGCCGACAGCCCAAAATCCCTAGGAGTACGTTAACGTTCGAGGTGAGTAAAAGTGAAAAACGGCCAAAATTTGATTGGCCTACGAAGACTTTCTGTTTCTAAATCAACTGAACAAAATTATTTATTCCTGACTGGTGTCCTGGTTCTGAGTTTAGATATCAAAGCTCCTCAGTTTGTTTTTGCAAATCAATTGTCTCTGCTCTTTCATGGGTTGTGGGGTTTCTGTTCAGCGAAGTTTTTGATTAATGGTGTCTTTGAATGCTGTGACCATCTCATGAGATGGTTGGACTGGCTGTCAGAGAGAAAAGACTGATGAACTCACAGCTTTCTGTTTTAAATCTTTCCTTCTCACCTGTTTATTTTGCTATTTTGCAGTAATGTTGTGTGTGTTTGGGATCATGTCTTGAGACAGAGCATATGCATAGGATAGCATGAGATTGAATAATATTATTGGGTTATCGCTGCATTTAAGTAACTCTTGCATAGATTCTGTATTAGTGATACTTATGTGCAGCATAAATGAAATTTCTAAATTGAGACACTCATGGCAGGGAGTCTTTTGACATAAAGTGAGCTGACAGGAAATGGGGTGGAGAGAGGGGGAGACGTGCAGCAAACATCAACGGGCTGGGACTCGAACCCATGACAGTCACGTCAAGGAACAAGGCCTCCATACATGGGACAAGCGCTTAACTCCTGTGCCACCACCGTGCCTTGAAGTTAACACTATTAACTAGTAAAACGCAACATAGTAGTCATGTAATTTCCTCAGAATTTCCAACACAGAAAACAGCTAATTAAATATATATTTATTTCAGGACTCTAACGTATCAAACACAAACCATAACTTTTCTATACAGAAAACCTAGATAAAAAACTGACAGCAAAACATGATAATTAGAAAGAGTCTAAACCTTGGAAAAACTCGACATAAGTTGGTTTTAAATATAATGAAAAACAGAGACTATATTGGATAATCTCAAAGTAATTTACAACTTAAGGCTTCTCGTTGCAGAATTTTTAATGATAGTATGACAGATGTATCAATACAGCACCTTCTATAATCATTTTACATTATATTTAATCTTCCATTTTTGCATTTCTGTGAATCTGCACAGACCCACGATTTGACAACCCAGCCTCTTGTTTTGCTTCGAGCGTGATGTTTACTGTGTGAGTGTGTCTGCTTATTTTAGAAGGAAATACCACAACCATTCATCATCATCATGACACAATCATGAGCTCATCCCGTATACAAGCAGGTAACATTGACAAAGCTGCCCATCCTTGTGTCACATTACTGTGATTCTGCACACCACCTACATGCTCATTAAGTTTCTGTGGAGCTGCTTCTGCTCTACAAGGGACCAGTGCAATCATTTTCCTCTGGAGATGCAAGATCCAAAATGTTGTACATTCAGAATCCTCCAAAAATCAAACTCAAAGCACTTAAAAATATTTTTTAGAGCGGTTTAAAACATTTCACTTGCTCACATCTATTTTCCCTATGTAAAGGTCAAATAGAAATTTAAAATAAGATTAGGGTAGTAATAGTTTCAAGCTGTTTTAGGCAAATAATCAAACATTTTGGCTCGTTTCAAGTTTTAAAAACACTGCAGTGAGGGTATTTTCTGGTATAACGTAACCTGTAAATTCTTGAGCATAGTTTAAGCAAAGCTGAATCTTACTGATTTGTTGGGGTTTTATTTATGTGCAAATAAAACGGAAAAACTTTAGTATAATAAACAAATCTAAACCTTGGTGCATCTGAAATAGCTTTGTTAATGTTTTAAGGGACTAAAAGATGCTCACAATGAGATTCCCTCACTTCATCTTTTTAACTTGTTAACGACATGATGGTGAAATAAACAGATTGTGTTGCTGGTCAACTTTGGACCTCTGCAGTACTTTTACAAAAACAACAACCAAGGTTTGCTTGGATTTGATGGATGCAGCCCTGCTTTGCTTCATTTGGAACTCATTGCACCTCTTCTCCGACCTTCACTCAAACCACTTTCTGGTTGGTTCACCAATGCTGAAGGGAGTAGTGGGGTACTTCTTACAATATAAAACACTGTAATAGCTAGTATTCTACAATAACAGCAACTTACAATTAAATTAATTTTAACTTTATTGCTTCTTGTAAATACCTTTCTGACAAAGCCCTCTCTTGAGTAACTATAGTGATTGATTTTTAAAAACAAAAACAAACTGAGGTAATTAAATGCTAAATTGAAGGCTGAACTCTGTTTTCCTGGATTACCCCTCCACCCATCCATTGCCACTTAACTGAGGAAATGGTTAAAATATCCCACTGAGAAATGGGACACTCCTTCAAGAAGCTGCTCCATCATCCTTGTATTTATTTATACATAACTTAATATGCTGTTATATCTCACACATCATAATAAAGACCATGTAATTAATGCTGTAGCAGAAATCAGCATACCATACTTTTATACCAGTTAAGCACAAAAATACCACAAATGTATGTTTTTAGATTTCTGATAAGTATTGCAATTACACAAAAAATGTGTTATATAATTATCTGTTCCACAATTTTTAACATACTTGATGTAATGTTAATGTTTCGGAGTGTCCCAACATTAATATGAGTATCTGTAGAGGGAGCTTAAAATTAGGGTGATGGCAAAGAGGCTAGTTGTAAGGAACTAAAAAAATCCAAAACATTGTTATGCAACAAAATACAAACAATTCGGTTCACTGTTTGATATATCCATGCTTCTTTAATGGTATGTTTTGTTATTTTTTGTTTTATAATCCAAACCGAAAAGGCTACTTCAATAACCCTGAGGGGTCCAAGCTGACTGAACTTAATGAACAGAGTACAAAGCAATTTTATAACCTGTTTTTAATGAAATACTGTCTAAACAACAGAAATTAGTAAGGCACTGGAATAGCAAACAACTGGTTGTGTTTATTATACTGTACGTGTATTGTTTAGTCATAAAAACTCAAGAGTTTTAATCAGTTTATGTTTAAACTAGTGAGAAAGCAATTAAATCAAGCCTGTCCAGATCTGCAGTGCTCGTGAACTGGGGTGAAAAAAGAGCACAATAAGAAACAGCCGATGGCAGAAAAACTCTGTGGTGTGTACTGAAGCAGAGTCCCAAGCCATTTTGTTTTGGTTTACTTCCTTGGAGTGGTGAGAGAGACTCCAGTAAAAGTTTTGTAAGTCTTTCCCGACTTTAGTCCTGAGAGGCAGAATGACGACACTTGCTTCAGGTGTTCCTTAGCAACCACCGCTGACAATAAACCTCGACTTTGCATCCACCTCCTAAACACATCATCGGTTTTCATCATTCAGATAAAGCAACCAGAAATATTTTAGGACAAATAGAAAGGAAAACTAATAAGCTCATTGTCCATTTGGGCTTTGCTTTGTTTAAATCAGATAATCCAACATACATGGCAGGTGGCAGCTGATTAACACACCACCATTAGAGGCATTAGGAAGGTTGGTGTATTCAGGTGGACTAATAGTGAGAGCTTGGCAGTACCCTATGATTCCTACAGGCTGGCTGCGGGGCACAGTGTTAATAAAGATGCAAGTTGCAGCTGAAGCAGTGGATACATCACTGCAGCCTGTCTTTCAGGTTAGATACATAATGATCCTAATGTACAAGTTTTAAATAATTATTTTCTAAAGGGTTACTCTCAGGAATTTCTGGTAGCAATGTATTTGCCTGTAGCACTGAAGCAAACAACAAATAGGACTGTATGCCCCAAATATTTACAAACTGCACTTTATATAAGGATTAATAATATGTCGGTTGCTTGTGTAGTATTTTTAAAGTGATAAGTATCCATGCCTCACACTAAACTGCTAAAACTCCAGCTAACATAAAATTCACAAGGACAAGCTCTTCATTTTAAAAAGGTACTGTTTATGATTGTTGATTGTATGCTACAGTACCTTTATCTGCCTGTCTTGTCCTGCACTCACAGTCTCCGTTATGGTCGCAGTGGCCTTGTTTGAGCTCCTGCGGGATGCTGGGACATGTAACTAGGCCTGGGACAGCCGATGTACCCTCCCCCGCTCGTACAGTGGAAGAGAGAGAATGACAGCAAACAGAGAGACCGTACACTCTTTGGGAACACAACGCTGCTCTGACACCGGGATCACACAGCTCTCCTCCTTTTGTCTGCCCTTCTGCTTCTCCAGCTGTAACTGTCGCCACCTTCTGAGCGATGCTGAGGCAGTTTCCCCCCCCCTTCTCTTTGCCCTGATTCTGTGTCACAGCTGCTTCCTGGATTGCACCGGTTTTCAGTGCATGAACAGCACAGCCTTCAAGCTCCCGGATTTAAGTACTTGGTTGGTGCATACCACGTGGCAAAAAAGGGGACGGAGTGGGGCGGACTGCATCAAGCTCTATTGTGCTGTAAAATGGAGGGGGGCCCCGGGATAAGTAGCCACTCCCACTTCTTCTCCTCCTCCCACCTCTTCTTCATGAGCACAAGACTTCAATTATCTCATGAGTCCAATCTTGCACATAAAACTGCATTTGATGTTATTTATTTCAGCTGATTACTTTTTGATTTCTAACTGAGGTTTGTTAAGGTCTAAAATATCTCTCCTTTTCACATGGCAGCTCTGTGAAATTTGTCATAAGGTATGACTACTCTTTAGAAAATCTCATGAGGCTTCATGTGCAATTACGTTTACATGGAGGTTAGCTTGTTGTTTTTAACCAAAAAAACCAGCAACTGTAGGAGTTAGAATGAGAAGAGGAATGTCCTTAAATTTACAGACGATACGGTTATTGTTAGTCTGCTGTGCAGTGAGGACAAGCAAGGCCCTGTTTCAAGGACTTTGTCGACGGGTGTGAAGGAGCAAGTAGGTATATCTGCAACAAGTGAAGGAGTAACCTAAGTGAAGTGAAAACGTCACTGGATGACGATGTCACCAATGGCGTTTCCTTACATTTTAAATGATTAGCTACTTGTCTACATACATGTGCCTAAAATGAATTGACACCATTTCAAATATAATTCTAAACAACCAACTTCATGAGCGAAGAGCGCATAACTTTCATTCCTTTCGTCCCGCCTTGCAACTGCTGAAAGTCAGGAAAAAAAGAGGGAAAACGGGGCCAATTTCACGAATCAATGTTTGTGTGGACCATACACCTAAACTGTCGAACCTCCCACTTACAGTCTGCAGATGTACTCCTCTCTGATGAAGCCCATCTTTACTTGAACACAGTCAAAAAGAACATACAGGGGTTGGACAATGAAACTGAAACACCTGTCATTTTAGTGTGGGAGGTTTCATGGCTAAATTGGACCAGCCTGGTAGCCAGTCTTCATTGATTGCACATTGCACCAGTAAGAGCAGAGTGTGAAGGTTCAATTAGCTGGGGAGGAGCACAGTTTTGCTCAAAATATTGAAATGCACACAACATTATGGGTGACATGCCAGAGTTCAAAAGAGGACAAATTGTTGGTTCACGTCTTGCTGGCCATTCTTGAGGACCATGTGCATCCAATGGTTCAAACATTGTATCCTGAAGGCGGTGCCGTGTATCAGGATGACAATGCACCAATACACACAGCAAGACTGGTGAAAGATTGGTTTGATGAACATGAAAGTGAAGTTGAACATCTCCCATGGCCTGCACAGTCACCAGATCTAAATATTATTGAGCGCACTTTGGGTGTTTTGGAGGAGCGAGTCAGGAAACGTTTTCCTCCACCAGTATCACGTAGTGACCTGGCCACTATCCTGCAAGAAGAATGGCTTAAAATCCCTCTGACCACTGTGCAGGACTTGTATATGTCATTCCCAAGACGAATTGACGCTGTATTGGCCGCAAAAGGAGGCCCTACACCATACTAATAAATGATTGTGGTCTAAAACCAGGTGATTCAGTTTCATTGTCCAACCCCTGTATGTGAGGAGCAATAGGATGAACTGAAACAATAAATTAAACAATAATAACTTCCTTCTAATTTCATTTATTTAAAATAAATCCTCGACATTATTTAGGCTTTAAAAGTCCCAGAGTAAAACGAGCAGAATCTAAAATCTAATTTATTTTGGGACCTTCAGCTCTCTATCTCAGTCAAGTCAAGCAATTTTGATGCTGTTACATTTTTCTCAGATCGATTATATTACAACTAAAATCTGAATCTTATATTGAAAGTTGTCCTAAAAATTAGGGCTGAAACTATTAATCGGAATAATCATGATTAATCAAATAATCGTTAACCAGAGTATACAGACCCTAAAACATGCCATTTGCTGAAAGGACAACTCATATCCGATTTTTAATGGCTTAATCGAAAAAATAGTCGATTAGCAGTTTAATCGATTAGCAAAATAATTGTTAGTTGCAGCCCTACTCAAAATCCAATATAGTTGTACATACAATATAAAGCATAACAAGAACTGCAGTAATGAAGTTATTTGTGCTTCTGATGGTAAGAAATCTGAGCCATGAGGACCGAAAACTTAGTGTAGAACCGCTTTAAGATCTTGCTGCAGGTGTTTGAATGCTTAAACAACGGACAAATGCACTGTTATTGGCCTGTGTTGCTAATAGTAGTTACCAACGGCGTGATATTAAAACATGACAATATTTTTTATAACAACAAAGACTTTATTTACCCAGCAATGGCCTATTGAGATACTGTAACTATTCCAGTGAGCCCGAGTCAAAATGGCGGCATTAACATCATCTAAAATAGTTTAAGTAAAAACTACATGTAAAAATGTTTAACAAGGAAGAAGATAGAAACAAAACAAATATGGAATTTCATACACAAAAATCCAACAGATGTTAAATATTTAAAACTGTACAAACTAAAAGAGGTGAATAGTTTTTGGTAAAGCTGCAGTCAAGCATGAAGGGACAAAAGAAATAAAGAAACATTTTTCTTTTACCAGACTTATTCAGATCTGGAAAATAAATTAAATTCCATAGTTTTCTAGGTTTTTAAGACCATGAAGGAACCCTAAAATAAAGCAGTCAAATTAATAATAATCAGTGTGAAAGCCCTGCATTTATTAAGCATTATAAGGCTTTCGTCCTCTAGAAATTCATTGAAATATGAAATATTTCCATGCTCGATTTTCTTTTTTCCATACTTTTCCAGACATGCAAAATGACTCCAATTCTGAAAAATACTGTTTGATGTACTTTAAAGTCAAGACATAAATGTCACACAGCTGAAAAACATGTTGTTTCCCCTCATTAAGACTCACTGTAGCCTATAATAAAAACAAATGTGTCACACTGGGACATTTCCTAATACAGCATTTCAACATCACTGACAATGTGCAGCGTCAGTAGCTCAGACACAGTCCGAGACCACAGTTTGACTGTCCCTCAGTTCCCAAAGACTTCTCACATTTTTGTGGAGTGAACTCTGGCGGTCTGAACAAAAAGTTTACAGCTGTGATTACAGTGGAGCTCCTACAGCAACAAAACGCCTGGGAAGAAAGCAAGACACAAAGCTACTGCAAAAACAGATTTAATGCAGAAAATAATAAAAGGAAGAGTGGAGCAGTGAAGGAAAGATGGGGCTGAGTAGATGTCAACAAAATAAAAACACAAGAAAGAACTGAAGCTGATAAATATGCTGTTTATATTAGGGATGCACGATATACCGGCATTAACGTTGTAACATTTCTTTTACTAATCGCTGCGATAAACAAAACGGGGCCAAAATTAACAACGGATGTTTATTTCTATCTTGTTCCCTTGTTTGTGTCAGAAGGGTAGGGAAAAATAAAACTGGTAAATATTGGATATCAGCCATAAATGCAATTTTATCGGCCCATATTTTCATATCGGTGCATCCCTAGTTTATATACGATTTTAATCTGGTTACGATTAAGAGGATCAACAGGTAGAACCAACATGTTCATTCATGGGAACTTTTGTTTTGTTGAATAATTTTCCCATATTTCACTCCATTTTTTAATTTGTTTTCTATGAACGACTAACCAGCAACATAAAGCTAATTTCAACATAGAGAAAGCAACATGCTTTCAGTAATGTTTAAATCTCTGCAGCACAGAAATCCAAGACCAATGTTGTACAACTAAACCGCTTTAAAGAGTTCAAATTCCCTAAGATCCAGTAATCTTTGTGAAAACAGGATTTATTCTGCAATTTAACAGCCAAAGGGTTTGTGGCTCCTGTGAGAAAACAACGAACTCATTCAATGTTCAGATTATTTTAATCAGGATATGCTCTTATACACTGACTTTATTTTTAGCAGCTTCTGTAGGTTGCTAATCTTATTCCTATGTTTATGTAGAACAAGCAGAAATGGCATTATAGAACTAAACTGAACTGAAGCTGATGTGTCTTCTAAATAAACCTGAATTAAAATAATTTTTGTTCTTCTTATCCGTCATAATGTATCACCTGTTTTCCAACAGGTGATACATTAACGGATATTTGTGTGTGCCTTTATGACTCTGCTCCTACAGAAATATGTCCACTGAATCAAAAAACCAAATCCGTCTCTCAGGTCTTCTAGCCCAGGCGGTGGAGACCGTTTTGTACATGTGTTCTGCGGCCTCATCGTGACGTAGCGCTGCAGAGCGCAGCTTCATGCCAGCAGTGTCCTGTCAGCATTATTGTGGGGAGTGTAGGACATGGGGTTTGCTGCCAGGTGACACCAAGTCTTTGTCTTTTACAACATGGGTGCTCCCCATACCAGTGAAAGGATGTCAATTAGGTAGAAACACAGAAAGTAATTAAAAACAGACAAGAACTCTGAGGTTGGACTAATAAAAACAAAAGTAAGATGATGTTATTAAGTTTTTAGATTACAGAGATCTAAAATAAAAACAAAACTACACCCATATTGTATTTATTATTAATGTAAACCACTGGAATAGCAGACGGAAAAGCTGCTGTTCAGGCCTGTTTAGGCCAGGGGGGCGAGACGTCATCAGCCTATTTAATCAGATAAGAGCTCATTGATGGGTTGTGTGTGAGTCTTTCAGAGGAAACTAATGTGTTTTTCAATAAAGGTGAAGGTAACGTAAGCTCAGGATAAGAGTAGGTTAACATTTAGTCAGCAGGGCTGCTAATGAACAAAGAGACACTTCATTAGACTGTGGGAGCCGCTCTTAAAACTCTGGCAGTAAATGGAAAACATCATAAGTCAGGAAATAAACTGTGTGGGAAAGAAATCTGACAACTAGATGTTCAGATCAGCACTTTTTTGTCCCGGTCACTGATTCAAGTCATTTTAAAGCAGGCATTTGCTGACAGAATCCCAAAAAATGTAATAAATTCAAAGTCGTGTAAATGCTTGACAGCTTGGTCGCTTTAACATGTAGTAAAATAACAGGATATAATGTGGGAAGTATTTATATATTCTAGATTGAAAGGCATAATGTACATACTGCACAAGTCAAATGGGGGTAGATTTAATAAGCATTGGCCTCTTCCTGCTCCTTTTCGAACTGAATATGAAGGATTTATTTTATGTTTGATTAGTATTATTATTTTATTATATCTTTTTCTGACTTGTGTTGTTTACATGTTACAAAGATTTCATTCATTCATTAATTTATCTTCAGAGCAAATGATAAATTTAATTTACCTTCAGTTTTCAGAAGATACCAAGATTATCAAGCATGAGATTAACAATGCCAGCATTAAACTGGACAACAAACAGCAACAATGTCTTCCACATCAAGCCTTTTCTGTGCTCTTTATAGGTGGAAACGTTTTTAAGCCAAAGCTGAACAAGACACTGCAGCAGCTATAAAACTATATGCATGCATGGTGCATTTTGATTTCTGTTTTAATAGATTGTTTTCAGGGAACACCAGACTCAGATTCAAACATGTCCAGACGTGATAGACCAAGTTCAGACAGCGAAGGGCTTAATCTCATTAGGGTCATGAATGCAGCACATACAAAAAAACATTACTTAAACATACTTAAAACATCACCCTAAATGCCAGCAGACAAGCATGCACAGACTCATTACGTCAAGCCTTTAGCCCAGTTAGTTCCAGTGGACTCGGAGAACAACTGATTTCTGCATTACATAAACCCACTGAACTGCTTCATGTACTTAATGCATCAATACATGCATACCGAGTGCACAAAAGGTACAAATCCTTCATAGTACTTCAAAGAAGAGGCTTTAATCAAACACTGAGGCGCTTTCATTGTAACCAACACACACAGCTGCTACTAGACCAAACAGATTTGGTCTGAAATCCAGTTAAATATGTTCTAGTCCTTAACCAGCATCAAAAATTATTTCACATCACAGCCAAAGAGAGTCTGGTATCATGTTTGAGGCAGGTTGGGGTTAATCTGGATCAGTGATAGACCAGACACAGCTGCTCATCTCAGTTTTACAGAAGAAACACGATGTTATACTCATAGAAACGGTACAAATTCTTCTGCTGCGTGGATTATTTCACACATCCAATAATAATTTTGACAATTTAAATTTGTCTTTAAGTGGTGCTGACTTACACAACAGGTCAAAAGTTTGGAAGCAACTTTCAAGTTTCTGTTCCCATTTTTAAACCAGTCTAAGTCCTGAGGATGTTTAGATGATTTAAATGCAGGGTCAGACATTGCTTCCATTGAAACATTGAATTTCCTGACTTTACCTTTAATTTAGGCGGATTTTACCAGAATATTGCTGAATAAGAACTGAAAGTCAAGAAGGGCGTAGTTTTAGGGTTAAAAAGGTGGAGGCCTCAACAATCTCCTGGATCAAAGACTACCTGACCAACAGACCACAGTTTGTGAGACTTATGGGTTGTGTGTCTAACCAGGTAGTCAGCAGCACAGGAGCACCACAGGGGACGGTACTCTCACCATTCCTTTTCACTCTACACACCTCAGACCTCCAGGACCAGACAGACTCCTGTCATCTGCAGAAATACCGTGTTTTCCCGACTATAGAGCGCACCTCAATATAAGCCGCACCGGGCTAAAAGCCGCTGATATCGACTGAACTGATTACATAGGTTAACTGAACAAAACTAAACTGATTAGTTTCCGAATGGTGCCTCTAGCATAAAAGTGAAAGTGCTGATCCAACAAATCAGAAAAGTTATTGATTGGTTTATTCATCGTCCTCCTGCGCACTGAAACCACTGAAGTCATCTTCAGTGTCGGAGTTGAACAGCCTCAGAAAAGCTTCGTCACATACCTTTTATGTGTCGATGTCAGTGTTGCTCTCCGTGAAAATTAGCGCTTTCTTCTTCTTTGATTTCCAATTTTGACTTCCCACCTGTCTCGTTTTTTTCACTTTCTGCTAAAGCGCCCCCTGGCGGGTGAAGAAAAATCCACAGAAAAGCCGCACCTCATTATAAGCCGCATGGTTCAAAGCATGGGAAAAAAGTAGCGGCTTAAAGTCGGGAAAATACGGTACTTGGATGATTCTGCAGTCGTGGGGTGGATCAGAGATGGACAAGAAGCTGAGTACAGGGAGCTGGTGGACCACTTAGTGGCATGGGGTGGAAACAATTGTCTCATCTTAAACGTGAATAAAACAAAGGAGATGATTGTAGATTTAAATAGAAATTGGGAATAGCTCAAACACCATTTCCATCATGGTCTCCCAGCAGTAGAGATGGTGGAGGAGTACAAATACCTCGGTGTCACCTGGACAACAGACTGAAGTGGAGAGACAATAGTGAAGCCGTCTACAAGAAGGAACAGAGCAGACTGCAGTTCTTGAGGAGGCTTAGGTCCTTTAGTGTTTGCAGTAAGATGTTGCAGATCTTCTATAAGTCTGTTGTGGAGAGTATGATCTTCTCTGCCATCATCTGCTGGGGTAGCAGCATCATCATAAAATGAAGAACGTTGCAGACAACCCTGAGCATCCTCTTCATCAGACTGTCTTCAATCAGAGGCTTATTATATCCACTGTAATACAGACAGCTGCAGGATGTCCTTCCTGCCCACAGCTATCTATAACCACTCTCTGAAAAAACCTGCTTAATATGACTTACAGCAACATTTAATTTCCCTTTGGGATTAATAAAGTATTTCTAAATTGAAATGAAGATTAGCAGAAGTCAAAACTTCATTGCAAAAGTAAAAACACTGTTCAGGCCAGATAAGGTTAAAGGAAGTAAAAACCCAAATATCTGGTGAATACAGTAACATTTACATGAATGAATTACTCATAATGACCATGTTTGTTCTGTTGCAAAGCATAACGACTAAGCTTTTACTTAAGCATTTTATATTTCTTCCTTTCCAATTGCATGGACCTAGCACAGCAGAGGATGCAAAGCGGAGAAGTGATGGCATGCTGAACACATTATTGGAATCAGAGTATGGACCACATCAAACTTCATTCAGCGGACTGTCTCCAGGGACTCTCTGCCAGAGAATCACAGACACTGTGGCCAATACAGTGATTTGAATTGTTTTAATCTTTTTATACTGTATGATTTACATTGTGATGCTTTGGAAAATAGAAGGACTAGACAGACTCATAATCGGTAGATTGTAAAACTGTCTGATCCGTCTCTCTCTACCTTCATGGAGACATTTAAACTTCTCTATCTATGACTCGACCTGGGAGGATCCCTGAGGTCCACCTTCTTCTGGGTCAGAACCATATCCTTCACAGCGGTTCTTACATATTTTTTATGTAAATAATTCTGACTTTTCTTGACTTCGTTTTCCAGAGAAGTAAAGTTCACTGAGACTCATGGATGGATGGATGAAAAGCAAATGAGAGACGAAAGGATGGAAGGAAGGAAGATAGAAGGAAGGAAAAATGGGAGGGAGGGATCAAAGAAGGAATAATAGAAAGGTGTATAGGAGAAAGGAAGGAATTAAGGACAGAAGGAAGGACTATGACTCACAAAAAGCCTTGAAATACAAATGTTTTTCCACACTTCTTTTATATTTATCCAGACCTGGAAAACACTAAAACCAAATTCCACACTTTTTTCAGCCTTTCCGCGACTTTCCAGTGCACACTATAGCCGTGACTTTAAGGCACCAACAGAACCACATCATCTTTAAAAAACAAATCTGAGACCCTGAGGTTCCCAGACCGGGACCCTCCTCTCGATGGCTATGCCTTGAGATCGAGTCCATGACCAGAATCCGCCTTGGAGGAGTCCAAAATGCACGAGAAACAAGCCCAACTTTGTAGAGAAGGCTGACACAGCCCTTCCGAGTTTGTACAAAGATCGGACTGGCCTTAACAACAGCGGCAGGAATGCATATTTAGTATTTTCTTTTATTAACCACACTTTTTCCTTTCATACTAACATACTAAATAGGACCCAAATCATCTAGGAATGTTTACTCCAAAGCAGACTTGGGTGCAACTATTCATTAGACTTAGATACATACAACGTTTCTGAGGAAAGATTGACCCATATCTTGTTTTGCTGCTGAATGTTGAATAAAATATTTCTCTAGACCCAAAAAATAGAAAACATTCCACTCTAAAAAATTAGGTAACAGGTAAATATGAAAGACCCTTTTATGTTTTGGATCGGTAATTATTTAGAGATTTGATCACCTAGTTAAAACTGTTCATTTTACAGAACTATTTTTGCATTTTTTATTAAAAGAAATATTTTCAGCCCCCTGGTAACACTTTCAACTTTGTGATTTTGGCCTGTGTGGCGTTAGTGCAAGGCACCACTGGACACCGCTGCACTACATTAAACATTCCTATAGAGGCTATGTAATCTAATGAAATCCTGGAGATCATTAGATTACATTAGATTATTAGTTTCAGCCGCTTGTATCCGGGATCTCGTTCTTTCGGTCATGACCCAAAGTTCATGGCCATAGGTGAGGGTAGGAACGTAGACCGACGGGTAAATCGAGAGCTTCGCTTTTCGGCTCAGCTCTCTCTTCACCACAACGGACCGGCACAGCGGCCCCATTACTGCGGCAGCCGTACCGATCCGTCTGTCGATGTCCCGCTTCATTCTTCCCTCACTCGTGAACAAGACCTCGAGATACTTGAACTCCTCCACTTGAGGCCAGGAACTCCCCTCCAACCTGAAGAGGACAAGTCACCCTTTTCCAGTCAAGAACCATGGCCTCGGACTTGGAGGAGCCGATCTTCATTCCAGCTGCTTCACACTCGGCTGCGAACCACCTCAGCAAATGCTGTAGTTCTTGGCTAGAGGGGGTCAGCAGGACTACGTCAACTGCAAAAAGAAGAGAGGAGATCCACTGGTCCCCAAACCAGACCCCTCTGGCCCTTGGCTGCACCTAGAAATCCTGTCCATAAAAATTACAAACAGGACCGGTGACAAGGGGCAGCCCTGCCGGAGTCCGACAGGTCCGACTTAGTGCCGGCAATGCGAACCAAACTCCTGCTCCGCTTGTACAGAGACCCTAATAAAGAGCCCCAGACTCCATACTCCTGGAGCATCCAGCAATCCTGGATACAAGCGGCTGAAATGAGCTTCCTCTGTAGGGTAGCCTACACTCCCTTAGAGATAGGTTGAGGAGCTCGGCCACCCTAGAAGAGCTCAGAGTAGAGCCTCCACATCGAGAGGAGCCAGTTGTGGAGGCTGGGGCATCTATACCGGATGCCTCCTGGATGCCTCCCTCGGGAGGTGTTCCAGGCATGTCCCACCGGGAAGAGGCCCAGGGGACAGCCCAGGATACGCTGGAGGGACTATGTCTCTCGGCTGGCCTGGGAGCACCTTGTGCTCCCCCCGGAGGAGCTGGAGGAGGTGTCTGGGGAGAAGGACGTCTGGGTGTCTCTACTGAGTCTGCTGCCCCCGCGACCCGGTCCCGGATAAAGCGGAAGACGACGAGTACGAGTAATCTAATGAAAAACTTCCACATCCAACTGAGCTCAACGACTGCTTCCCACATAATTTATGTTAAAAGAAATATGAGTAAAAAGCTTCTGAGTTTACAAAGGCAACCAGAGACGTCACTACAGTAGAACAGGGCAACTTGTCACTCACCTTCTGAAGGCTAGTTGGGTTAAGTTGGGTTTTATCGATGATTTTTATCGCAACCTGTGAAAAAGTGACAGAGACAGAAACAGAGAGTGTAAAAACGAATGAAAATACTTAAAATTCCCACGATGAATATTTCATTTCTGAATGTTTTATGTTTGTAATTAATAAAGTTTTGCAGAACTGTTGCTTTATCTTTAATTGAAATTCTGCATGATGGTTTCAGTCTTGGTGGGTTTATGATAAAATTATGTTTGTTCTGATGCCAAGTTCTTTATTATGCATACATTAAAAGAGAACAAACTAAGCACTAATCAGTGTAACAAAATGTAACAACATTACTAAGTTCTCAAACAAAGAAAACGATAAAATTAAGACAAAGTTGCAATGAACAAAACTAACCCAGGAAGCTCCCATAACAGGTTTAACAGCATGTGATGACCCGGTCAAAGACCACATCAAGCCCACAGCTGTAAAACCATGAAAATATGACTGACTTCTGCTTTGTTTGGGTGGAACACTGCAGCTTTTCACATGATCGAGCCTTGCTATGTGTCCTGAACCTCGAGCCCTCATTTCAACCAATGTAGATCAGCGGGTTTCATGAGAAGAAAGACGGCTGTTTAAAAGCAAAGACATGAACCCGCGTGAAGCAGAAACATGACTGAGTCTCTTCAAAGGGTTTGAAGTCTCGATTCTGCTGTAGGGTTCTGAATGCCAACACTCGGAGGTTACCTCTGGGCTTTATCGAACATGTGGCTAAAATACTTCCAAACAACACAGACTTTCACAGCTTCCTCCAGGACAATAAAGAAGGCTATTCTCTCGGTTCCCTTTTGACTCACCTCTCTGCCCGTCAGTAAGTGCCGGGCCAGCTTGACTTTGGCAAAGTTGCCCTTGCCGATGGTTTTGAGCAGTCGGTAGTTTCCGATGTGGGGCAGCTCATCTGAACACAGGGCGATGGAGTTCCGACAGCGGGCACCGAGTGAGCGGCTCGACCAGCCCGTACCTTTATCCGAGCGGCTGGCCAACAGGGAGGCATGCTGCGGGGCAGAGGGGAAACAAACCGTTAGTTAAGTCAGTCGATCTTCACACCTGCCATCAACTGTAGAGAATTTGATGAGCCGAAAACAAACATAAGGTGCAGTGCAAGGATTTCCCTGAGATTTCTGCCTCCTTTAGCTGAAGCCATACTTTGCAGAGAGATTATTAGGGATAAAAAGGATTTTATTCTACTAAAGGTATCAGTCAGGAGAATCAAACTAAACAAACTCACACTATATACTTGTAAGCGTCATGGCATTTAAAAAACTGGATGTTTCATCATCATTCATTAAAAAAAGAAGAAGGAAACTAGAAGAAGGAAACTGGTCACGGAGGAGGTAAAGAGGCCGACAGCAAGACTGAAGGAGCCACAGTTCTGAGTTGTGTTTTATGTGCAACAAGAGTCTCCTCTATTCTCCACATTTCTGGACTAAGAACTATAGTGTCGACAGACAAAAGCCTTTTTTCTCCAAAGAAATAATCCAGGCTTGGCTAAAATCTAAAAAAAAACCCTGTTCAAAGACGTGTTCTGGTCTGATGAAGCCGGGCCGCAAATGTTTGTCACATAAACAACAAAGGAAAGGACCAAAACACCACCAGATCTGCAGTGAAACACAGAGGTGGTAGCATCATAATGTGCTGGTTACTCTTAATTGGTGGACTGAGGTTTATGTTAAGGTGGATGAAATTATGAACAGTTCCAAGTATCAGTTTTGACCCAAAACCTTCAGATGTTTGGTAGAAAGCTAAATTTATTTTCAGCCTCACGGTGACATCAAGCATACATGCAAATATAAAAATGCATGACTTAATAAGAGTAAAATAAAGCTTTGAGTCCAGAGCTAAGTTTGACAGAACATCTTTGGGGTAACCTGAAGCAAGCTGTGGACAAGAGATGATTTGGAGAACTTCTGGTAGACTGGGCAAATATGGACCAGTAAACATGTGGCAGGCCCTCAAAGCCCCAGTAAAGACGACTGAAGACCGTAACTGAATCAGTAGATGATTCCACACAGTCTTAGCTTCAGGGTGTGCTCACTTATTAACCCTCCCCTGCAACAGAATTAACATAATGAAAACCTGGAATTTCACCTTGGGAACATCACCTGCTGTTATGTTGAACATTATTATGAACACCATCAGGTGACGTTAACAAGGCCAAAGCTGACGAAACACTGGCTCCAGCGTAGCACTGAAACTAGTTGAGTAAAAATGAGGAAAAACCTGATTTAAAACATTTTACACCTTATTTAAATTAGATCTGAAATGATTAATCTACAAGAAAAAAGACCTCCAAAGGTTTTACAAGCAGGAATAGATGATGGATGGATGTGCAAAAGGATGCATTTCTGTGTCTAACTTGCATTGGTCTGAAGATCAGCCAACCTGACTTGTTTCAGCTACGGTCAACATTCTCTCGTTAAACGTGATCAGTAACCAGGTCACCTTTGTGTGTCTCATATGACTGCTCATAGCCCTCATTCTTCGCATTCACGACTTGCTGCAAGATCACCAACACTGAGCCAATCATGGCCAGATGATGCTGATCTACTCTTATAAAACACAGAAAACATAAAACAAAGCCCTGGTTTTTAAACAAACGTAACATGGAGGTGAGAACAAACTGTTCAGTAAATCGTCTCCTCGGTACTCAGAGCGTTTATCAGGACAGTCTCTGCTGAAATCTGGCACATTATTTCACACTCATCCCTCCTACACAGTTTAAATCAAAACGCTACATTAATAATCCTTTTTAAAAGGTGGCAAATTGTCTTTATGATGATTGCCTGCAGGATAATTACACTTTTACTTGCAACAAAACAGGAGTTTAGCTCCGAGTTCCCCCATCTGCTTTCACCGAGCTGAAACGGAAATGTCGTAACCCTAACCCTGAACTGAAACAAACCATCTTGAATTGGGGATCTGCAGCACAGGGACAACATGACCAATAAGGATGTGAGAAAGAAAAGGAAGCCCCAGAAAAGATCCCGTATATAACTCTGACAACCATTGAAACAAATAAGCACAAGGATGTTGTGCCAACCAGGATATTTTACACGTCTGTCATTAACAGTGTTTCCACAGTTCACTTTCACAAACAGTAATGACCAAGCTGTTACACCGAGTTGTATTTCAGGCAGTTCCTGAATGATAAGACATTTCTCTCTCCTGTGATTTACAGTTTCCTTCCAAGCACCGTCACAATGTTGCTATTTTTAGATCAATCATATCTCAATTTTAAAGGTTTTCCTTTACCAGAAACATCACAACATGTTCATGGCTTCTGCTCTAGTCCGAGTTATTCCGGCTTTACTGCAAAAATCCAAGAACGGCTTCATTGAATCCTGCTTCAGAGTATAAAAGACAGCAACTGTAATCTGTTAACAGGTACATTTTCACAGAGAACAGAAAGCTCAATTTTATTTTAAAACGAAGCCAAAAAGTATCCAGCACGACTGTTGTTAAAAAGGAAAGAAATTCATTTATTGGGAATGTAGAGGCATTTAAAGGATACCGATGTTTGTTTTGCCTCTCCTCTACAGTGATTCAACTGTTTCTGCCTCGCCTGCTCCCTCCCATCCATCCACTCATTCAATTAATAAGATGAAGCCCAACTGACTGTTGACACCTGGACGCTGACATGGCAAAGCAAGAAGGTTGATTTCATGTCTGGTGAATCATTTCTGTGTTGATTTGGCCATATATGTTTTGGATTATTGTCCTGCTGACAGAGCCAGCGATTATCCATTTCCAGTTTTCCAGCATAGAAAAGTCCAAGATGATGCACTCTTTCCAGGGGCCATTGGTAGGGAAACAGGCCCAAAGCATCACAGATCCTCTAACATACATAACAGTGTGCATTGGGTACTTCTCAACATTATCAGTGTTTGTTGCTGCGAATCTAAATCTTAGGCTATGTCCACACTGCAGGCAAAATAGGTCCAAATCAGACCCGTTACGTTTTGATATGTAGTCCAAAATCAGAAACATATGTTTTTTTCTTTTCAGGGTGACCTCAATCTGAACCGTAATGTCGCATTTTGTTTGACTTTTACATCAGAGAAGTGGGAAAGACGTCACAAATATGTGCTGGATGAGGCTGGAAGCCGCAGGATCAAATGTAAACAATAGACTACACAAGCATGTGAGAGACCATGACTGTGTAGCTAGTCATCATTCTGTCAGCTCCGACTACACAACAACCTCAAACAGGTACACACGCTGGCATGTAGGATGGGTGTTTACTTTCCTTAGCCATAAGGATCCCGTTTTATATTTTTGGGAATGCGGACCACTTCGGGTCGGAGATTGTTCACACAGGATTTTATTGGAGGTTTGATCCAAGCCATCTCTGGACATTTAGATTTGTTATGGCAGGAGAGAAATGGCTTTTTCCCCGCATGACTCTTTACCAGCAGTTTCTCAATCCTGGTCCTCATGGCACACTGCCTCTGCATGCTTTAGATGTTTCCCTGGTTCAGCACACCTGATTCCTACTCAGGGCTGATTAACAGGGTAATGCTGAGCTGCAATCATCTGAATCAGGTGTGTTAAAGCAGAGAAACATCTCAAACATGCAGGGCAGTGTGCCTGGAAGACCAGGGCTGAAAAAACTGGATTAGATAGCATCTAATGGCTGATATGGAGACATGAAAACCCCAAGATGCTATTGGCTGCTGCAGTTCAGCGCTGCAGTGAGCCGTGGAGATCTTTATTTTGCCTCTCTTACCATCTCCTCCTGACTGTGTTTACTCTGAAATTCTTTGTATTGCTTCATATCTCCACTGAATGAATGCACTCAAATTAAAGGCTGGCCTCTCATCTGCTGCTGCAATAAAAGATTAATTTATTCGAAGCTTTTCATACATCTTTACAAGAAGTATTGGTATTTGCAGAGGTTGCTGTGTATTTTAGAATAATCATTACATTTTGATACTTGCAGTTCTGACCCAAATATTTGGGCTTTTTACATGATTATTCTGATCCATACTGTATTAAATGTGACTTTTTCTCTGTATATAAATGAGCGTAATGTTTTACTGCTCTCTGCAAACTTAACAGCCAGCTTGAACTAAATTTGAGCCTAAAACTTTAAGCTAGTGAAAGTGTTTGTTAGGACAACTATAAGAATACTATAGACACTGACTGCCATTGTTCTTGTCTGTTATTCAGCCACCTTCAATTTCACCTCCTCTTTACCCTCCACCCTATCCCCCTCTTCCTTTCTGCCCTGACTCATCCCATCCCCCAGATACATTTTCATCCTTTCCCTCAATTCTCCTCTCCCTGCCCAGACACGCCCTCTCTTTTGTCTCCAGCTGCTGTCTTCATTTTCTGCGAACTCCCATAAATTTGGGCTCCATGTTGCCCCCTCTCCTCAGCACCACCACACATACTCCAGGGAGATGGGAGGCGGGGGGCGGGTGGGTCTGCTCATCGATTCACTACTTCTTCTGATTAACATACAATTTCTTCACTCGGAGGTGTGGTCTAACATAAGATGTGATGGAGTCCCTGAGGATTGAGTCAGAAAACGAATTAGGGTGGGAGCCTGTGGAAAAACCCCCTCCCCTCGATAATCATTATAAATGCGATGTGACATTCGGTTCAGAAGATGGATGGTGGTAAGGGTCTGGGTGGGGGTGGTTGTTACGATGTGATGTGCACATTCAGCAAAGAAGGTGCACACCTTGACCTTGGAAACTGAGCAATCACATCACTCTGCTGGTGTTGGTGCTAGCAGGAGCTGATGGGAAGCATTAAGAACCTGATACCCAAATAACATTAGAATGATGATTATTTTAATGATCAGGTTTCCTGTGAAAAGCCACCAACCGGTGGTGTAGAGGTAAAGCAGGCGCCCATATGCAGATGTTATAGTACTCGATACAGCCGTCTAGGGTTCGATTCCCAACCTTAAGACCTTCGTTGCATGTGTTCCCCCCTTCTCTCTCTGCCCATTTCCTGTCTGGTTACTGTCAATAAAGGTCACTAGTGCCGAAAAACCAAAAAGTAAAAACATCATCTGAACCGTGAGGAGCTTGATTTGGATTAAAGCTGTTCACCATTAGCCATATGAGGGATGTTTTGGTTCAAGCTGCAGATTTGGATGAGCTGGCACCCTGTCTCCAGCTAAACCATAGCAGTGTTTTGTCAAATTCCTGCGTGACGCTGGAATGACATCCTGACGTCATTTCAACAACAATAAAAACACGTTACTGTCAGAAGGTCAGCCTCTTTCTCTTCTCTGAGCCTGATTTTAGTCAACAAGGTGAAAAAGTAATCAGCTTCGTTTTGAAATATAAACCCAAGCATTTGTTAGGAATTAGGAAATTAGGAAAATTAACAAATACAAGGTAAAAGTGAAGTTCTTTGTAACAGCAGGACTACTAAAAGAAAGTACACCCTCTTTCAGTTATAGGTTCTTATTTATCAGGTCATAATAAAAATGATATGGTCTTTACCATCCGCCCATCCCTGCTGAGCCAGAAATCGCAAGTATAACAGAGGTACCCCTGTTACTGGGGGTAAGAAGGGAAACCAAAACCATTCATGGGGACCACAAGGCGTTTTCAGGCCAGACAGAATATAGAGTCCCTCTAGCAAGTTCTGGGTCTCCTCCCAGTGAGATGTGGCTGGAGGCGTGTAGGATGTGGAGAAGCTACGGCGGCCCCAAACCATCTGTCCATCTCCAGCTCCATCCTACCATCACTCGTCAACAAGACAACAAGGTACTTAAACTCCTCCATTCAAGGCAGAGACCAGTTTCTAAAATTATTTACATCTAACCTGAAGTTGATAAAAATACACAGCAGACAGTCAAAGTGGAAAACCTGCATGTGAAAAACTAAGTACACCCCAAGCTCCAGCAGGTCATAGAACCATCTTTAGCAGCATAGCAACCCTAACTGGATAATTCCCATCTGATCAACTTTGTGACACATGGATATGTAAACCTCTGGACTTGACTTGCTGTCAAGTCCAGGGGTCTTTTCAGCCTGAATGTTCGAAAAGACATGCTTGATTTCTAAACATTGGCAGAGGAGATGAAATATTTTAATTTATAAAACACAGAATTGAGTTTCAGCACTACGAATCCTGTAACAGCCCTGTCAAACTCGACACCTACCTAACAATAAGCCATTAACCCCCATAATGCAGCTGCATTGTTGTGGAAGGCGGGTTTGCATGTGTAGCAAAGCAGCAGGTATGTTTCCATCTGTGCTGGTCTGTGTGGGCGTGCAGCTGAATAAAACGCATATGAAGAATGGATACCCACCAATCTAGTCAGTTATTCCACTGTTGAAATAGTCGACTACTTTTTCATAATATAAGTGAATTTATTAACGTCAATTAACTTCAAGCTGCAAGAATGTCTGATTATGATGGCCTGTTTTATGTCAATGTCGACATCTTTTCCTCCTCTGCAGTGTCCACACAGATCACTGCAGCCAGTGACAAGCGATTATGATTTCCTACGCTCTGTTATTGTGGCTTTAAATTTAGCTGGAGGAACTTTAGGGAAATGAAAGTGATGCTATTTAAAGACATGACCTGTGACCACCACCGGGAACAGGAGTGTCAAACAACTGACCACACCCTGATTGAGGTGTTCTGATTGTACAGTAAATATGCCAGTAGTGCGTGCGTTGATGTGAACGTAGTGAGCAAAAACAGGATGTGTGACGCCAGTCCCCTGCAGAGGTCCCCCAATCCCCTGCAGAGGTCCCCCAGTCCCCTGCAGAGGTCCCCCAGTCACCTGCAGAGGTCCCCCAGTCCCCTGCAGAGGTCCCCCAGTCCCCTGTAGAAGTCCCCCAATCCCCTGCAGAGGTCCCCCAGTCCCCTGCAGAGGTCCCCCAGTCCCCTGTAGAAGTCCCCCAGTCCCCGAAGTCCAGAGGTATGGATCACACATAAATCTTCATTTTTGCATGCAACCATTTCAGACTGACTGTAGTTATACTGACTGAAACTAAGACAAGCAGACATGTCATATTATAGCCATGGATCCTAAAACCTGGCTGTAAGCAAGAACAAAAAAAAAGGATTTTCTTTTAAATATAGTGAAATCAAGTGTCCTGGAAAATTGAAGTGTACGCTCATGTGAAGCTGCCCAGATCATAGTACCAAGCTGCCATCAGCTAATGATAGTAAAGGTAGAGGTCAACAGCTCAACTGGAAAAAGAACAACAAAAATAAACGAGGAGAGGCAGTAGCTGGGTTACTTTCTTTATGTTTTCTCTAAAAACAGAGTTTTAATGAACGGATGTTTTACAAACACGGTATTTCAGATTTCTCCAAAGAAAACTTATAAAGGTGAGGTGTTTTAATTTGTTGGTAACCAATACAAATCAACTGATGGCGTGGAACCGCCTCAGTTATAACCCTTGACCCTAATCATGTCAAGCATAACAGCAAGCTTTAGGCACATCCAGCCTTTTTTGTTTAGAATCAGTAACTGCATTACATCGCCACAGACGGTTTGATTTGCCATTGAAAAAGATTTGGATGAAATGGGAATACCGTGTTTACAAGAAGCATTTTTTAAAAGGAAAAATGCAGAAAGAAAAGCAAAGCACTAAGGACCGCCTTGTGCATGAATGGTGCTACATGAATAAACTTGCCTTACCTAAAAGTAGAGCTGCACAATATATTAAACCTCAGATGTCATCTCAATGTCAAAATGTGCAAAATCGCAACCTCAAAGGGTTACTTGAATGCAATATTGTCATGGATTCACACTCTGATCGCCGATAACACATTTGTCCAGTTGGATGTAGCTGTCCTGCACTTTAGGCCCACATCTGATACAGAGTTTAGTGAGTGAGATGTTGAAGATGGACAACTTAATGATGAAAAAAGAAAAGGACTGAAGAAAATGGAGGTCAGGGTGCAGTAGTGCTGCAGCGGTAGAGTGCGTTGCCCATGTATAGAAAGACTTCAGCCCTCGAGGTGGCTCTCCCCTTGTTCGAGTCCCAGCCATAGTGACCTGTGCTGCATATTTTCCCTATGCTTCACTCCCTTTCCTGTCTACTTTCAGAAAAATGACTAAATAAAGGCTCCTGGTTTCGCAAAACAGCTTAAAAAAAAAGAATAAAAAGGAAATGGAGATCAATAACAACAGATCTAATCAATGTAATATTCCCCAGTGATACAGCAACAGCATATTTTCTCAATATTGTGCAGCCCCATTGAAAACCTTTGGAAGATATTTCTCATGCAATCACCATTTCCACATTCATACTAGTCATATCCTCCTCTTTCTGGTAAGCCTCTATTCTCAACAAAATGGTATTGCAAAGATCTCATCTGTTTAATAAATCTAGAAATTATAAGCCAGAACAGCTTCTCTCAATAACAGATGCTTCGTGTGCATCTCTGCATAAATCCATACATTTTCCAACAGCTCAGGATCTTTCCCTGTGTGATGAGAGCAGAGGGAAGTTGCAAGAGCGTCACTCTGCGAGATGTCGCAGCGATGACAGCAGACATGTCACATGTTGCCCTGCCAGGAAACGCTCGTTGAGCGAACGTTTCCTGGCAGGACAGCACGAGGAAGAGACGACTGCAGGAAAAACAAGTCTGTATCTGTGACAGACAGGCCTGATGGCGGTGAGCTAATGGCTGATCAATGGTTAAGATTTAATGTTTGCAAAAAGCAAATAGAAAACTAACAACTCCCTGCGCTCACAGATTTAGGAAAATGTGAAAAACAGACAAAGCGCATCAAAATCAACAGACATTCTAACTCCTAACAGACAGGAATCAGGTGAGAGCAGCTGCATTCAGTACAAATAACCAACAGATTCGTGATGGTGACAGGATGCTAGCTGTATTTCTAGAGAAGTAACAAGGCCAAAAATAAACATTAAGAGGTTTTTGTGTGGAGCTTCTTTAGAAAACTCAAAAACCAGCAACCAGCAAACAATGTGGAGTAAAGCTAGCTTATAATAAGACAGAGACCTGCATTATCAGCTGACAACACAAATGTGACGTCAAGATGTGGAGCAACTGACAGACCTCATACCTGTAACATCACGCCCATCCGAGACTTTGTTTTCAGCAGCACGACCTGCAGTAATCCTGACAATGTGGGCTTGCTCACATTCTTCAACATATTAAACATCAAATACATCTCTAGAGGTTTTCTGCCTGATCCTTGTTGTTTTCAACAGTAGATCTGAAGAATTCAAGGCAAACCTGGTTCACCTAATGTAGAAAAAGTTCCTATTTTCCCTAAAGATCAGGACTGAGTCGTTCGCTGTGTGCGGTCTGCATGTCCTAATTATCAAAACTAAAACTAAAATGTTATTACATACACTACCGGTCAAACGTTTTAGACACACTTCCTCCCTTTATGAATCTCTTTATTCTCATGACTATTTACATTGTAGATTCTCACCAAAACCAGCAAAACTGTGAATGAACACACATGTTCTTTCTTTCTAGGTGAAACGACTAAAGGAGCTACATCCATTAACATTTACTTTTCCTTCCCATAGAAAGTACTCCTGGATCAGTGCTTCTTTGTTCTCTTTGTGTCTCTGCTCTGTTCTCTCTAACCCCCAGTCGGTCGTGGCAGATGGCTGCTCACACTGAGCCTGGTTCTGGTTCTGCTGGAGGTTTCTTCCTGTTAAAAGGGAGTTTTTCCTCTCCACTGTCGCTACATGCATGCTCGGTATGAGGGATTGCTGCAAAGTCAACGCCAGTGACTGTCCACTGTCTCTACATGCTCATCCAGGAGGAGTGAATGCTGCAAGTCACTGACTGGATGCAATCTGCTGGGTTTCCTTAGACAGAAAAACTTTTTATCCAATATGAATAAATAACAGAATCTGACTGCACTGTTCATTGATTCGGATTAATTGTAATGTATGTGCCTGACTTTTGTGAAGCGCCTTGAGACGACATGTGTTGTGAATTGGCGCTATATAAATAAACTGAATTGAATTGAATTATATAGTAAACAAAAAGTGTGAAAATCTGAACATTTTTATATTTTAGATTCTTCCAAATAGCCACCCTTTGCTTTGATTACTGCCTGAAATGGTTTTCCAAAGAGTCTTGAAAGAATTACTGAGTGAGAAAAGCTTTATCGTAAATTTTCCCACTCAAAATGACAATGTAGTTGAGCACAGAGAGCAGAATCTAACAGACTATCTAAAGAAGATGTCAGACTGCAGATTACACACACTACAAATTAATAAAGGATTTAATAATTACATGAATTTATTTACAAACTACAGAATAGCAAAATATATCGAATCGTAATCAACATCGAATACTAGTGTGAGCGAAGCATTGCTTGAATGCAATATTTAGTAAATTATATTTTAAATACCATGCAAGCAAATTCTGCATTCCAGTAATATTTCTGGCCAGTTGGATAGACTTTCACGGCCCTCGATTGCTGCATATATTTGGTGGTCAGGATGCTGAAGCTACCAAAACATGGTGAGGTGTTGTGTTGAAGGAAAAAGTGGAAAATGTGTCTTGGTTGTAACAGACATCCTCATTGCAATATTTAGTGAAAGCATCATAATTACATGTTTTCCTGATATGCAACCCTAGGAGCTTAATTATCTTTTTAGTTGTCGACTAATAAGTTGATTTATTTCATTATGCAACGATTCTGAGGAAAGGTTTAAGAGGAGGAATCACTGTTATCTTTTATGATGTAGAAAATAAGACGCTAAAGGGTGTGGTGATGAATTAAAGCTGGTCCTTAAACTTTCCCATGAAAAGCTGAATAATTGAAAGTAAAGAGCTACATTTTGTCTCTTTTAATGGAAATGAGTGACTTAAAAATCCTTCCGACCACAAAATCTGAGCAAGTAAAAGACAGAAATCTACACATACTTGGAAACAATGAGTCTTATGTTGTAACAAATAAAGCTCCTTCTATTTTTTACTGAAAACCACTAAAGCATCAGAGCAGCTGACAGACGTGTTTGGCTTCTGCCACTGATTCAAATTCCTGCTAATCACAGCTTTATTCCAAGCCAGAACCGTTTGGCTGCAAAGCGGATTTTATGAGCAGTTTATGGACCTGGGGCAGGATGACGTTTGTTTTTACTGGAGCCACAGTTTCTGACAGACAAACACAGCAGCAAACAAAGCTACTTAAAAAAATACAAATGGGCTGAAACCCAACACAAAACATCCATCCATCAATTTACCCATCGTCTTCCGCTTACCTGAGATCGGGTCGCGGGGGCAACAGATCCAGGAGGGATCCCTCTCCCCAGTAATATCCTCCAGCTCATTCTGGGGATCCCAAGGCGTTCCCAGGCCAGACCGGACATATAGTCCCTGCAGCGAGTTCTGGATCTGCATCCCTGGGGTCTCTTCTCAATGAGACATGCCTGGAAAACCTTCAAAAGTAGGCAACTCCGGGGGCATCTTGGCCTAATGCACAAACCACCTCGGTTGACTGCTTTCGATGCGGAGAAGCAGCGGTTCTACTTTGAGCTCCCCCTGGATGATGGAGCTCCTCACCCTATCTCTAATGGTGACTCCAGCCTCCCGCCAGAGGAAGCTCATTTTGGACGCTGGTATCTCATTCTTTCGGTCATGTAAATATCTCATGACTATAGGTGAACGTTGGAACGTAGATGGACCGGTAAATCGAGAGCTTTGCTTTTTGGCTCGGCTCTTTCTTCATCACAACAGACTGAAGAAGCCTTACTGCAGAGAAAGCCCAAATCAGTCTGTCCATACCCCGTTCCATCATACAATTACTTGTGAAAGAGACAGAGATAAACTCCTACGCTTGAGGCAAATACTGACCCCCAACCCAGAGGGGGCAGTCTACCTTTTCTCTGGTCAAAAACCATGGCTTCAGACTTAGAGGAGCTGACTCTCATTCCAGCTGCTTCACACTCAGCAGAAAACCACTCCAGTACAGGCTGAAGGTTTGGCCTCAAGAAGCCAACAGAGCTACATCATCGCAAAAAGCAAAGATGAGATTCTGAGGTCCCCAAACCAGACACCCTTCTCACCACCGCTATGCCTTGAGATCTTGTCCATGAACACCGAGAATGAGGACACAGCTCTTGCAGATACACAAAACTCCCTCCAGAACCTGTGACACAATGCCTCGGGGGACACGGTAGTGGGTCTTCTCCAGATCCACAAAACATATGTAGATGGGAGAAGCATACTCCCACGACAACGCAGCTTCTTTTCATTTATTTTAGGAAGAAAAATGTTATTTCTCATAAATATTGGTTCAATTAAATCATTATACTTACCAGAAGTATTAAAAGTCTGATTAGTTTTGGTCTAGCCTCCTCTAGTCAAAACTAACTTTGGAAAACGGAAACACAAACACCAACTCTAAGGTAAAACAACTGGACTAGACTGAAGAAAAGACATCAGTCAATGTTGGTTAACAGCGTGACTAACACATTTTACAACCAACATGACCCAGAGTCAAACAGGACCAATTTCCTCAACACTACAAGCTGCACAAAGCCTCCCGTGTCCAGTCGGGTTCAGTGCATGCAAAGTGTTACTGAATCACTCAGTCTGGATAATGTTTAGCTGCAGACACACAGAGACCTGCAGCTGCGCCACATTACTCAGCATATCGTTGTCCACAGCGCTGCGATGATCCGCCTTAGCTGAGTAAGTGGTCACATTTCTTCTGTTTGGATCAACAGCAGCGGATTAAACAGCTGACTCATTTCTTGGCTGGACCTCGGTTTGCCTCAGTGTTTCAACACAGATGGATTTTTCTCTCTCGCTGAAATGATTTGTTTCCCTAAACACATTACATTTTCTTTTCCCCTCAGACGGTATTTTAAAAGACCGCACACATGCAAAACAGTCAAGCATTTCTTTAATCCTCAGTTTTCAGTCAGATGCATCCACAGCGATCAGCCTTTAAATATGAATCCTGCAAAAAACGATCAATGGATGGATGCTTCTGACCAGGAGCATTCAACAAGTTCTCAAGGGGCCCGTGTCCTTCATGTTTTAGGTATGTCCTTGCTCCAGCATATGTCTCCTACCTCTGCAGAGGTCTGTTAATGAACCATTTATTTGTTTCACCTGTGTTGAATCAGGACAACACATGAAGCATGCAGGAAATCAGCACTTGAGGAATGAGATTGAGGAAAAAATCCTGGAAATGCAAGCATTTGACCATATTCATACAGTCCATTTCAATGCTTCCCTAAATCTGGAAAATACTCAATTTCCCGACATGTTCTGGAACCCTGGCTTTACTTCCCTTCTCAGGGATTTTATTTCTACAAGAACAGACTGAACCAGTTCATTTGTGTTTGCTGCAAAAACCACCGAATTTCAGAAGACAGAGTGCAATCATAATTCAATTTGTGGACCACATGAGAGAAGATCAATGTTTGGGCATCACAGCATGCTACAATAAAGGCCAACAAGCAAAAATAAGCTGGTGAACTTGGATCAGTTAACTCTCTCCTGAAGGTCAAGAATTGGGTGCACACGTTTTAATTTAAAGTGAGCTTTCCTCAATCCACACATGGTTTAAATTGGTCAGCTTTCCTGTTCATTAACAGATTAATCTGGCCCTCAGCATCTTCTTTCCACTCACTTCTCAATCATTCAGAAAGCTTACAGTCTGAGCTAAGCTCATCCAAAGTAAAACAGGAAATGTTTGAACTACCACAAGGCCTTAATGGTCCTACTGCACAGACACGGCTGTAGAGCTGGCCCATGGCGTGGTACTGATCCATTAAAGTTACATTTTGTACCCAATGGCACCCATGCAGTTTAATCTGATACCCCTGAATAAAACCCAGTCCAACCAACTGCCTTAGTAGTTACATAATTAGTAAATAAGTCCACCTGTGTGTTATTTAATCTCAGTGTAAATGCAGCTGTTCTGTTTCTGGCCTCAGAGGTTTATTAGAGAACATCAGAGAACAACCAACACCATTAAAGCAGGGTTGGGTTCTACAACAACATCCAGAGCTTTGATCAGTCCATCATCTGAACATGGACAGAGGATGGGCCAACTGCAGACCTACTAAGGAGATGATTAATCAGAGAAGCAGTCAAGAGGTGCATGCTAGCTTTGGAGGAGCTGCAGAGGTCCACAGCAATCTGGCCTTTATGGAAGGGCGGCAAAGATAAAGCCAATGTTGAAAGGAAGCCATCTTTGCAGTTTGCTACGAGCCACGTAGAGATACCACAAATATGTGGAAGAAGGTGCTCTGGTCAGATAAGACCAAAAACTGAAACTTTTGGCATACATGCAAAATCATGTGTATAGTTGAAAACTAATCCTGCAAATCACTCTGAACACACCCTCTCCACAGCTAAACATGGTGGTGGCAGCATCATGCGGTGGCCATGCTTTTCTTCAGCAAGCATAGGGAAGTCTGTCTGGGTGGATACAGGGTGACCCTGAAACAAAACGTGTTAAAGATGGGAGATGGAGGCCAAGCTTCACCTCCCAGCAGGACAACAACCTCAAACAGCCAGAGCTCTAACGGCATGGTTCAGATCAAAACCTATTTAGTAGTTACAATGGTCCAGTCAAAGTTCAGACCAAAATCCAACAGAGAATCTGTGGCTAGACCTGAAAATTAGTGTTCACATAAGGTAACCAACCAATGTGACGTGACATATTTTGCAAACCAGAAAAAGGAGATATTTCTGTCTCTGTGCAAAGCTGGTAGAGACATACCTTAAAAAACCTACAGCCAGAGATGGTTTGATAAAGTTTTTACTCAGCTGACCTGAATATAAATGCACACCACACTTTTCAGACTTTTCCCCGGTACAGAACTTTGCATCACTTCACAATTACGCACCAATTGATGTTCTGTCACATAACATCCTAATCAAATACATTAAGGTTTGTGGTGATAACATGACAGCTTTTGAAATAGCTCACAAGGGGTGTGAATACTTTTGCAACCCGCTGTTGATCAGCTGAGGATTAATGAAGCTCCTCACACTGAAATGGTGGATATATTGCGATTCATATAAAGTGATGGGAAATTAAGAAATGAATACAGTTATATAAGTTATATGGTCAAATAATGTTAAAGTTAGGTAGGCGACAGGAAGTATTTCTTTATCGTTTGCTAAAGGAAGCAACAGAAACCTCAAAGATAAGGAAGTTATGACAAGACATTTGACAACATGCAGATAAGCTCCCGTCTCTTCCCAATAATGCTTCAGTTTTAGTGATCAGTAAAAAGACAGACAGGAGTTACATGAATGTCGAACATTACACCATAAAAGCCTCTGTGTTTAAAGGATTAATGGAACCAAAACATTATATAAACACAACGAAAGCACCATGATATACAAACGCATGCAATGCGCAGAAATCATCTGGATTATTCACATTATTCACAATGCAACATGAGATTCTCACTACAGGTTTAAGCCCTTTTAGGACAACAGGAAGCCTGGAAACTGGATATCGGAGTAGGTTAAACTGCGGCAGCTCGGGCCTGAAGAAAAGCACTGAAGGGTAACCTTACACCTGAGAAGCTGAGGCCCATCGCACAATGAACACAACAGATTGACTGTGTGCACCAACTACAACCATCTGAGTGTCTCTTATGCTTTTCTGCTGGTTCTTTTTGTCATTAGGAGTATCTGACAATAGGTTTGTCTGCAGGGAGCTGTGTGTGTGTCTGCATGGCGGTTAGAAAGTTATCTCCATGGATGGTGTCATTCTTCACTTGGTCGCTTGGTCTCCATCTGCTCAACAGCCGTCAGCCATTTCTGAGGTAAAATTACTTAACGGGAGGTAGGTAGGTAAGAGTCTGAGTTCATGCAAATCTGTTGAACCGACTTGATTTTGATTTGGCCTCTTCAGTCTGCATCTTATACAGGCTTCCTTCCTGTTTATGGAACCTACACATTGTTAAACATACATCCTGCAACATCATTAAATGGAAAATTAAAAGATAATCTCCAGCCCCAATAGATGAGCAGGAGGATGAAGCTTGGAATAGAGAGGTTCGTAGCAGCGAGTCAGATAGGGCCCTAAGAAATCCAGTTTAACCCCCAGACAGTTTCGAGGATCAGCTTTTACATTTTCTGATTTTATTCTTATGAACTGGAGACAAAACTATATTTAATTTAGAAAAATTTAAAAAAGGAAATGTTGGTGATTTCGCCTCTTTGACAATTTGATGCCTTTGCAGTTTAAAAAAAAAAAAGTTTTTTTAGGAACCGACATTTCGTACCAAACCTGCAGCAACTTATATCATCTACCCTCCATCGACCATTTAAAGCAATAGTGAGCAAACGTTTTGCCACATAAAATATTTTAGTAAAACAAAAAATGTTTTCATTTTTGAGGGAAATGAGTCGGATCAGTCTTTCATTGAGCATGTTTGCTATATTTAGCCAAATGCAGATTTGTTTGCAGCCAGGCCTGAGTTTGAATAAAAGTCTCGGGATATTTGTGGTTCTATTTGCTGAAAAATTAAAAAGAAAAAAAAAATCATTATCAAAACATGAATACTTTGTGTTGTTCCTAACATTTTCTCATTTTTAGATTTCAACATGTTTCAACTGTGCTGGGGGGCAAATTTGTACCATTCTTGAACCGCAATCATCCAGGGGGGTGCAAATGGTCCCCGGGTCGCACTTTAGACACCCCTGATTTGAAGTTGTTTCTATATTCTACGGTGAAGGAAAAAGGGTTATGCTTCTCCAACAAATAATATCTATCAATAGGAGGTCGCAAAGAGTTATATTTCCACTGGTCCAAATGACAATTAAAACCAAAATAATTTGAAATAGTTTGCAAGACAAAGTTTTCAGATATTATACAACCAAAATAAATTACACACAAGATTTTAAGTTTATCTCCATTTTTGAAGTATATTAATCCTGACAAACATCAACTGCCATCATGTGCAGCGATTTGTTCATTATTAAACTGTTTAAACTGTTAACTTTTAAGGTTAATGCATGTATTTTATCTTTTTTTTTATGTGACTATCAAGAAAATATTTACCAAGGCTATTAAGCTTAGGGATGCACCGATATGAAAATTTGGGCCAATATCAATGTCCGATATTATGAAGGACTGGTGACCTGTCCAGGGTGTATCCTGCCTCTCACCCCCCCCCACAACTCTGCAAGGATGTGCGGCAATAGACAGTGGATGGATGGATAAATATGGCAAACAAACAATATTTACAGATATTGTATATATTCCCAAACCCCTTGAAAAGCATGATAACGATCACACTGCTGACATTGCTTCTGTGCTTCATTTAAACACCCGACAATCCTGTCTGCATTTACAGACTGTAAATGTCATTTTTTGGTTTTGATGCATTCAACAGGAAAAAAATAAAAATGTCAGAATTATAGTAGACCCACCAATCAAGAGAAAATTGGGCAGTTTGTCCTCTGGCTGATGTATTTGTGCAGAAAAGCTTTAACTGCACGTTAACACAAAGAATCTGCACTGTAGGCAGTTTCTGTTTGTCTTCTCCTTCAGGAAGACGATCCCAAAGTGACACATTGAGTGAAGCCATGTCTAAAAATGTGATGCAGAACAGACAGGAGGCAACACGGGACTTCAAACAATAATATAAATCTGAGGGAGGAAAGTAAGTCCATAAATATTCCTTTAAAACGTCCCTCTGACATGTTCTTTATAAACCCGGTTACAGGAAGGTCCGGTAAGCTCTTAAGCTCTTTCTCTAATGCTACTCAACTCTGTGCTCACAGTCTCATACTTTCACAGCTGAATCAGCAACCACAGTTTACAACAATAACCCAGTAATGAGAGTAAATATAAAGGCTGGGGGCTCAGTGACTTGCTCATAGGCTCCGTGGCAGTCCTGTTAAACACAGAGAATAGATGGTAGCTCAGTGAGAGACATTTCCCCTTTTACTGTCCCACTTCTCTGACCTTTGGACTACTGTTGCACACACAACATTTCAGCTAGGCGGACGAGCGTACACCACAGCACACATCAGCAAGGCGCGACAAATATAGGTTATCTAATAGCATCCTGCATGATTTTATACCAATCATGCACGGTTCAGCTGGTCTCAGCAGGCCCCGGGCTGTTTATGACTGTATCTGGTGTGTTTCTAGATAAAACGAACGTCGCCAAGAGCAACGGGCTCAGCTTGCCAACATGTCAGGACAACAGGTTCACGAATCTTCCGGTAGTCCAGGGAACAGAAAAGGCCTCCGCTCTGCCCTGCAGTCGCACACCAGGCAGACATGTTAGTCTTTCTGAGAGCGAACTGCTGTACATGTGCTCACAAGCAATCACCCACACCTACTTTCTGACTTCCTTTCTTATTCTCTCTCTCGCACACTAAGACAACCTCATGACTAGCCCAGAGCAAAACAGTCCGTTCGTTCTCAAAGTTCTGCAACAACAATGGCACAAACATGCTTTCAGTGTTGACTGCAAAAATACTAGATTTCACACTTTGGCACAAATTTAACTCTAAAAAGGCTGTCTGATTCCAACATTTTCTTTCAAATTTATTTAGTCGAGGAAAAACTATTTAACTTCCCAAACCTTATTGGCACTAATAACATTTCAATTAAAATAAATATGATTGAAGCATTTTAATTTATCTTTTACTCTTCAGGCTGTTGGAAATGTCTGGTAACCTGTAATTAATAGATGACTTCCTGGGAAACAAATATGATGTGACACAAAGGTCTATTTCTGTTTGCCACTCTTCAAAAATGGAAAGACAAGAGAAAATGTCATTCAAGTAAGGCAAATGCATATATATCTTCATAAATCGGGAAATGGGTACAAGAAAACCGCTACTTTCTTAAACTTCAGTCAGGGCAATACCTCAAACTGCAGAATAGCTCCCTGTCACCTGCTGGCATCTTACCAAGTCTCCATGATATCCATTAGACAGCTACAAGCTAACTGGCTGTTTGGAAGGCAAGCTTGGTAAAAGCCTCTTCTGTCCTACCATCACAATAAAAGGATATGCTAAATAAAGTCTGGTGGCCTCTGCTAGAAAGCTGAAAAAATGTAATCAGTGGGTGTTTTAGCGAAATACTGTTGCAAAATATTTGGCCAAATCAACACAGAAATGGTTCCATCTTGGGCGCAGTGCCACACGACCCATATACGGAGGCTTTGGTCTTCAGCGTGGCAGTCCCAGGTTCAAGTCCCAGCCCCCGGCGACATGCCTTCCTCTCTCTCTCCGGCCCCGCTTCCTGTCTAACTACCGTTAAAAAAAAATACAGGGAAAAATAAAGGCCACTAGGTGCTGCAAAAAAACCTTAAAAATAAAGAAATACTTCCATCTTGTTTTATGGCAATCTCAGTGCCCCGATCTGAATCCTACAGAAACCTCACTGGTTTTATTTTGGGTCATAACAAGAGACAACCCCGTCTCTGCATCTGTACCGTCCAACCCAATAAAATGTTGTAGAAGAAACAAAACTGGCATCCCACTGGCAAAAACATGAATAAAACAGCAGAAGCGCCAAAATGTGAGGTTGTTGGTATTTTTTTTTTACCTGAACAAAAGCACAAAGTAAATGATTTTCCATATTTTAATTAAACAACAAATTATGTTTACAATACTCAATATCAGAATGTGTTTTAGTCCAAGAGCAGAGCTAATTTTCAGCCTAGAGCGAACGTCAGCTGGCTAGACCGAAGTCACGCAACAGGACACTCAGTTGTGATCCATGCGTTTTAAAAAGTAAACGCAACTCTTCATGATATCCCAAACAACACACACACACACACACACACACAGAAACTGATTCTAGCATGGTTTCACAGCCACGAATAGGAAGAAAGCACCACAAGTGTGAGCCGTTAGCTCTAAAAACAGCAGCGTAACATGACTAAATGGCCGCGGTCTGGATCCAAGATGGAGATTAAACCAGTTAATGCGATATAAAGTTAGTTTGCTGCTGGTGAAAGGGCAGCTCAGGGTTAACATCAGCCAGTGTGGCAGGGATGTGTCAAGCTATGTAATGACTGGTTGAACAAAGACAGAAAATAACAGCCCTAAAAACCCGTAAAAAAAACCCTGTAGAAACAAAACTGGATTCCTAAACTTCTGCTATCTGTTCAAAGCTGAATAAAAGAACAAATAAAAAGAAATTATTGACGCCTCGTAACAGTTGCAGGTTTTTAAAGTTTGCCGAGGTTGGAAACAACAAAACTAGAGGAAAAAAACATGAAAACTGATACAGAGAAAACCAAGCGACAAGTTTAATTATGACATTAATTCAGCTAGACAAAAAATAGAGCCAGATAAGAAACAGGAAGTCAACAAAAATACAACTGTAAGAGCAGGTAAGATTTATTTTAATTCCTGCCTCATCAACCAGTTAATTAAAATATTAAATGACAATGATCAATTCCATCAACCAAGTTTTTAACCTGTTGAGAATTTTTCCAAATGTCAGCTTTTTAGGGACAAAAATGATCAGTGTTAATAAACTGACAACATTTCCATAAATTCCTAATCAATTGAAAGTGATTTAAACTGTAAAAATCTGCTGAACTAAAACTACAGAAAATCCGAACTTTTAAAATCAAACCCTCAGCTTCAGGGATCTTGTTCTGGTTCGCTGCTCAAACATTATCCGTATGCATCCATCCTATTGGTGTTTGCTTTTGACTTCTTACAGGAAAGAAATGCTCCAATCTTTGCCACAGGCGAGACAAACAACCTCGGTTCTCCGCTGTGACAGAACCTCAGTGGTTAAAACTTGAGGCGTTTGAAGTTTGGATCTCATATCCAATCATTTTGTTTGACTAAAGCTAATCTTTTGCACCAGTCTCTGGTAATAATGAATGGATAACAACACTGCCAAAAGTTGTGGCTTTACACCCCGTGGCATTTTACTGATATCTGCAAACAGCTTAATAACAGCAACCAGATCAGCTATGAGTAATTACTTTAAATATACATCTGCTGACATGTTCAGTCATTTCTAAAGGTGATAAAGAAAGACTACATTAAATGATAATTTATACTGAAAGCAATAAAAATGTCAGATTGACGTTTTTGTGCCACATTTTGAAGCTTCATCAGTAACTAGAACTGCTAACAACCAGATATGATAACAAATCATAAACAAATAAATATCTAATATCTATACGTTGAACCGATCATCCCTAAAATTAACATCTTTAACAGGGATATATCGGCATCTACATTGGTATCAGCCGATGTTACTAATTTTTTAAACATTCTGCTATCGGTCCGATAGGTAAAACCGGGTCGATGTTAACAACAACTTTTATTTCTACTTTGTTTTCATTTGTGTATGCGTCTTGGGAGGGGCAGAGGAGGCGGTTGGTCATGTGGTATTTGTTTGGGGATGTGATGCTGATGATCGGTAAATATCGATTATCGGCCATAGTTTCAAATGTTCCCCCAAATGTTCACATTGGTGCATCCCTACCATCCCTCTACCAATCAGACTGAGTCAGATCGAATGATTGTCGTTGAGATGCGTCACATTTTATGTAGAAGTAATGTAAAAAGAGGGGAAATCCAACAATGCGTAAAAATGTTTCACCACAGGAAATGAGATAAAAGTTGACCAGATTAAACAAGTCTGGTTTGAAGCAAGCTACAGAGAGTAGTGAGGATTGTTGTGAAACAGCTAGCTGCTGTGTCATGAGAAAATGACTGAGTCATAACTGAACACAGGACACGGCCACACAGAGAAAGCTCCTCGAGACGAACTCTGAGGTGTTGAACGGATTGTTTTGTGTTTCCAAAATACTTCAGACTGTAAATTAACACTCGCTCCAACTCATACAGTCGTGTTAGGTAAACAAACTGTATCTAACCTCAAGTGTACAAAAAAACAAATATTAGTAGTCATTATTTACTAAACAACGAAGTGAAATAAGGGAAATTGTGTGAAGGAAGAAAACAGTTAATATAATATTTAGAACCAATAACTTGAAGTGTTTTTCCTCACATTTGACTCTAGATGACATGAGTTTATGGTCAACTCAAAGGCCACAAGGGGCAAAGGTTATGTGCCTGCAAAAGAAGCCCTGATCATCACCCTTCCACCTCCTTGCTTAACAGTAAGTATGAGGTGTTGGATGGTACATGGCCGGCCTAACCACTGGTAAAATATTCTCCTTCAGCCCTTCCAAACAAGCCTTAGTCTTTTGGTCTTTTTCTAACAGTCCTGTCATGAACTTTAACATTTAACATGCTAACTGAGGCCTGAAGAGACTGAACGGAAGACTAAAATGACCCTATAGTGCTTCCAAGATTGATGCACAGCAACACTGGCTCTTCTAGTGCCATTGCTGTTATCTTGCCATCCTGGTTTTGTGTTAGCATACACCTGTGTGCTCCAGAGCAGCAAACTGTGAAAACTCCTGCTTTTATGGAGGTGCTCACACTGAAGACGACGGCTGGTGGTTTGAAGCAGTAAGGGTGTACATAGTTTTTCCAAACACTGCTTTTCTATTTTGTCTTCATCGTTGTTTTGTATCTGTTGTGTGTTTTGTACGACTTAAGTTAGATTTAAATCATTTCCGTGGCTGGTAAAGGCCAGATCATTTAATCGTGGCCTGATATAGATACTGTAGAGCTGGCAGAGGGTGTACTTTCTTTCATCGTGGCTCTACATTCTGTTCACTCTATAGCTCTTGAGCACCTAATCTAAACCAAACCTGTGTTTACTTAGCTTTACAAGGCAGAAATGTATTGTTATCAGCCTGTCGTGTTATTAGACGTTCGTGTTACGCATGTTTGTTGTCCTTTATCAGCCTTCTGCAATCGTCTGCCTATAGGCCTGATTCCGATGAATACGCTGAATAAAGGTGTGCATCGAGGCCTTCTGTTTAAAAAACGCAGACATCAGTAAACGTACTGAGCAAACGGATTAACGAGGAGGACCCATTTAGTTGCCATGGTGATGTTACTTTCAACAGTGTCATATGTTTCACAGAGAGAATTGATCATTTTGCTCCCTATAATGCTGGTTGAAATGTTTATTTCCTGCATCCCTTAAAACAAAATGTTGCTTTATGCCGATTCTGAGGAAAAATGTTCCGCAAAAGGAAACAAAAATGATTTTCCCTCATAGTAAATCGGTGGGTAAAGTTACTCTAAAGAGGCCTGGTGTTCTTATGACTGTGCATTAAACTAACTCTGTAGCCGAAAACAACCTCACTTTGGAGCTACAGGTTTGGGCATGGTCTTGCGCCAAGGGTCCAATCCAGGTACAACAGGTCTGTGTAAATATCAAAATACCTCCTGTATTCAGTATAAAAGCGCTACTGGATTCTGGTGTGTGCTGGAGCCAATAAACACCGAAGTGTAAAAACCCAGAATGAGTCAGGAGAATGAAGGCCGGATGATTGGGAGGCGTGGCTCCGTCTCCTGTACAGTTCTCCACCTTATAATAAAAATGGAAAACAAGCTACAGTAAAATATAAATAAATAACTGCAAAGGTACATAGTAATTAAAAGGGGCTTGAGAGGGTGATGACATACGCCTAAAATATCCTTTACAAATAGCAGAGGAAGTATTCCGTATTTTGCCAGCTGCAGGACTGGGATTCAGCAGGAAGAAGGCCTTTTGTTAAGATTCAAATCCGAAGGGACTGCAGTGTATTTTAGGCGGCTACTGCTGGTGAGAGCCTAGTGTCCCTGAGATAAAGGTGGGGGATACTTCTCAGAGTCCCAGATGCCGCCACACAGGCAGAGGAACAAACAGCAGGACAAACCTGGCTAGCCTGACGAAGCACATTTTATTACAGAGCTACATGCTGCAGGTTCAATACAGTGGAAACAAGATGAACACAAAAAGGAAGGTGGCGAGGGAGGAGTGGAGAAGAGGAAGATTTAGGTGTGGAGAGAGCTGGGTGGGCTTGCATCAGATTGATTAATTATTGATCAGCTGAGGGAAGAGGTTACGGTGAAAGTCTGGAGGATTTCTTTTTCCTTTTTTGCAAATTAATGATTAAAATGTGCATTTTACTTTGGGGAGCACCCCATTATCCCAAGCCTCCCATTTAGTCTCCATTGACACCTCCCCTTTGCTCAAAGGCAAACCGTCCCCGATGAGCCGGAGATTAGCACGTCTCGGCTGCAGCTGCTCTTTACACATGGCAGACTAATCTCAGGGCCTGATGGATGAGGGTTTCTTCAGGAACATCACAAAGCCCAGTTTCTAAGCTCAACCTGCTACTGCTGCTGCTGCTGCTGACAGGGGTGCCTCTAGAAAATTTTTAACGGGGCCCACTGGTAATCCTGGGGTGGCACACACAAATCCGTGCAGAACATTCATCAGTCAGTTGAAGATTTCATAGCAATTTTGCTTTAAAATGTTGAAATTAAGCAATTGTTTTGTGATGTGGGGTCAGCCCATTTCAAATTTCAGTGCACACTTCAATTTAAAAAATAAATTACTCCGAATTTCACCTTTTAAATGGCTGCAGCTGTCTCACTCTTATCCTACACACAAGCGTGGCATCATTTGAAAGGTATTTTCATACTTGTACAGAAGGAGAAAAATGATTTCCATATGCTGTACAACATCAATAATGCTTCAGCGGGGCGTGACGTGGAGGAGATCAGCCTGTGGTTCTGCTGAGGTGTTCAAGACGCCCAGGTTGCTTTGATAGTGGCCTTCAGGTCATCTGCATTGTTGTTCTGGTGTCTCTCATCCTCCTCTTGACAGAACAGGCTCAGTAGGAAGAGTAGTCGTCTAGCAATCAGAAGATTGTGGGTTCGATTGCAGCTTCCTCCTGCCATATGTCGATGTGCCCCTGGGCAAAGCACTTAACCTCAAGTTGCCTACCGATCTGCGTATCGGTGTATTGATGTGTTGGCGTTAGAGAGTGCGATTGGGTGAATGTGGCTCTAGTGTAAAGCGCTTTGAGTGGTCTGTATGACTGGAAAGGCTATATAAGTTCAGTCCATTTACCATTTAACTCCATAGATTCTCCATGAGGTTCAGACCAGTTTGCTGGCCAATCAAGCTCAGTAACACCATGGTCATTGGACCAGCTTTTGGTACTTTTGGCAATGTGGGCTGGTACCAAGTCCTAGTGGAAAAGGAAATTAGCATCTCCACAAAGCTTGCCATGCAGAAGGAAGAATGAAGTGCTATAATATGTCCTGACAGATGGCTGCGTTCCATCTGGACTTCAGAAAACACATTGGACCAGAACCAGCAGATGGCATGGTACCCCAAATCATCAATGACTGTGGAAACTTCACGGTGAATCTCAAGCAGCTTTTATTCTGCGCCTCTCCACTCTTCCTTTAGACTCCCGGACCTTGATTATCGAATGAAATGGTAACTTTAGTTTCATCTGAAAAGAGCACCACAGAGAAACAGTCCAGTCATTCATCTCCAGACCAAGAACTCCAGCTGATGTCCATATCTTGTGAATCTCCTCCAAATACCTGAACCGACTTTGCTTCACAATCCTCTTAAGGTTGCAGTTAATCCTGTTGCTCATTAACCTTTTTAACCACACTTTTTCTTTCCACTAAACGTTGCATTAATATCCGTGGGTACAGCACTCAATGAACAGTCAGTTGCTTCAGTAGTGGCATTTTGTGGAGGGATGTCAATAACACTGATGGACAACTGCCAAGTCATCGGTCTTCCCTGTAGGCCAGGGGTCTGCAACCTGCAGCCCCGGAGCTGAGCGGCTCTTTGGACCTTCCACGATGGTTCATAATAACTTTAAATGATAAAAAACCAACTAATGTTTATATATATATATATTATATATATATATGTAATATATATATATATATATATATATATATATATATATATATATATATATATATATATAGTAGAATTCAGCTGTTTTTTTCAATTGCATCGAATTTCCAGAACAGAATGACAGAATAAAAGTACCAGTGATCATTTTTAAATCTATTTTCCTTGGAAACTGTGTTTTTTTTTACGTCATTTTCCATAACTATCAACACCCCATAGTAGAAAATGTATTCATACTCTTTTTGCAAAACTTGCAAAAGTTTTCTTTTTTTAGGCTGGACTGAGGGCATAAATGGCTCTTTGGATTGTAAAGTCCAGTGTGGGTTGTTAAAAAACGTTTTATTCATCTTATTAAATTATTATAAAATTTTCTGAGAAGCTGAAGAATTAGAGAAGATTTTCATTAGTTGTAAAATCTAAATTAATAGAACTGCGCACATAATTACATGACTCTCTACATAATAGGTCTATATAAAATGTATTTATTTCAGCTGTAATAGTACGAAATGCCGTAAATTAGTAGGGGTGATCATTGCAGCCCCCTTCAGCCACCCCTTAGAGGCGCCACTGGCTGCTGCTAAAGGTGACAAACATAACCAGACTGCCTGAGTTTTTCATGTACTTACATGGTCCTGGTTCCGCTCGTTCCCAGGCAGCGCCGTGCGTAAAGACATTGCTCTTTCCCTGAGTGAGTCCTCCAGGAGATAAATACAAATAATGGCCCAAGAGTTTTTTTGTCCACACTTAGTTCAAACAGACAAAAAAATCCCGATAAGCTTGGTGAAGAGACGTAGGAGGACAGATTCAGTTCTTTACAGTCCTCATTCTTACAGTCCGTGAAGGCAGCGCAGGTCACCCCGACTGTGATCCAGATTAAAGTGATGCGTTAAAAACAAACCGATAACATCCACCTACACCTCATATCTCCAACTAAAATACCCCCTCCTCTAAATTAGCTTTCCAGCCCCACCCCCCACCCCCCCCTCCTCCCCAAACACCTCACCGACTCTACCGGATCATTTCTGTAGAACCCGACTGGATCTTTAATAAACAACTTGCATTCAGCTGGATCATCCTGAAGCGACGAAGACAAAAACACCACCGCTGGGGTGAAACATACAAGAGGAACCGGTGTGAGACCACCGGGAGCTGATTCAGAAGAAAACCCTTCAGTTAGCTAGCTAATGTGGCATTTTCAGGACCAAAACCGCGGCTCCGATAAATTAACAGCCCGTTAGAGAGAACCAGAACCGGATGAGACAGCGTTTCAGGACGCCGGTGGACAGCCACGGCCTCGGGATGTAAATCAATGACCAACTGCGGGTGTGTGAAAGAAAAGCGGCCGCCTCTCAGTCAGTTCCCCGGCTCTTTTCCTCGGTCCAACCCGCCCTGTAGTTCCTCTCATTGTCGCGATGAAAGAAAACTCGCCGGAGTCGGTACTCTGCGTCCTGGCGCTGTCAAAAACATAATAATTTGTTTTTCTCCGAGGTTAAAAAAGAACGAGAGAAAACGGAACCTTCTGCGTTCACCACCGGAGAGCCTCGGTGACAATAAGGCGAGAAGGGAGGGAGGGACGTCAGCAAGGACAGGCAGGGCTGTTGCTGCCTTCAGGTGCTGCGAAGAATATCAGCCAGGCGACTTTCAAAGCTAATGCTGCGTTTCATTCCTGCTCGGACGTCCGACATTCCGAGAAATAACTAATGATGCGGTTGATTTATCCTAAAGTAGACATATTAAAGCAGCATGTTCAGAGAGTAAAATTTTCAGTCTATGAGACCCTGACCAGAATTTCACCTGGGTACTAAATTCTGCCAGTAAACACCACTGACCTCTTTTTTATATTCCCTACACTTGCTCTTATTTCCATTTAACTCTAATTGTTTTGTACGTAACCAGTGGGCCAACCACTTGAATTAAATTAATCATGTGACAGTTTGTTTTCCCTAAAGATCGGTCACTGATGTTGACGTTTAAATTCAGTTTATTTTTTAAAAATGAGAAAATACATATTAATGAACATTAGCATGTAAATCCATGTGATTATAACCAAGTGGCTATCTTCCATTTCTAGTTGCACTGGCTGGTTAAAGTAAGACATAAAAAACAATAACAAGTAAAAGGAACAAACAGATGTAATACTACTTAGAAAACATATAAACTACCATAAAACCTCAAGAGTACATATTCATACTTAGTCATGTTGACATTTCTGGCTTTCCAGGAGCCACATTTTCAGATCTCTTCTAAAAGAAATTAGGAGTGGAAGTATCTGTATATTACTTGGAAATGTTCTCCAGGTGTGAGACGCAAAATGAGAGAAAGTAGCTTGACCGAAAGCAGTTGTCCTATATAGTCACCCCTAGAACCTTTGAAAATACAGGGGTTGGACAATGAAACTGAAACACCTGTCATTTTAGTGTGGGAGTTTTCATGGCTAAATTGGACCAGCCTGGTAGCCAGTCTTCATTGATTGCACATTGCACCAGTAAGAGCAGAGTGTGAAGGTTCAATTAGCAGGGTAAGAGCACAGTTTTGCTCAAAATATTGAAATGCACACAACATTATGGGTGACATACCAGAGTTCAAAAGAGGACAAATTGTTGGTGCACGTCTTGCTGGCACATCTGTGACCAAGACAGCAAGTCTTTGTGATGTATCAAGAGCCACGGTATCCAGGGTAATGTCAGCATACCACCGAGAAGGACGAACCACATCCAACAGGATTAACTGTGGACGCAAGAGGAAGCTGTCTGAAAGGGTGTTCGGGGGCTAACCCGGATTGTATCCAAAAAACTAAAACCAGGCTGCCCAATCACGGCAGAATTAATGTGCACCTCACTCTCCTGTTTCCACGAACTGTCCGTCGGGAGCTCCACAAGGGTCAATATACACGGCCGGGCTGCTATAGCCAAACCTTTGGTCACTCATGCCAATGCCAACGTCAGATTCAATGGTGCAAGGAGCGCAAATTTGGACTGTGGACAATGTGAAAACACGTATTGTTCTCTGATGAGTCCACCTTTCTGTTTTCCCCACATCCGGGAGAGTTACGGTGTGGAGAAGCCCCAAAGAGCGTACCACCCAGACTGTTGCATTGCCCAGAGTGAAGCATGTGGGGGGATCAGTGATGGTTTGGGCTGCCATATCATGGCATTCCCTTGGCCCCCAAAACTTTGTGCTAGATGGGCGCGTCACTGCCAAGGACTACCGAACCATTCTTGAGGACCATGTGCATCCATGGTTCAAACATTGTATCCTGAAGGCGTTTCCGTGTATCAGGATGACAATGCATCAATACACACAGCAAGACTGGTGAAAGATTGGTTTGATGAACATGAAAGTGAAATTGACCATCTCCCATGGCCTGCACAGTCACCAGATCTAATATTTTTGAGACCTTTGGGGGGTTTTTTGAGGAGCGAGTCAGGAAACTTTTCCTCCACCAGTATCACGTAGTGACCTGGCCCCCTTCCTGCAAGAAAAAAAGGGCTTAAAATCCTCTGACCATGGGGGCAGGACTTGTATATGTCATTCCCAGACGAATTGACGCTGTATTGGCCACAAAAGGAGGCCCTACACCATACTAATAAATTATTGTGGTCTAAAACCAGGTGCTTCAGTTTCATTGTCCAACCCCTGTGGTTCTTGAAGTGGAGGTGGAGCATAACCACGTAATATTTCATAAACAAATACAGAATCATTATATTCTATGATGTTCTAACTTAGTTGTTCATGCTTTTGGAGTATCTGACAATGATGGGACGATTTGGGTTTTTAAAAACTTTTAAAGCTTGTTTATGAACTGTTTCAAGTGGTTTTAATGTTGTTTTGCAAGCCGATGCCCAACTTGTTATGTCATATGTAATATAATCATGGCATCATGATGATGATGACGTTAATTATAAGGATGCATGATATATCAGCAATAATATTGGTACCAGCCGATGTTGGTCATTTTTTAACATATCTGTATTGGTCCCATAAGAAAAGCTGGGCCATTATTAGTAATCAATGCTTATTTCCATCTTGTTGCTGTGTATGTGTGTGTTTGGGGGGGTTGTGGGGTGTTTTAGAAATATAATAAATATATATATATAACATGGGTATATGAGTAATATCGGTCATTGGCCATAACAGCAACATCAGATATCGATATTGGCCCAACGTTTCATATTGGTGCATCGCTAATTAATTATGTAGTAAATGCAAGGAACTTTTAGGTCTGTTAATTTTTCCTTTTGTTGACACAGTTTGAAGTAGTTCATATTGACTGCTACTTTAAAGTTGAAAACAAATCTCCAGAAAGATAAAAAATAAACATTTCAAACAATTTCTACGATTTAGAGCCTAATTAGGAATACAGTATTTACTCAGAAAATACAATATAATATCACAACATTTAAATCTGTTCTTTATTAAATTAAATAGGAGCATAAAAATCAAGTGAAAAAATGGGTAATACCTGCTAATTTACTTAACTAGTGATCCTAAAATGTTTGTCGAGTTTAAACACAAACAGACATTATTTAACCTTCAAGCTATGAACGTTTTTCCTAATTAAACATCTGACCTCAATGCTGTTAAAGACTTATGGACTATGCTTTAAAGCCAGGTCTTTACAAGGAAACAAACCATTCACATGAACTCTACCAATTCCAGTAATAAAAGAAGGTAAATATCCTGCCAGAATTATGCCATATTTTTGTTGATGGCAACAAAATGTGTGCGTTTTAGTTTAAATAAAGAGAGAAAATAACATTTATTCCTAATTTGATCAATATGACCATGTTATTGTGTAATAAAATAAATAATTTGGAATTTAACACACATTCTTTAATGAGGATTTATCCTAAAAGCTAAAAAATATTTCCTCTTAATGTTACTGTAAGATATCTAAAGCATAGATGCAGAGTAGAAAAAGCTCAAGCTTGTTTGATTTCATTAAATATATTATTAATAAGAAAAAAGGCTTACCTGGACTGATGTGAACCTGCTGGAACGTATCCAGGGCCTCATCCTTCCTCTGCAGCCGGATACTTCCTGGTTATTCCTGAGAACCCTGCAGACTGAGGGAGCTGGTGATGGTGGGTTGAGCAGAGATGGACAGCACGCAGCGGGTCAGAGCTTTGCTGTCCTAACAGCAGCAGAATCGATGCTGTAAAGATCAGCTGCAGCCTTTCAGCCACAGAGTCTGAACACTGTGCTTCAGGGAACATCATCTGCATCACAGGCTGGTCAGCTGTGGATAAACTAATTAAAAGGAAAAAAGATGGCTGCCGGACTGTCAATATATGTTAATAGACTTTAGAAAAGAAAAGGTGGTGGTGGTTCCTTTTGATTTATACACGCAGGGTTAATATGTATCTTAATGAATGACCCCAACTGATTTGTTCAAATCTGAGCACATCAGCAGGAATCGATCTAACCACAAACTGCAGCTGATACAAAGGGTACCAAAGAAAAAACAGTATTGGTCATTCTTCTTGTTGTTTTATTTGACATTTAAATAAAATAATCCAGCTGAGGAACTGAGGCCTACTTTGCTCATCTCCACATTAGCAGGTGATAATGGCTGCTGTCTCTGCCAATCTCCCTGCAGTTGCTCTGACGATGCCCTGACCTGTAATCTAGAAAGGATTACAGCCGGCGTGACCTACTGTAGGCCCGTCGTGTCCTTCTGCAGTCCATTTAGACAGCTGGCAATGTCACTCATAGGGATTTTAAAATAAGTCCAGAGCAAACTGAAAAAAGAAAAAAAAACGGATAAAAACAAAGATGTTGAAAGCTTGTGTTATGTATGGAAAAAATAAGATTTAAACAAATTATTCATTCCTTTCTCCAAGGTAATCAATAAAAACAATGCTCCAAGTCTGCAAAGTTACAGCTGGTAAGAAAGTAACAATCCTTCATTACACTCAGGGAAAAGAAATGAATGCAATTCACACCACCTAATTAAAAAGAAACGTCATACAGAAATGTAGGGAAAACTATCGCAGCATCAATGAAAACATCGAAGAAACTGACCGAATAAGAGCTTAGCGCCCTCTGTTGGTAAATGAGAAAATCGCAACAAACCTGCAGTTTGATGTAAAGCAGGCCAAACTATATTCCAATCAGACCAGTGATTACTATTATTTGATTTTTACAAATTTAAATTATTACTAGACCTAGATTTTAATTACAAGACAATGACTTCTGTCAAAAATACAACCCTTCTTGAACAAAAGTTAAACACCCAGTTGAGCACCCAGAAGGAATGGTTCAGTATGAATATAAACTGGTATTTAAGTAAGGATGGGTAAGTAAATGTTTGATTTAATTTACAAGGAACTGGGACAAATCCAGGAATGTGCCGTAAGCAGTTGCAGAACTGTTGTAAACTAGGGTCAAGTTTGCAGCCCATTTTGCTCAGACGGACCTTTGCAGCTCTGCTCTGACATCAGGGCTTTGGGATGGCCACTCGAAAAAAGACTATTTTGTCGTTAAGTCACTTTGTAACTAATCTGACTGTCTATCTATCTGTCTGAAGCTCATGTAGAGAATGCTACGAGAGCAAAGCAGTAATCAGAGCAAAGGATGGCTCTTTTGAAAAATCTAAAATATAAGAATGTTTAACGTTTTTCACACTTTTTTTCACTAAATAACTAAATAATGTATGTTCATTCATAGCTTTGCTGCCTTTGGTGAGAATCTACAATGTAAATTGCCATGAAAATAAAGAGACCCATTAACTGAGAAAGTGTATCTAAAATGTATGACCGGTGTGTGTATATATAAAATTATTATTATATATATATATAATATATATTAATAAAATTTTATTAATATATATATATATTTATATATATTATTTATTATATATCAGGGGTCGGAAAATGAAACTGAAAAACCTGGTTTTAGACCACAATCATTTTTTAGTATGGTGTAGGGCCTCCTTTTGCGGCCCAAAAACAGGCAATTCGTCTTGGAAAGCATATACAAGTCCTGCACAGTGGTCAGAGGGATTTTAAACCATTCTTCTTGCAGGATAGTGGCCAGGGTCACTACGTGATACTGGTGGAGGGGAAAAATTTCCTGACTCGCTCCTCCAAAAAAACCCCCAAAGTGGCTCAAAAATATTTAGATCTGGTGACTGTGCAGGCCATGGGAGATGTTTTCAACTTCACTTTCATGTTCATCAAACCCAAACTTTCACCAGTCTTAGGGGGTGTATTGGGGCATTGTCATCCTGATACGCGGCACCCCTTCAGGAAAATTTTGAACCATTGGATGCACATGGTCCTCAAGAATGGTTCGGTAGTCCTTGGCAGTGACGCCCCCATCTAGCACAGAATTTGGGCCCAAAGGGAAATGCCATGATATGGCAGCCCAAACCATCACTGATCCACCCCCCGCTTCACTCTGGCATGCAACAGTCTGGGTGGGACGCTTCTTTGGGGCTTCTCCACACCGTAAACTCTCCCGGATGTGGGGAAAACAGTAAAGGTGGACTCATCAGAGAACAATACATTTTCACATTGTCCACAGCCCCAAGATTTGCGCTCCTTGCACCATTTAAACCGACGTTTTGGCATTGGCATGAGTGACCAAAGGTTTTGGCTATAGCAGCCCGGCCGTGTAATTGACCCCGGTGGGCTCCGACGGGGACAGTTTTTGGTGGAAAAGGGAAATTGAGGGGCACATTTAATTCTGCCGTGATTTGGCAGCTGTGGTTTTTTATGTTTTTTTTGGATACAATCCAGGTAGCACCCGAACATCCCTTTCAGACAGCTTCCTCTTGAGTCCACAGTTAACCCTGTTGGATGTGGTTCGTCCCTTTTTGGTGGTATGCTGACATTACCCTGGATACCGTGGCTCTTGATACATCACAAAAGACTTGCTGTCCTTAGTCACAGATGTGCCAGCAAGACGTGCATCAACAAATTTGTCCTCTTTGAACTCTGGTATGTCACCCATAATGTTGTGTGCATTTCAATATTTGAGCAAAACTGTGCTCTTATCCTGCCTATTTGAACCTTCACACTCTGCTCTTACTGGTGCAATGTGCAGTCAATGAAGACTGCTACGAAGGCTGTCAAAGTGTGCCATGAAACCTCCCACACTAAAATGACAGGTTTTTTCAGTTTCATTTCCAACCCCTGTATATCCATGTGCTCGCCAGAGGTAGCCTGACTGCCATTAGGTACCGAGATATGTGATCCTCAGACCCCTTGGTAAGACCATGATGCTGGTGTCGTTTGGACCTGGGATTCCTGCTAATGCAGGACAATGCTAGACCTCATGTGGCTGGAGTGTGTCAGCAGTTCCGCAAGATGAAGACACTGAAGCTATGGACTTGGACCCGCCGTTTCCCAGACCTGAATCCGATTGAGCACATCTGGGACATCATGTCTCGCTCCATCCACCAAAACGTCACTTTTGCACCACAGACTGTCCAGGAGTTTTGCGATGCTTTAGTCCAGGTCTGGGAGGAGATCCCTCAGGAGTTCATCCGCCGTCTCATCAGGAGCATGCCCAGGCATTGTAGGGAGGTCATACAGGCACGTGGAGGCCACACACAATACTGAGCCTCATTTTGACTTAAGGACATTACATCAAAGTTGAATCAGCCTCTAGTGTGTTTTTCCACTAATTTTGTGTGTGACTCCAAATCCAGGCCTCCATTGGTTAATACATTTGATTTCCGTTGATGATTTTTGTGTGATTTTGTTGTCAGCACATTCAACTTTGTACAGAACAAAGTATTCAATGAGAATATTTCATTCATTCAGATCTAGGATGTGTTATTTGAGTGTTCCCTTAATTTTTTTGAGCAGTGTATATATATATATATATATATATATATATATATACATATATATATATAGAGAGAGAGAGAGAGAAAGAAGATATGTATATATGACCTGGTTGCATAAGTGCACACACACTCAGACTAAAACTTTAATTTCAGTATTCAGTGTTTTGAGTCTGTGACTATCCCTCATTTTCACTTGACAATATTTGCTAAATATTGCTATTGCTCTGACTAGGACATTCAAAAACTCCAGTTGTCTTCAGCTGAAGTCTTTTTTGTTGATTTGGATGTAATGTTGACCTATTATCAAAGCGCATCATTGAAGCCTGCATGGTGGTGCAGTCGTTTGCTCGAATCCTGGTCTGGAGTCTTCCTGCATCCAGTTTGTGTGTTCTCACTGGGAATGTATTGGTACTCTCCAGGTACTCTTCTTCCTCCCACAGTCAAAAAACAAAACAAAACATGACTATTAGTTTAATGAGCCCCTTTAAATTGCCCTTAATGTATAGGGGTGCATGGTTGTCTGTTCTGTGTGTCTCTGTGTTGCCTTGCGATGGACTGGTGACCTGTCCAGTGTGTACCCCACCTGTTGTCCAGTGACCGCTGAAGATATTCACCAGCCCCACCCACAGCCCTGCAAGGACAAGTGGGTACAGAAGTTGGATGAATTAAATCCAAAATCTTGGTTGGTAAATAGCTGGTGTTCTGAACTGTTGACATCATGATGTTAAAGTTGCTCATTCAATCAAGCAGGTTCACATTGATTTCTTTGTGTTTTTCATTGACTTGTACAGCATTGTAATTAGATTAATGGTGGAAAAAGTTATATGATTCATTTAGATATATTGAATTAGATGAGCTGTAGAACCAAATCCCACAGTTGTCAGAAATCCTTCTCTTTCACTTTTTCTTGCTCGTGTGTGTGTGTGTGTGAAAGATGGAAATGCATGTAAAGGATACACAAACCTAAAAAAAATCCCCACAAGTGTTTTCTGTGCAGTTAGACCTTCCTCTGCATCTTATAAAGTCACCCTGCAGAGGAAATTCAGATCAGTCTGACCTGGTTTTAACAGAACAAGCTTCAAGGCAGCACTGCCTTCTAATGAGAGGTAACGTTTGATTTAAAACAGCTTCACATCCAGGGGCATATACAATTTAAATACAATATAATGTTACAACTTTCTCAAGCTGAAATATGAGCTAATTACCACTCTTTATTTTAATACAAATCACTTGATGCTTTATGTGGAACATGAGTAACAAATAGTGTATTAACAGGTTACAAAGTAAAAAAAGACTTCAATAAATGTGCCTCAAATAACATCTTTTAATTTAAATGTTTTTTATCTGTTCTGCTGCAGCTGATGATGCTGGCAGCTCTTACCCTGGCTTCTCTGGGCATCCTGGCCCAGGCGTCGGACCTCTGCCCGCCCAGCTGCCATTGTTTTGACAACCTAACCACTGTTGCATGTCAGGACAAAGGACTGAGCCAGATACCCCGACTGCCAGCAGGAACATTTAAATTGTTCATCTCAAACAACCAGATCGAGGAAATACCCGAGCGCGGGCTGAAAGAGCTGCAGGTATGGAGCTTCGCTCTGATGTTTCCTGATATATGCAACTAATTTGGGGCTTGTTGGTTAGAGGTTCCTGCTGTGTTATCTATACAAGCACAGAAAGCATAACTATCTGAAACCAGCTGTCACACACAAAGCTGCAGCCCAAAGTCTTGGTAGTGACACACTTGCTGGTGTTTTATAGAGTTCTCTAGTGTTGACTCTTCTCCATAATTTAGGTCATCCACTCATGCTGGACATGAATGTCTGGATCAAATCCTGACCTGGAACTTGGATTCCATCAAAGTTTGTTGGGTCTTGTTTCTCCATGTCCTTTTTCAGAAGTGACCACGGGTTATCAGTGGGGTTAGGATATACCGAAAATCCACAGATCATCCTAAATTGTTCCAGGACTGAAGGAAGAAGCTGCTCCTGGAAAATGTTTGGATCCCACTCTTTACGCATGGTAGTGTTCTTCACCAGAATTGGGAGAAACTCCACTTTCTTGTAAGAGAAGAAACCTGGGACTGGGATTGGATCAGGATGCTTCACTGTTGGGACCACACAGGACTCAGGGTATCCTTAACTTTTTTCTTATCATCAAACAACCAGGAGGATCTTCAGTCTGCCGCTGTCTGTGGTTCCTCAGTACCCTCCTCTGCATGTGGGGCCATTTTGATGCAAAGCAATGATGGCTGCATGCTCTTTTTTTGGAGGTTAACATCGTTAATACAAGAGAACAATGATTTATTGAGCCTTGCAAAAATATTCACACCCCTTCAATTGATGTCATAACCACAAACTTCACAGTATGTGACAAACCAACACAAACTTGATCATAATTCTGGAAAGGAAGGGAAATGTTGTTACAAATACCAAATTGAAAAATGTGACATGCATGTGTACTTAGTTATCTTTACTTTGATGCCCCTAAATAAAATCCAGTACAACCAACTACTTTCGGAAGCCACACAGTCCACCCGTGTGTAATTTAATGCTGAACAAACAGCTTTATGAAGACCAAGGAACACACAACTGCAAACCTATCAAGACATGGATGTCTACCTAAACTGACAGGCCGGGGAATGAGAGGATTAACAAGAGAAGCAGCCAAGAGTTGCTGAGATCCACCACTCAGGTGGGAAAATCTGCTGACAGAACAGCTGTTAGATGTGCACTTTGCATATCTGACCTTTATGGAAGAGGGCAAGAAGAAAGCCATTGTTGCAAGACATAAAAAGTCTGATGTAGAACACAGCAAACATGCAGGAGAGGTAGTTCTGGTCAGGTAAGGTGAGACCAAAACCATTTCGCTCTAGATGCAACTTTGTGTTGAGGAAACCAACACTGTTCATCACACTGGACACACAGTTGCCACACTGACCCATGGTGGTGGCAGCATCATGGTGTGGGGAAGCTGGTCAGAGTTGATGCAAACATGGAGCTAAATAAAGGAAAATCCTTTAAGAACAACTGTCAGAGCTTCAAAGGACTTTCAGCAGGACATCCATTCTAAACATAGAATATCCATGAGCTAGAAATAGGCCTAGTCAAAGTCCAGACCTAAATCAAATTATGAGTCTGTGGCAAGGCTTGAAAATTGACGTTCCTAGAGACTCTCCATCTAATCTGACTGAGGTTGAGATGTTTTTGAAACAAGAATGGAGAGAGATGTCTGTCTGCAAACCTGTTGGAGACAAACTCCAACAGACTTACTGCAGCTAAAGGTGGTTCCACAGAGCATTGACTTAAGAAGACTCTGCTCCTCTCTGGGGGGGTTGCAGTAATCCTGGCGGTGGTCCTCCCAGGGTTCCTGTGCTCTGGGGGGCCTTTGGATGTCTGTGGCTCAGATCTCCTCCGTGTCTGTCTCAGGTCCAGGGGGGCAGGTCTGTGGCTCCTCACACTCACTATTGCTTTTTTCATGGAGAAACCTTGTATACACAAGAGTGCTCACACTTAAACCCACAGGTATTTAGATTCAGGTGTTAACAGATACACAGATGTTCTATATTGAGACGCAGTTACCATTAAATACATCTGGCATTCATTAGCACAGTGCACTTTTTGGTAACGTTGCTGTTGTTATACATGTTTCTGCAGGTGTCGAAGAAATTGTCTAGTATCTTGTAATCTCTTCATCCTTCTTTCTCTCTATTCTTTCTCCTCTCCCTTCTTTGCCCCACCTCTCTCTCTTTCTTGCTTCTTTTTTCCTTTTCGTCTCTCTCCGTGTCCATAATATATATATATATATATATATATATATTATAATAATATACACTTTTCAGATTTTCATCGTCCTGTTTCTTAACTTCCACAGCTTTACCTGCGCTGGTGATGAAACTATACTGAAATGATGTTAGCTGATCATTACATATGGAGAACATTTTTTTGGTATAAAAGACGACTTTAAAGGAAATCATCCTCTTTCAGTGGCTTTTTTGATTGATGTCCACAATAAATGTTAAATAATGGAGGAAGTAAACTGTCAGTGATGTGTGTCCCCGCCAAAACCTTTGGCCACATCTGTAGATCACACCTGCATGTTTGTTCTAATATCATAGGTGAGAAATATAGAAATTTGGCTTTAGGTGTTAAACGCATCTCTAACCTCCTTCCTGTGTGAACTTTAGGTTCTGGACTTGACGCAAAACCAGCTAAGTATCTTCCTGTCACTGAACCCAGTTTGGCCCAGTATGACCAAGCTGTCCAGGCTGCTCCTGCGTGACAACGGGCTGACGTCTCTGCATCCGGGGCAGTTCCTTAACTGCCCTGCCCTCGTCTTCTTGGATCTGAGTAAGAACCGGATCAAACATCTAACAATGGGATTCCTCCATGGATTACTTAATCTGAAGATCCTGTTTCTGAGCCACAACCAGATTGAAATGCTGCAGGAGGAGGTGCTGGATGAAGCTTTCAACCTCACTGAACTCCATCTAAACTTTAACAGTTTAAGGCAAATAGAGAGCGGTGTCTTCAGGAGCTCCGCCAAGCTGGAAAAGCTTGTTTTGTCTAACAACAGGATCATAAGGGTGATGGAGGCTGCTTTCAGAGGAGCAGTGGGTCTTAAATATCTCGATCTGAGTTGTAATCAGATGGATGCTGTTCCATCTGAGCAGCTGAGGGATGTAAACAAGCTCAAGTCTCTGAATCTCGCGCAGAACCATGTGGTCACCCTTCCAGCAGACTGCTTCTCCTCACTGACTGAGCTGGAATGCCTCATCTTGACAAGCAACAACCTGACCACTCTGTCGGAGAGATCCCTCTCAGGTCTGAAAAATCTGAAGGAACTGGAACTCAGTCAAAATTTCCTGTCTTCTCTTCCATCCAATGTCTTTGAAGACCTGGTCAAACTCACATTCCTTGATCTGTACAGGAACCAACTAACAGAACTTCCCTCTGATATTTTCAGAAACTTGAGCAATCTGTCAGATCTGCAGCTGAACAGCAATCAGATCTCCACCCTACCGCTTGAGGTTTTCAACACACTGCACAAACTACAAGACTTAATGCTGTCTCATAACCACATCCTGGAGCTCCATCCTGCTCTGTTCACCAACCTCGTGTCTCTGCAGATCCTTCAACTGGCACATAACGCTCTGAAGCACCTTCCTGAGGACCTTTTCCACAAGCTGCAGGCCCTCAAAGAGCTTCGCCTGCATGATAACCACATCAGGTCCCTCCATCCATCAGCCTTCAATGGATTAACGAGAGTGGCCAGAGTGAGCATCTCCAACAACCACCTTTCATCTCTACATCCAGACCAGTTCAAGGATCTTTCTAGGTTAAAAGAGTTAAAACTGGACAGAAACCAGATAGTCAAACTTCCCTTAAACTTGTTCACGCCTCTTGGAAAACTTGTAACACTGGATCTAGGCCACAATAACCTCTCTGAGCTTTCTTTATATAGCTTTAAAGGGTTGAGTGACCTTAAAAACCTAAGACTGAGCTTCAATCCGCTCCACAGCATCCATTATAACACCTTTCAGGACCTCTGCAACCTCCGCAAGCTTCTGCTACAGAACAACAGCCTGCAGAGTTTACCCCTGGGGCTCTTCCAGCCACTACCAAAGCTAATAGAATTGAACCTGGATGAAAACAAGCTGGTTCATCTGAATCCTGGTGTCTTTCAGGGGCTTAAATACCTCGAGGAACTGAGCTTGAAGTCCAACCAGCTCAGGTATTTGGAGTCCAAGACTTTGGAACCTTTGAGAAGACTTGAACTCATCCATCTCTCAGATAATTTGTGGGATTGTACATGCAAGGATATCTTCCACCTGTGCAACTGGGTCAGCGTGCATAGAGAAAAACTAAGGGATAAGCCTTCCTGCTACTTCACCTCCTCATCTAAGTCAGCTTCGTCAAAGTCCTCCTCCTGGACTGAAAGCCCTCCGCCCCCACAGTTGGCCCTCTTCTTACTGGATTACTGCGCTGCAGCTGCTGCGCGCTGCTCGCCTTCGCTTCCTCTAGAACTGCTGAGTGTGCTCACACCTTCTCTCATAGCTGTTGCCCACAGTCACCTTTAAAGTGGTTCAAACTTTCTGTAGGTTCTCATCTTTACTCGGCTTCAGAGTTTACACTTCGAAGATCAAACAACACATGCAAAAAGATCTGGCAAATCTAACTCCAACTCCAACAGTGCAGTGATTCAGTGCCTTGCAGTTATTAATACCTGTTTAAGGTGCTCACATTCTGTCACATCACAACCGCACAGTTCAATGGATTTTATGTGGCGGAACAACACAGAGTAGCACATAATTCAGAAGCAGAAGGAAGATTACGAATGATTTTATAAATACATTTCTGAAAAGTGTGGAGTGCATTTGTATACAGCCCCAACCCCTGAGTCAACACTTGGTATGACCACGTTTTGCTGCAGTTACAACTTCACGGCTTTTTGGTTTTGTCTCAACCAGCTTTACACATTTGTCTTCCTTGCATAATAGCTGCATCTCAGTTAGTTTTGGTTTCACAGGTTTTGCAAGAAATTCTCATTTGGATTTAGGTCTTGAATTTGTGTAACAGATAAAGATGCTTTGATTAAACCAGGCGTGTCCAAAGTGGGGCCCGTTGGCCTTTTCAAGCCATCAGAAAGATTTTGTGTGGCTTGTGGACGCAACACGAGAACGTTACATGTTTGGCTCACCAGCACAGATAGTTTATGTAGATGGACTTTTGTTTTTTTAATTTTTAGAGCAACAATTTGACTAATAAAGGGAAAAACCTTTAAGATTCACAAAACAAAATGTTGATCCCAGTGTAGCTCTGGTTGGACAATGTCCTGCAGGAAAGGTGAACTGGCTTGTATTTAGCTCCTTCTCTGTTCCCATCTACTCGCAACCAGTTGAAGAAAAGCATCCCCATGGCCTGATGCTGCCTCCACCATGTGCCACCAGGGGGAGTGGAGCAGGTGGTTTTCTGGGTGATGTGAAATGTATTCTGCCACACAGACTGGAGCTGGAACAGAAAACAGGTGGTTCTGCAAGGCGGGCACATTCCTCATTTCTATTTTTAAAGGTTTTATTTCTGCGTTTTTTAATGTACTAATAATTGTTTTTGCTTTAATGTTTTGTTACTAAACTGTTTTATAAGTGTGAGATGTGGCTCTTTTAGCTTTGTTTGGTATGTAGCTTAGTTTCTGTACCAAATAAACCTGAATAAAAGTCACTTTTCTTCCTTTATTCCCCTAATTATGAGCTATGTTGCATCCATCTCTTAGATTAAATTCCAATAACAAACATTGCAGTTTGTGGCAAGGTGAAACACTTGCTGTTTTGTTTATGACAAACTGGCAAATGAGCTTTCTCTGTTAGAGGCCGCTAAGTGCTCATGTTTGCATTTCTATCAACCATTTATCAGCATTAAACAAATACTTGTATGATGCTTTAAACATCATAAAATTCAGTTAAAGAAAGCAAGTCTGCTACATGCAACTACAGATGGGCAAGAAACCAAGTCTTTGACTCATTATTGGACACACTTTAAAAACCATGAAGTCCTGTTTAAACTGATATAATCTGATGCTTTCTGTTCCTTTCATAAAGATGTGCCTGTATATGGAAAAGAAAAAAAATTTAACAGAGACAAAATCTACTGAAAGAGAACCCAGGAAACGTATCTTATTAGCATCCTTAAAACGTGAATCAAAAATGTTGATGGAGACCCAGCATTTATGTTTTTAATCGAAAAAAAAAATATTTTTCTCATGTAAAAAACAATTTGGATTGTTTGGAAGTTGGCTTCATTGGAGATGATCTGATGATCTACACCAGACTCTGATGAATGCCTCTCTGGCTTAAAGTGCGTTCCTACAGCAAGAACCTGTTCAGGAACTGGGCTACTTCTCTCCTTTCTACTGATGGAACCAGAACCTAATCAGTAGAAAGCTGGTAAACATCTAGGGAGGTAGGACTTTTTGGATTGACCCTGAACTAAAGGTGCAGCTCTGAAAGCTAAACATTTCTTAGAAGCAGAGTGTGCCTTTGACGACAAGCTGCTTTTCAGTTTCTAAGACCTAAAACCTTAGAACGCTGTGCCAATTGTCAGGCATAGTGGTGGCACCATCATGGTACGGGTCTGATTTGCTGCCAGTGGTGGTGGTGCCTTGCACAAAGTGGGTGGAGTAAACTAAAAGCCAAACATCTGTATGAAAACCCGGTCATATCAAACCTGTTTAGTAGGTCAGCATATAATATAAATAAAAGTTATGTCAGCAATGCAGATGTAGATGAGGTGACTGTGGCTCAGTAGGAAGAGTAGTCGTCTTGCAATCAGAAGGTTGTGGGTTCGATTCCAGCTTCCTCCATATGTCGATGTGCCCCTGGACCTGCGCATCGGTGTATGAATGTGTGAGCGTTAATGGGTGCGATTGGGTGAATGTGGCTCTAGTGTAAAGCGCTTTGAGCCGTCTGTACAACTGGAAAGGGGACTATATAAATTCAGTCCATTTACCATTCAGACAAAACTGAAACATTCATCCAAAATGATGAGTTATGCTGTGCATCACCACTCTGACTGCATCAGCCAGCCTCAGATGCAACACATGCACTGCAGCCCAGAAGGCTTCAGCAGGTTTTCTGATTAGAGAAACTGTCTGAAAGATCATTAATGAATAAATCGGATATTAAAAATGTGAGACCTACAGCAGGGGTGTCAAGGGCCAATGTCCTGCAGCTTTATTTCCCCCTCGGCCTTCAGTCCAGTTCTAGTCAAGTTTGGTAATGACCCACTTATTTTATGCAGGTGTGTTGAAGGAGAGACACATCTAAAAGTTGCAGGACTGGAGTCTGACACCAATGCCCTGCAGCTGTGAAAAATCAGAACCGGTATGACTTAATTTTCTGTAGGCCTGCATGTTGATGGGTTGACACTGTGGACATTTTTATTGTTTAATACAAGGACAATTTTTACAGCTCATGTAAGACCCCACAGTGTGAAACTGACTCGGAAATGAGCAAAACTGACCTGCAACCTACTATTCTGTCAGCCAGACAGAAATTGGTCCTGACGTCAGGAAAAATTCATAAACTGGTTGCTTAGACAGCAGCCAAGTCCATCTAAATCCACAAACCGAACCAGATGATTTGTTGTATCCAAGGCCTGTCGTTTCAAACGTAGAAACACTTGTGGTCCTTGAGGTTCCTCAGGTAGGAGAAGCTCTTCCCACACTTGTCGCACATGAACTGTTTCTCCCCCGTGTGCATCTGCTGGTGAGCCTTCAGGCTGTTGCCCTGGTTGAAGCAGCGCCCGCAGACTTCGCAGCTGAACGGCTTCTCGCCCGTGTGGATGCGCTGGTGCCTCTTCAGGTTGCCCGTGTTGCCAAAAGATTTTCCACACGTGTCGCAGCTGAATGGTCTCTCGCCCGTATGGACCACCTGCGGAGGGGAGGAGCAGAGTGATCGATGAAAAATCTTTACATCTGGAGTTCTTACACCGCATCAGTCATGATCATGACGTTCTGTAACCAGGTGTTGACATTACAGTTAGACTGCTTTAATGGAAAAAAATCTAGTTTTTATTTCTTTAGGAAACCCAAATATTAATTGGGTTAATTTTGCAATCATAATGTTTATTACTGAGATTCATTTAATGTTTGTATATAATTCTTAAAATCCATCAGTTATCTGTATTTAAAACATAATAGCACAACTCATATGGCAACGGAAAAAAGCTGATTTTGTATCTTATGAACCATCGCTGTGTTCATCTGGCCACGTTTTGGATCAGTTTCGGCTAAAACGACCCAGTTACGACCCATTCACTGCTTCCTGCCAGAGGCCACCAGCTTTTTATTTTTAAACGTCCTGGTACTTCAAAAGGTTTGTGGTGCCAACCAGCCTAACAGCGATCCCAAGGCCTTTATAGAAGAAACAGGCCCGCAGCATCACAGATCCTCCACCATACTTAAGAATATCTGCTGTTTCACACCAGACTCCCCTGGAGAGTTTGTTGCTGAAAACCTCCTCAAGTCAAACTTTATGTTTGTGATGGTAGGACTGAAAGGGCTTTTTCTGGCATGTCTCCTAGGCAACCAGTTGGGATGTAGGTAGTGTCTAATGGTTGCTATGGAGACTTGGTGACACAAAGATGCCACTCTTGTCTGCAGTTCTCCAAAGCGAGCTTTGTGGCAGTTTTAATCTCAGTTTATCACAGGTCCAGCTTGATTTCATAAATCCTCTCAGTGTTAAATGGTCCAGTTTAAGTGAGTAGATATTTTCCCTGTATGCATCCCGTCTCCCCAGCTTGAATGGTATGTTCTCTTGTCTTTCCAATTTGGAGGAGTGGCTAACAGAAATGAGCCTCAGTGCGACATCAGAGACCAATGAAATTCAGGAACCAAGCAAGTCATAAATTACTAATTAAAAGTTCCCAGAAATGCCAATCAACTTTAAAAAGCGAAGTATATCAAAGTTTCACAAGAAGGCAAAAATTATTAGAAATAACTTTTTCTTAACATGAGATTTTTTTCCCCATTAGAAAAGTGTATTCAAATTAAAGATTGGATATTTCACTATTTGTTTGAGAAATGTTGCTGCTATGAAGAGAAATACATATTTTATTCCTTTTTGCATAACTTTTTAGGTGCTACATCAGAAATCAGTTCACCAGCTCATGAAATGTAGGTTCTTAAAATATTAATAATGACTTTCTTTAACAGGATAACCTCTCATCCTGCAGGGAAACCTACCTGATGGGATTTCAGGCTGCTCTGCTGGGTGAACAGACGGCCACAGATCTCGCAGGCATACGGCCTCTCGCCGCTGTGCGCCTTCAGGTGGATCTTCAGGTAGCTGGACGACTTGAAACTCTTCCCGCAGATGCCGCAGCTGTGAGGCCGCTCCAGCGTGTGCTGCTGCTGGTGCTCACGCAGCTCGGTGATGGAGCAGAGGCGCCGGTCGCACTGCACACAGGTGCACGGGATGGTCGTTGCGTGTGTCTGGATGTGTTTGCGTAGAGACTCGATGCAAGGCACCACGGTGCCGCATGCAACACAGGTGAGTTTCCTCTCGTCTAGGTGAGAGGTCCTCTGGTGCATCTTTAAGGCGTTCTTCTGGATGAAAGATTTACCACAGGTCTCGCAGCTGAAGGGACGCTCCCCTGTGTGTAACCGCTGGTGGCCTTTCAGCGTATCCGCCTGGTTGAAGCTTTTGCCGCATGTTTCGCATTTGTACGGCTTTTCGCCGGTGTGAATGCGCAGGTGGCGCTGCAGGTTACCTGGGATCGTAAAGCTCTTGTCGCAGTAATGGCAGTTGTATAACCGCTCCCCGGTGTGGACCCTCCGGTGCAGCTTCAGACCGTGAGCTCGGTAAAAACCTTTACCGCACTGGTCGCAACAGAACGGACGCACGTCAGCATGGAGACGCTGGTGGTTCCTCAGGAGCTGCTTCAAGGTGAAACCCTTCCCACAAACATCACAGGTGTGGGGCCGCTCACCTACAAACAGGAGGGAAAATGTCCTTAAATGGCTGCAGGATGTAAGGACACATCCCAAACACTGATTTGGTTTAGTGTTGGGTGGAAAAAGGTTTAACAGAACAATGTGGCGCAGCTCCTGCAAATGTTACAGCTTTTTGAATTATTGGTTTATTGCTTTTCTTAGTTTTTCATAAAAGCTTTTATTGAGCCTTAATAATGGTTTCTGTTGCTATTTTTAATTTACAGCCCATTAAACATGTTAGTGAAAGATATGATCTGAAAATCAAAAATCTTTTATTTTTATTTACAGTATTGTCACAGAACAGGCATGCTCATCCTGTGTCAAACCTTCAATAATTGGTACAGTGGGCTCCCACAGGGAGGAATAAAGTGGACACTTGCCCGTATGAATCAGCATGTGAGCGCTGAGGCTTCGCTGGAACGTGAAGCCTCGTCCACACTGGGAGCAGAGGAAGGGCTTCTCTGCGTTGGCTCCGTGCACGGCCTGGTGGGCTTTGAGCTGCAGCAGCTTGCTGAAGGTTTTCCTGCAGAGTCTGCAGCTCAGAGGCTGCTCCCTCTGACCCCGACTCTCCCTTGACCCTCGGACCCGGGACCTGGGCTTCATTAGGCCTTTAGGTCTGATCGTGTAAACCGGGTCATTAACGTCCACTGGATCTACTGCTTCCACCTGACGGATGATGAAAACAGGAAGGCAACAATCTCTCATACTTGTTCAAATTCAAGACTCATTTTCAGCCAGTATTTCAAACCATAAATCGTTGACAACCTAGTGAGACCATCTATCAGCCTGCAGTCAGGAGAAATTAAAAGTGAAATCGCTACATTGTGTAAAACAGAAAGGAGTAGATCCATTCTGATAACAGAACTTGGATTATGACCATCTGAAATTCTCCTAGAGAAACACAGCGATTTATAGAGAAGCTGACCGTGTAGTCTGGGTCTTCATCATCTTCCTGGGCAGGATCAGAACTGGCTGAGGCCTCCAGCATCTCCTGCTTTATAAAAACAGTCTGGATGCTATCCTGAGGGAGCATAAGGAGACAGACTGGAGTTAAAAAACATGCAGCAAAGGGATTGTGGCATCGTTCACACATGCTACTCTCTCATGGTGTCCACCCTGTATGAGAGAGGAAAACAACATCAACTGATTTGTGATTTTATGAACTCACAGATCAGCTGTTCTTTAGCTGTTTCTACACAACTTTGCTGTGGATAAAGGATGAGAGGCTCAGGTTCTTGTAATGTGGCCCATACCAGAGGTCTCTTCCTGGGCCAGATGTTGCAGACCACTGACCCAGACTATTAGTCCTTAGCAAAGAAAAATCAGTTCACTGAAACTTTAAAACATCAGAAAATTTCCAGATAGGCTGTTTAATCCCTTTTAAATGATGCCAAGATGGGCTTACTCAATACTCTAAACACACAATAAAACTGTACTGATCAAACCCTAATCTGCATCAATTAAAGCAAAGATCACTGAAAGGACAGATTATCAACAAACTGACTCTTTCTTGATTATTTTGACTGGGCCTTCTTGTACACTGCTAAACTGGTTAAACTCTTACTTCGTGGACACAAATGACTTTGTGTCATTTAATAATAATAGACATGGGTGAACAAAGATCCCATGTGGGATTCCTCAAGGCTCTGTCCTTGGCCCTCCTTTTGTTCAGAATCTATTTGCTCGGCTCAGGTTAACGAGCGTTAAAACACTTGTCATCGTATCTATAGAAATACCAAAGCAATGTGGAGAAAAAATAGCCCATAAAGTCAATTAGTGGATGTGCCAGAATTCAATCCGACGTCGGAGAAGAGTTGCAGTTTATCTGCAATACTTCGGTCTGAAAGGGAAACATACAGGGACACACTGAAGGGCCACGCTATGACCTAATGTGACTCACCTCAAGCAATAGAGTTTCCCAGTTAGAAAAACATCCTATAAACATCCTTATTAGAATCACAGACAGCCATCAGCTAATGTAAAACTAAAATGATCCACTGGAATAGTCTGGTGATCAATACTGATTGAAAACAACAGGTTAAATTGATCATTAGAGCCTCAGAGCTAAAGACACCCATGATGCATGTGAGCAAACGTCTGGCCTGACCTGTAAACATGCCATGTGTAGGTGGAAGGACCATCATACTTAATATGAGCTATTCATAAAAATAAATAAAAAAACAGACTTGGAGTAAATCAAAGCTTTACCTCATAAGTTCTGTTTTTCCACAGATGAATGATAGGCGACCTCCTGACTCCAGCTTCACCAGCGACCACAACTAAAACAAAGAAGCTGGATTAACTGGAGCTACAGACACTATAAGTCCCAACATGTCAAACAAACAGAAGTCATCAAGTAATAGAGATCAGGTGACTTTGAATATAACGTGGTTGTTGGTGCCAGACGAGCTGGTCTGAGTAATTCAGAAACTGGTGATCTACTGGGAACCATCTGTCGGGTTTACAAAGAAAACCTGCTGAAACCATCTTCAGCAGCTGGTGTGTGTAAAAACGCTCTGTTGGTGTCATGATAGACTGGTCTGACATGGTAAAAAGGCAACGGTAGCTCAAATAACAACTTGTTACAACCAAGATATATGGAGTACCATCTCTGGAAGAAGAAACCACCCTAAAGCAGATGGGCTACAGCATAAGAAAACCACACCAGGAGCCACTCGTCAGCTGAGAGCATAAAACTGAGGCTCACTAAAACTGAACACTATCAGACTGGAAAAACCTCGCCTGTTCCGATGAATCCTGGTTTCAGCTGCAGCATTCAGATGGTTGAACAACACATCTGGTCATTTTTTCCATCCAGTCATATTAATGCCTCAGGCTGGTGTTGGTGGTGTAATGTTCTGTGGCACACTTTGGGCCCCTTAGTACCGTTCAGTGTTGTCCGATGGCCTCCACGGTCACTAGACCTCTGTCCAACAGTGGACCTTCGGCCCGGTCGCATCACGGACGCACAGCCAACAGATCTGCAGTAACAGCTTGATGCCATCGGGTCAATATGGACCCAACGCTCTCAGGAACCTTTCTGACACCCTTGCTGGGGTTTTTGGGCCTGAAGGGTCCCCACGCATTTTTGAGAGCCAAAAAAAGGAGGTTCCAAAAAACCCGTTCTAGCAAGGCATACCTAATAAAGTGGCCCAGTGAGTTTATATTAAAATGGTTCAGATTTATTTGATGGTTCTGGTGATGCAGAGCATTAAAAGTTACTCAAGTTCTCACTAATAAAAAATAATATTTAACATTTTTCTGACATTAATTATAATAATTAATTACATATCAAAATTATTATTGATTTTAACTTTAAATTGTTACACTGACTTAATTACTGGACCTCCATGTGTCATCTTTAATTAAATACATATCTGACAAAATACTTTGTATTTATTTGATTTGATTAATGACACATTTAATGATTTAATTATTGATTGAACTGCTGCACATTTGGAACCCATATACTAATATATTTAATGAGCCATATGTTATAGAAGTGTTTTATTTCCACTTTTAACTGAATGAAACATTCAAGCTGGTTATTGAATTATTTTACTGTGGCATTAGTGGTCTTTATTTTTGTTGTTTCTCCAAGTCAGCAGACAGGAAGTGGGGTGGAGAGAGGACGAAGACATGCAGCATGGGTCTCCAGTTCGGGACTCGAACCCGGAACGGCTGCGTCGAGGACTGAGGGTCCGTTTATGAGTTCGCTCCACGCTCCACCAATCGTGGCACTTTTAACCATACATGCATTTAGGTGTCATTAGAACTGCCTCCTAATGTTCACAGTCCTGTTAGGAAAGTTTTATTTTGACATTTCACAACCAAAGAAGGAACCATCACCTTTATTGTACCTTAAAGTGAATCCAGCTGCTCACCTCTGCAGTCTTCCTCCCCTTCCAGCCTCTCCTCTGATTGGTTCTGTGTCACCTCCTCCTGGCCTCCCAGCTCTGCACTTCCCTCCATCACCAGCTTCAGGTCCATCTCCACCCCCCTCAGCCTCCTCCTCAGGTCTTCAATCTCCTCAGCGCCCTGGGACACCTGCAGCACCAACAAGGGACTTTAAAATCCAAACCGCCTAGATCTAGGACCTCGTACACTGACAGTGAAAGCTGATTGTGTACTTCAAGTCGCAGCAAAGATGAACACTCCTCAAACAGCAGGCAGATCTTCTCAACAGTTTCCTGAGCCAGAGACTCCAGGAAGACGCTGAACTGCATCACCTGGAGGAGAAAAACACAAAAATCCTGTCTGAAAATAAAATATCACAGCTAAACCAAGCACGATTTTGATGTTAGATCCTTACAATCTATTGATGTTGGATTTATTGACCTCTGCAGAGCCAGGACAAGAGTTATAGTGCATATTTAAAAAACATAAAATATGATGATTTGGATCGTGGAGCTCTAAGCCAGTAAATGCAACAAAATCAGGTCAAGTTCTCCTGGTTCTTCAGCATTACTCATGTCCTACCTGCTTGTTTCTTCTCGTTAAACCATTTCAGGCCAAAGGGGGCCGAATCCAAAAGTAATCCCTGAAAGTTTGGTGGAGTTTGGAGAGATCTTATGAAACACTTTATTTTGTGTCAATTAAAAATCTACTAAATGTTGGGGACATTTTAAATGTTTCCACAAATGAAATGTGCTTTTCAAAGCATTTGTATGCTTTGATGATTCAGATATACAGGGGCTGGACAATGAAACTGAAACACCTGGTTTTAGACCACAATAATTTATTAGCATGGTGTAGGGCCTCCTTTTGCGGCCAATACAGCGTCAATTCGTCTTGGGAATGACATATACAAGTCCTGCACAGTGGTCAGAGGGATTTTAAGCCATTCTTCTTGCAGGATAGTGGCCAGGTCACTACGTGATACTGGTGGAGGAAAACGTTTCCTGACTCGCTCCTCCAAAACACCCCAAAGTGGCTCAATAATATTTAGATCTGGTGACTGTGCAGGCCATGGGAGATGTTCAACTTCACTTTCATGTTCATCAAACCAATCTTTCACCAGTCTTGCTGTGTGTATTGGTGCATTGTCATCCTGATACACGGCACCGCCTTCAGGATACAATGTTTGAACCATTGGATGCACATGGTCCTCAAGAATGGTTCGGTTGTCCTTGGCAGTGACGCGCCCATCTAGCACAAGTATTGGGCCAAGGGAATGCCATGATATGGCAGCCCAAACCATCACTGATCCACCCTCATGCTTCACTCTGGACATGCAACAGTCTGGGTGGTACGCTTCTTTGGGGCTTCTCCACACCGTAACTCTCCCGGATGTGGGGAAAACAGTAAAGGTGGACTCATCAGAGAACAATACATGTTTCACATTGTCCACAGCCCAAGATTTGCGCTCCTTGCACCATTGAAACCAACGTTTGGCATTGGCATGAGTGACCAAAGGTTTGGCTATAGCAGCCCGGCCGTGTATATTGACCCTGTGGAGCTCCTGACGGACAGTTCTGGTGGAAACAGCAGAGTTGAGGTGCACATTTAATTCTGCCGTGATTTGGGCAGCCGTGGTTTATGTTTTTTGGATACAATCCGGGTTAGCACCCAAACATCCCTTTCAGACAGCTTCCTCTTGCGTCCACAGTTAATCCTGTTGGATGTGGTTCGTCCTTCTTGGTGGTATGCTGACATTACCCTGGATACCGTGGCTCTTGATACATCACAAAGACTTGCTGTCTTGGTCACAGATGCGCCAGCAAGACGTGCACCAACAATTTGTCCTCTTTTGAACTCTGGTATGTCACCCATAATGTTGTGTGCATTTCAATATTTTGAGCAAAACTGTGCTCTTACCCTGCTAATTGAACCTTCACACTCTGCTCTTACTGGTGCAATGTGCAATCAATGAAGACTGGCTACCAGGCTGGTCCAATTTAGCCATGAAACCTCCCACACTAAAATGACAGGTGTTTCAGTTTCATTGTCCAACCCCTGTAGTTTCATGTTTTAACAGATGAAAATTCGTCAACTGAAAGGAGCCAAAGTCCAAAACCACAAACCTTTTATGCTGACTACATAGACAGATCATATCACAGTGTCATAACAACAGCAATGACGGTGAAAACTTCAATTAATATTAGTTCTGTTCCAGATGCTTCTAGATATACATCAGGTAGACAGGCCTCGGACAGGTTTCCACATCTGGAATAATCTGGATTTTAATTAAACTTCGTTAATTCTGTTTCCAGGTCATTTTAACGCAAACTCAAATCTCTGCATTAAACTCTGAAACAGAGCAACAATCAGTTAGCTGTTGTACTTCTATGGCCAGCTGTTGGTCTGGATCCCCCGGGAGGCGGAGAAGGGATCTGAACCAGAGAGCCGAACCAGAACCAGCGGGCTTTTATCTACCTTCTGGTCCGAGGACTCCAGTTTGTTCTCAGTCCCAGATGGAGGCTCGTTTGGACGGGCTGGATCCGAGCTGCTGATAACTTTGCCAATTTCTGACACTGCGGCTGTTACCATGACGTCCAAGATGGCGCAAACCCGCGCCTCTAAATCGGACATGTTGGGAACGTTGACGCAGCTCGGTCGGTCCAAAAGGTCTGTGTTCTTTGTCTAACTTTTATCTAACCGCCTCGGTGCAGAAATGTTGTTGTTGTTAAGGTGAAAACACGCGTGACACACTGATCCCAACTTCTTCTTCTGCTTCCTAGTTCACAACTTTCAAAATAAAACACACTTCGCCACTCAGGGGAAAACATAACGCGCTTTAATGAACAGAGACACGCAAAGGAGAGAAAACCCGTTTCTCGGTAAGAAGACAGTTTATAAGTTATGCTTTAGCAAAAGAGAGAAAGTAGTGAACATGCGATGAAAATGTATTCCGTCCAGGCAAACAGTTTTATTACGAAGGTGTAAACCGGAAGCACCGCTACGTAAATATTTCTGTCCTGACGTAATAACAATAATTGCCATCGCCCTCCGGTGGACAAACCACAAACTGCAAGACCAAAGTTCAATTTTATCTAAAGTTTCTAAGATCGATGATATTGATATCGTTTGACATCTGTTTTTGAATTTCATAAGATCAGGAAATTGTTTGTTCCCTTTTGAGATTTTTTGCCTACTTCATGTTGTCAGGCAGGTTCCGTTTGGCTGATTTCTTGATTCAACAGGTCTGACACTAATCAAGTCAGGATGTCAAGGCTTTTCTCTTAGTGGGTATCTGGCTAGAACAGGTGCTGTTGCTTTTGTTTAAACCCGTTTTTCTATTTGAATAGAAAGAAAGTGGCAAAAATAAACACCTTGTTTTTACCTGGATTAAGTTAGACGCCATAAAACTGAAATTACTTGGATTTAGCTATACTATAGATGTGAATTAGGTCTGGACTGTATTATGGTAGAAAGAGATTGAAATATTTTAGCCTTTTTTAACAGATTTTCCTTAGTTTTTAAGTCTTAGCTTAATTCATATACAGAAAATAAAATTGTAAAAACAAATAAATGGCATATACAGCATAAAAAAAATAATTAAATTACAGATGATGTAGGTTTGCTGCCCTCCTGTGGTCAAAAGCACTAACTACAGCAATCGGAACAATAAAGTTAGCTACAATCACAACAGTTTAGTTCAATTTTGTTTTACTTTGTTACTCAGTTACAAGACGACCATGAGGCAACATTTGGACTCCTTGAGAGATGTTAAAACAGTTCAAACGTGAAACAAATGCCACTACAAGGGATCTGATTGTTGATAAAATTTGTCCCATCCATCCATCCATCCATCCATCCAGTATCTGAGGTTGGATTGAAGAGGTAGCTCTCAGTACACTGATTCCTCCTATTTCTCACTGCAGCCGTGTTTCCTGAGCAGCCTGGAGTCTGAAAATCCAAGGCCGCAGCTGCTGCATGAATACGGCCGTTCTCCCGTGTGGACCTGCATGTGAAACTTGACGTGTCCGAGCTGCCGGAACCGAGTGCCACAGACCTCGCACTCGTAGGGCTTCTCCCCCGTGTGGACCCGGAGGTGTCGGAGGTAGTTTGTGTAGATCCTAAAGTCCTTGCCACACTGCTCGCAGATGTGCGGTTTCTCTTCAGAATGCTGCAGTTTGTGAGACTTGAGGGCCTGGCGGATGATGAACCGCTTCCCGCACACATCACAAGCAAATGGGCGTTCTCCGGAATGGATCCTGCGGTGGTATTCGTAGGTGGCTTTGTAGAAAAACGACTTGTCGCACTGGTTGCAGGTGTACTGTGTGCCGCCAGTGTGGATGAGCTCGTGCCTCTTGAGCGAGGCCGCTGTGTCGAAGCCTTTGTGGCAGGTGCCGCAGCTGAACGGCGTCACGTCCACCATCGTTTTGTCTCGCCGATAGATAACTCTGCGCTGTCCTCGCTCCTGACTTCGCCTTCTCCGCGCCTGCTTCTCCTCGTGAGCAGCTTTCTGATGCTTCTTCAGCTGGCAGTTGTACAGAAACGTCTTCCCACAAAGGTCGCACATGAACGCCTTGGTGGCTCCGTGGAGAAGCATGTGTGCCTTCAGCTTGTTGTCCTGCATGAAACTCCTCCCGCAGACTTTACACACGAACGGTTTTTCGCCTGTGTGAATGCGACTATGTCTCCTGAGGTTCTGCCGGAGAGTGAATCCCGCTCCGCACGTCTCGCATGTGAACACCTTCCCCCTATGGACCGCCTGGTGCGTCCTGAGCGATCGCCTGCTGGAAAATGCTTTGCCACACGCCGTGCAGGTGTAGGGATGCTCGCCGGTGTGAACGCTCTGGTGGCACTGCAGGCTGATGGCGTATCTGAAACTCTCGCCACACTCTGAACACTTGTGTGGCTTTTCAGCCAGGTGCACCACCTGATGAGCCTGCAGGTTGTGCTTTGTTTTGAAGCCCTTCCCGCAGGTGGTGCAGCTGAAAGGCCGCCTGTCTGTGTGGACGAGCTGATGGGTCTTCAGATTCATTTTTGTCTTGAACGACATCTCGCATTGCTGGCACTTAAAGGTGGTGTATTTCTTCTCTTCATGTCGCAGCAGGTGATGCTCCAAGTTTTCTGCATTCCTGAACTTCCTGGGGCACTGGTCGCAGGTGAACGGCCTTTGTTCTCTGTGAGTGTTCATGTGCTTCATCAGGTGAAACCGCCGATTAAAACTCTTCTGACAGAGCTCGCACACAAACACCTTTCCTTTAGTCTTGGGCACTGGTTCCTGCGTGATTTGGGATTCAGAGCTTTCCAGGTCAGGGATTTTTGTAGCGGGACAATCCTCTGCAGTTTCTAAACAGGAGTGAAACAGAAAGAAAACCATTTTAACTGCAAAATGTAAAAATGTCAAATCCAGGCCACTTTATTTTAAATCTCACAAATATCTCTGAAGTTAATCCTGTGTGTTTACCGTCCACACCCTTTAAATTCTCAGGTTTTAGATTTAAAAGCATTTATATTCAGCCTCACAAGTAGAGAGTCATGCAGCAGGTCTCACACAGTCATTACTGTCAAAAAATCAAACCAAAATAAAAAAATCTATGGGGGAAAAACTATGTGGACCCCTCCAACTTCTAAAGGATTAAAGTGGTAAAAAAAATCCAATGCACGTTATCAGTTGGTCCTCATCAGTCTGAGCCTCTCTACAAAGCAGCAGATATGGGTGTTTGCCACCCATCAGAGATAATTAAGGGTTATTAAGCCATTTCCAAACTAGTTAGAACCATTATTCAACCAAGATAAATCATTTTAAGGGCTGCCAATCTTCCCAGGAGGGTATGTCCTAGTAACCCCAACTCCAAGCTGGGTCACCAACCGGACCAAGACCCGACACAGAGCAGATCTACAACATGTGCTGAAATGGCCCAGTCAAAGTCCAGATTTCAGCCTGACTGAAATGCTGTGCAGACAAACATTTCAGCATACTTCGATGAACGGAAGCAACGTTGGAAAGAGGGGTTGACCCAAATTCTTCCACAACGATGAGACACACTGATAACAGAAAACCACTGAGAATAACTGATGTTCTACAAGCTGCTGAATCATGGGGTGTACTAAGTTTTCCACACACAGTTTGTTTAATAAATGATGGCACATAGGGTTAGATTTTAGACCACCTCATGTTTTTAGGCCCTGATAGAAACTAAAGAGGGTGTACTTTATTTTTAATAAGACTGTGTGTGAATTGTTTCCTATCAACCATTTTAAACAAATCTGACCATGTTCAGCAGGAGGTGATGAAGGCATCTCCTCCATCATCTCTCCACTGTCTGAAAGAGAAAGTCACACCATTAGAAGCTGGACTCAGACTGAAATCAGCAGCAGATTCATAGTTCAGCTTCTGGTTGGTGGACTTTCTCCATCATGAAAACTCACCTTCCACCTGTGCAGCAGCTCCAGAAGGATCTGCACCTCCCAGGGAGGGACTGTCTGTCTTTCTCTTCAGCCTCCCGAGGGGCTTCAGGGTGGAGATCAGGCCGCTCTGCTCAAACAGAACCGGGCAGCCGTTCAGCACGTTCTCCCTCCACAGGCTGGCGTTTTTCAAACCTTCAGACATGCTCTTCAGCTCAGCCTCTAGCTGCTCCAGTCGGGTCTTCAGGGCAGAGTTTTCAGTGAGCAGCAACAAGGAGAGCTGGGAGAAAATGCTGCTGATCTTTCTGGCTGCCTCCCGGGTCAAGAGGTCAACCAAATCGGGCTGCAGGGAATAAATGAAGCAAAACCAAATGTTAATATCAGGTAAATATATCTGATGTTGGTGTAATTCAACTCAAATGTTCCTTTACTGAGATGAACATTACCATTTTTGAACAGAACAGTAGGTAGAACAACCCAGTTCTGTCCAGGAAAACCATTATTACCAACATGCTTTTCTCTGATAGGACAAAACAAACCTGGGGGGTCCTCGTTAATAATAATAATAATAATCGGATCACGCTTTGTGCTTCGCAGGATCAGCTAAACAAGTGAAAATAATTCATATTTTCCAGAGTTACATTTCTAGATGTTTTTCCTGCATTTTATAATAACATTCTGGAAACATTATTATCTGTAGGTTTCACAAATAAAGAAACACAAAGCTATAAATTGAGGCGGTCTGATCTGACCTATTTGAAATTATATCTCGGATCATTGAGTCCTTAAAAGGATCTGAATTCCTAAAGAACATCTGTTTTAGTGCTTTGTTTGGCATTTTAGACCCAGTTCAACCCAGATGTAAAGTTATCTAGAGTTTATGAATGAATCCAGTCAATCCAAAATGAATGAATCCAAAATACTGATGGGTAAAATGTTAAAACCTGGGACATCTGCGTCGAGTACTGAGGTCTCTGTACATGGGTCAGGCGCTCTACCGCTACGCCAGCATGACAGCATTTTTATTAAGCATTATTAGACTGTTTTCCTTTGGAAAAATCAAACTTTTTCCTTACTTACCCTGACCGGGATAATGATAAAAGCAAGTTCCATAATTTGCATACTTTATTTTTCCACGACTAGTATAAAGGTTTATTTATAGTAAAGATGGTTAAAGGTTTTGATAAAACAGTCCACATAGTTTAATATTTGGTTTGGGGGATTCTGGTTTCAGTGGAGAATAATGTAGCCCAGGTTTGAAGAGTTTTTGAGCTGAACCAGTTCTGATGTGGTCCAGATGCACAGGAAGCATTGAAATTGTCCTTTGTTACATTTTTTAGCAAGCAGATGAGTTTAGTAGTGAGCAGGTCGAAGATGCTGAAGGTGGTGAATAATCTTGTCATGTGTCTTGAATCGGAAGCCAACTTCAGCTTCGTCTGACTGATTGAGGTGGTTTTTGCCTGAATTCACAACAGTACCCTGATTACAACAAGAACTTTTTATTGTTGTCTCTCTATCCTACGCAATATCCCATCAGAACCGCTATGTCCCAGATATTAATTGGAGGAAAGTCTGGATGACCCGCCACACATATTTTATTTTAAATAAGGTGAAGGAAGTATCATTTAAAGTCTCCACAAATAATGCTCAGCCAGTCAGTTTAAAAGGGAGATAAAAACTATTTGCACTTTTAGTGGGTATCATCAGAACTCTGACTCATCTTTTTTGGTACCGCTCCAAACACACAAAGATTCTGGAAGAATTTATCATTTAAGTTGTCCAGGACTTTTCATCAAGATGGAAAAAGTTTCGCGCATTCACATTTCTTAATAAAATTCAATATTTTACCTATTTCCTGATAGACTTGAAACAAAATATATAACTTTTTATAAACGATATATCAACAAATCATTTGCATATGTGAATGTTTGCATTTGTTTCCATAGTGTAAATGTAACCAGTTGTTTTAACTGGTTTTATTGTTTTGTTTAAATTATCTTTGTCATGCTTGTATTTATTTTAAGCGGATTTAGCTTTTAAAGCGTTTGTGCAGCATGAATTGTTGGAAATGTGCTGTATTAATAAATTTGACTTTGAACGTAGTCGTTCCTTGTTTTTGTTGAATAAAAGTTCCTGAAACAGAAGAGGTAAACTGGAAGATTCTCAACATTTATTTGTATTTGTTAGCAGATAAAATTATGAATTTCCGTTGTGACGCTTTAAAATGTAGTTTTACTTTTCCTAAGAACTTTTTAAAAATCAGAAATGAGCGATTATTAACCTTTTAAACTGTGAATCCTTAAATATCCTGATTTTTTAATGCTTTATGTGAACATGTCCGCCATCTTTGTTATGGCGTCGTACCGTTACCGCTCTTGGCTTCGTCCCGTCGACCCAATCTCCCCGCGAAAAAACACAGTCTCTGAACCACTTAAACCGGGTTTCGTTCGATTCGGACTTGACACAAATAAAACCGAGCGCTTCTCCGAACCGTGTACTCACCTCACGTCTTAAAACTCGCTCCGTTTGGTCGGTTCCTTCTTCGGAAGCTCCGAGAACATCAACCGCTGTCATTATGACCGTCTCCACAATGGATTTCACTTCGGAGTAAAACACAGAGGTTTCCACCATTTTTAGCTTTTAAAGTTATCTGACGGCTAAAGGAGCCAGCAGCCGGGACACTTCTTCCGGAAGTGGAATTAAGCTAGGTAAAAAATTTCAAAATAAAACCCAAAGCTTATTTTCCATTTTAACTGTTTAATGGCAAAGCACCCAGAAGAAATATATTTACGGTCATGTAACAACAAATTAAATTATTTAAACCTTCAATTTCTCTTCTGCAAAAATAACTTTCTTTATACAATAAATTTTAGCTTCTGATGAAGTAGGAAAATAAATTACAGTTTAAACAACATTCGCTTCACAGTAAAATCCTCCAGGAAAAGAAAGTTTAAAGAGCTCTAAATCCATACAGAGATCTGGGTAAGAATGAAGTTTTTAACAGTTTCTTCAAACGAAACTGCTTAAAATCCCACTCAATGCTGCCTGTAGCTAGACTTATTTTAATTGATAATTCGTGATTAATCCCTTACATAATAAACTTTACAGAAATGGCCAGATGCGCTAAATGCAATCAACATTTGCATTATGAAACTACAACTCAAATCAACAGTTGTTTTTATTAAACGACTGACAGATCAACATCCTGTCTGACAGCACATCTGCCTTTCAAGCTTAATCCCATGAGTCCAGTGCCTGTTGTTGGACCCAGTTAGTCCCTACAGCCCGTCACAGCTGTGCTTCTTGAGCTGCCTTGAATCGGAGAAGCCCCGCCCACACTGCTGACAGGAGTAGAGCTTCTGGCCGGTGTGAACCTGCAGGTGTGATTTGAGCTGATTGGACTGGTGAAACTTCTTCTGGCAGTAGCTGCATTCAAAAGGTTTCACCCCGGTGTGGATTCTCATGTGCCTGTAGAAGTTTCCATCCGTCCTGAACTCCTTGCCGCACTGGTCGCACTTGTAGGGCTTTTCGCCAGTGTGGATCCGCTCGTGCTGCTTCAGGCTGGCGCTGTGGAAGAAACTCTTTCCGCAAATGTCACACACGAATGGCTTGTCCCCCGAGTGGCTGCGCTGGTGGTAGCTAAAGGAGTATTTGTTGTGAAAGGCCTTCCCACAGATGCTGCAGTTAAACTCCTTGTGCTCGCTGTGGCCCTTTTCGTGGAGCTTGAGGGAGCACGCTGCGCTGAAACCCTTCAGGCACGTTTTGCAGCTGAAAGGTTTGACCAGCGATTTGTGCCGCCGGTTCTGGAAAACGCCATCCGATCCGTGGGAGTTGTCGGCATGGACGTACCTCTGATGCATCTGCAGCCTGCAGTTGAAGAGGAAGGTCTTCCCGCAGAGGTCGCACATGAAGGGCTTCCTGGCTCCGTGGATGAGCATGTGGGACTTGAGCTGGTTGTTGTCGGAGAAGCTTTTGCCGCAGTCCTTGCAGGTGAACGGCTTCTCGCCTGTATGGATGCGCAGATGCCTCTTCAGGTTGTTATTGAGGTTGAATCTGGCTCCACAAATGTGGCAGGTGAAAGGCTTCTCCCCAGTGTGGATCACCTTGTGTCTTTTCAGAGCGGTGCCGGTTCTGTAGGACCTGTTGCACACGTCGCACACGAATGGACTGTCACCGGTGTGCTTCCTCTTGTGTACAGTCAGTGAGTGGGCATATTTAAAAGACTCTTCACACATGGTGCATTTGTATTTTTTGGCGTTTGTGTGGACCATCTGGTGGAAGCGCAGGGTGTCTTTGCTCTTGAACTCCTTTCCGCACGTTGCACAACTGAACGGCCGTTCCTCCGAGTGCACGGCCATGTGGGATCTCAGCTGAACTGCCGTCTTGCAGGTTTTCTCACAAAGCTGGCACTTGAACACCAGCTTCCACTTCTCGTGACGCAGGAGGTGGTTTTCCAGAGACTGCTGAGCTCTGAATGATTTGTTGCACTGATTGCAGGGAAACGGCTTCGGGGGTTTGGATGTCTGGTGGCGTTTGAGGTGATTCTGAAGGGACTCCTCTTTCCTGTAGGACCTCTTACACTGAGGACAGGGGAACGGCAGCGGGGTCTTGGTTGACTCGTGACTCAGAAGGTGACTCTCAAGAGCCTCCTGCTCTGGGAAACTTTTGCTGCACTGCTCACAAGGAAAAGGCCTTTTATGGACCTTCATGTGTTTCTTCAGGTCACCTTTCCAGTGAAAACCGGTGTCACAATGTTCGCAGAAGAAGCGCTTTCCTGCCTGGGAGGCTGTTCTCCTTAGGCTTCTCCCCTGCACTTCGTCTGGCTGGAACTGCATCTTCTCACCTGTGTTGTTAGATGAAACTGAAAGTGAAGAGGGAACAAATTAGTAATGTCTGTTAGCTATTCAGCCCCTTCAAGGTCATACCTTCTTCAGTTTTATCAGCCGTCCTTCTTGGGCGCCTTGTTCTTCCAGAGGTTTCCTCCTCAAAAGGTTTCTGTGGGATCTGTAAAGAGAACAGATTTTAATTCTGAAAACCTTTTGGTCCAAATTCAAAATCAGAAACAAAAAATCATGTTTTAATATTTAAGTATTTAAATTATCTGTAACTTAGGAATTCTATTATTTCATTATTTTCCACAATATCATCATTATTTGTGTATCTATTATTAGTTTCAGTGTTTTATTGTTCATTGCCATCAGGATCATTATCAATATTATAGCTATCGTAATTTCTGTTAATAATATTATCAGTACTATCTGTAGTAGTAGTAGATGTAGTATTAGTAGTATAGTTAGACTCACATGTGTTCAGAAATGAAGTAGGCATCTCTCAAAAGTTAACAGCACAGCGTAAGCGGAGCATCAACTTTGAAAAATCTGTTTTTATTTACATGTTTTATTGCATGTTGAAAACGTTCAATATTCAATGGAGAAATCTTTATCGGCACTACAGCAATCCAACCTTTTTATAAGTTTTTACTGGTTTCCACTGGTATTCACATTACATTCTCTAACAGATCCATTATTAGGGGTTGTCCACCATAGAAGTTCCAGTTCAACCAGGGCTGAGGCTAGAGCCAGTTCTTAACTGGTTCTGTATAACTGGTTTGGTTTTCTACCAGCGGAGATCTGGGTCAGAACCAGGTCAACACAATAAAACACCTCCATGTTCTTTATTTAATGTCATCCCACACTTTGCAGAAACATGCCGATCATTTAACAATTATGAGAAATATATTTTATTCACAATTTCAATAGTTTTCAGTTTATTAACACGTCGAAATAAAATGACTGGGTAGTGAAAACTTAAATTAAGCTCCTAAAATGAAATCTAAAGTATCTTTGGTTTGGATTTTTACAAAAATAATCATGATATATATTTCTATTTCACACAGGATCCCATACTTTTCGGTCATGGTTATGTACTTCCTAATTGAAGAGTGCGTGGATTTGTAATATTAATGCTCTAACTCCCACCCTCCACGCTACAATAACCAATAGAGAGACCCTCACCTTTTCTTGTGCAGAGTCGAGACCACTGACAGCACTGGAGTCGGGACTGGCGGCGTCCTCAGGCATATACTCTGGAGGGGATTCAAGTTCAGGATCCAGCCCCACCTTTGGCTCGGTCTGTCTGATACCACGACGTTAGACGTCAAAGGTCGCTGTGGTGCGACACGATCTTCATCAGCTTCACCAGTCAGGACCGGCGGCGGCAGAGGGTAACGAATTCACTAAGCGTATGCGACAAGACCATAGAAGCTTAGCCGCCAGGAGCTGAGATGGTCACAGACTGCTCCGAGGGAAACAGATCGGGAAAATGCCTCTTGAGCTTTACCGTGAGGTCCCAGGGCTGAGTGTACTATTGCCTTGAGCTCAGATTCTCAAGGAGCGGCCGTCACACACCCCTCGCGATCCCCCTGGCTCCGAAGGCACTGCCCAAGGCGCACAGGATATCAACCTGTGCAATACAAAACAAATAACATATACGAGCTATCCCTCAACAGTTTTTCGTCACAGTACGGTGATTGCGAACTGCTCGATGATGAACTCTAAACAACACCCCCAGTGATCAAATCAAGACCGACCCAACTCACATGCCTCAACCATTGCCTACAGCCCTCGCTTGTAAAAGGCTGCCACAAAAAAGCGCCCCAAGGAGACATCACAAACAAGCTTGCCTCACTAATGGATTATGCAGTTGTACAGGTAGCAATTTGCACCAACCGGCAACAATTGTTTTGCTTCCTGGTTGCGTCACAACAAGAACCAACATCCTCTGGGCTCACTAAAGGAAGGTATCATTTGGTGATGATAACTGCTGCGTCTTAACACATAGCATGGACAAAATTTAAGTTTGCAACTGCATTCGAAGTGCACTTTGCAAATATTGCAGCCATTATCATATGATATGAAAGCCAGAGCAACAACGCCTAGGCCCGGCGTTCTGCATTCGATCTAAAAGAATAACCACAAGACAATTCGGATGCCGATGCTCGGTTTCCAAAACAACAGAGAATGAATCTGTTAGCCTCCCCCAAATCTGCACTGACCTGCAAGAAATCAGAAGTAGCTGAAACTAAAGAACAATAATAAACAAGTAAAACAGACTTTAGAGACAGAAGGCACAGAGAGGAACAAGATGAGTTGGGACTGCTTGATAACGATTAGTCAGACAAATCAGAACCACTGGAATCCAGCTACTGACCAGCAAATTGGACCCAAAATATAATCACAGCAGAGCTCAGTTTAGAAACATCTTACCCAACCAGCCAAGCTTAAGATGAAGTCTTTAAAAACGTCGGAAGAGTCAAGAAAAGTATCATTTATTTAGTCAGATTTTGTTTTTGAGCCTGAAGTATTCTTCGTACGATGGCTAACATTCACCTTAGTTGGGAAAAAATAAAAAATACCATCTGACCTAAACAAACAGCAAGACAATATTGTGCCTTTCTTAAGATGCATAAACACATATCTCGATAAATTATTCACAATTTAATATTAACAATATACACAACACAGGAGAGACTGAGATTGCAGCTTACCACCTACATCCAACGCCCCGGGGTGCACAGAAGAAATACAGAAAAACAACAAATGCCCGATAAGCCTCTCTGGGACGCACCTTTCAGCGGAGACTGTCCTCCAAGGCAGCACGTACTCGCCCACCACGGAGAGAGAGGCCAGAGGGAAGGACACCAGGGACACGCATCCCAGGAGAACATTCACCATTGGACGGGACGTTCCAACTGTTCAGCGCTTCCTCTCTCTCCCCTCCTTCACGCATCCCGCTCTCTTTTACTAATAGTCGTTGTCTATACTGAGTCGTCTGCCCCCTGCGACCCAATCAGGATAGTTTTAGGTTGCGGCCTCCACTGACATGAAGTTGGAAGACGACGAGTCCACGAAAGATACTATATACCTGTAAAACTTCATTAGCTGTTTACTATCTAGAAAAAAAAGCGTTCCATCTGTGAAAGGGTACATAATGTGTGAAGTATTAATTTCAACATAGACAACAAACAGCAGAGAACACATAAAAAGGTCTTCCTTAAGGATAACACGATGGACTTAGGACATCAGCGTTAGTGTAAGAGGACAACCATGATTGAATGATACTGTCAAACCTTCCCGTTTTCTCACCTGTTATGCAATAAACGTGGCGTTTGCTTTGCCCCCCGATCTAATACCAGTCCATACTGTGTGTTGGGATGATGAATGGAACCTGCTCCAAGAGGCTGAAGTATTAAAAAGACTCTTGCACTAAGCCACAACCAAGGCTATTGGATTTCACAATTTTATATATGGTGATTATCTGCATTTTTGTCGGTCAAACTGTTACTATTAATATCAATAACAGAAGAAAAGACGACCAGTGCAAGAAAGGTACCAGGATGAAAGGCTCTATGTATGTTCAAACCCACAACTTAACAGCCACAGTGGCTCAGCGAACCGCACTACCTGAGTACTGCTCACAGTCTTTAATAGTTAGAAGTTAAACTCATGCTCAATACTAGTGGACGCGAAAACAACGTACTCTGTTTAATAAATGTTTCATTATTATTTTTGGCAGGCCACCAAATTTCTTTATAGGTGCGAATGACAACGGGCGATGAAATTCAATGGCCATTTAAATCACAGTAGAACAGCGTTCATGAAAGAAGGAACAATTATAATGAGAAGTAAATTAAAATTAAACATAAAGGTAGTTTTTCGGATCTTGACTAAGTTTTAACAATAAATAGCAAACCTTCAAAAGCCATCACCAGTGTTCTTGTAATATTAGTAATGTAAGAAGCAAGGGACCATTCGAGACTCGACGCCCATTATCAAAGTTTAGAAAACGCTCTGGTATTTAAAACAGTGGTCAAGACGAAACAAAAGTCCATGAGAAAGACCCGACAAGAGCCAACCAAACTCTTCATCCTATATGAACACACACAAAGAACACCCCACACACTAAGTGATAGATAAAAACAAAACAGTCACTTATGTCTCATAATGGCCATCACACAAAGGCCATCATCCAGAATAACCCCAATGGCACCACAATCTACTCATGGACAGTGAGTCTTCCTTAGACAAGCCAAATCACAAAAAAAAACATAGAGCTAATTATCAACAATATAACCAGGAGCGCTGAAAACTCAACACGATCAAAGAGACACTAAGCCAAACACATCCCAATGAAACTACCGGGTAGATCAGTTTTTCATCGACATAAAAAGTACTGCTGGTGCTGCTCAGTCTCCAGTGGTCCGCGGTAGATGACAGCTCATACAGAGTCAGGTTCAGCTGGAGGTTTCAACCTCATCCTGAGCAAGCTACAGGCGTGCTCAAGATAAGAGACAAAGAAAGTTAATGACTTGCTGCAAACGACTGGGCTTCTGCAATTCAATTCAGCGCCATTTCACAATACATTTCATTTACAAGCACTTTACAAGACAAACAGAACCAACTCTCATAGAGACAGATTCAAATTCAATCTTACGCGCATTCAAATGTAATCCTAGTTATAATACAAAGCAGTCAAATGAAGTTAATAAAACCAGTTGGTAAAGAAACCTTCTGAAGAAGCCCAGCTGATTGCGTGGAGTCATTTACTTTGCAGGAATCCTCAGGAAGAGGCGCTCCATAGATAGATCCTTTAGTAGCATTAGGGATGGGTACCGAATTCGATACTTTTATAAGGTACCGACAAAATCAACCAGTACCATGTACCTAAACGCATCATTGTCACACAGAGAGTGGAAGACTTGGCAATTTTCCATGCCAAACATGAACGCAGCATTGCACGCACAAGAGCATTATGACATCAGTAGCCGCTGCTACAGTCAACAAAGCTTCCCTGATAGAAAGCGCTCGAAAGTATGGCTCCACTTTTCAAAATGTGATGCAGATTATGGTCGTTGTGTTTGTGACGCAAAGTGCAAGGCCAGGAGGGGGAATATTTCAAATCTGAGGAAGCACCTTGTTAAGCACCACATCTTTCTCGTCAGCCTGAGACCTACAGCTACAACTCCTGCAGTCGGCACCATCAGCACGCACGCATCTGTTAGCGACTCGTCGTCTGCAGCCAGCAACATGGTAGAAGAGATGTTTGAAACAAACATGATGTCTCAATACAAACAGCTGGATGTTGTTTTGATATATTCATTAAAGTTTATATATTGAGAAATAAATATATTAAATTGACATTTAAATTAACATTTATTACCACCTTAACACACACAAAAGTACTGAAAACTGGTACCGTTGTGTTGATTCCCAGGTACTGTGCATCGGTACCATATCGGTTCAAATGTGAAAGGTACCCATCACTAATTAGCATTAAAAACAAAAGTTGACTGACTGTACTGTATGATAACTACAATGAAATGGTAAATTATGTAACTGGATTTAAATAGGCCTTTGTGATGTATTAAGATGGAAATGTAGTTGCTTGGTGTTGCCACTTGGTGGCACTGTGACATTAATGTTGTGTTATAAGAAACCCGAGAAAGACAAATAAATGTGTTTGTTTTGACCAGACATGACGTCCGTTGCACTATACATTACAGTCTTAGTGATTTTATAGTATTTGACTGATTTGAGGAAAGAACCAAACTCGATTGGTGGCAGCCCTACAAACGGGCGGGCCTATTAATGGGTTTGGTCAGATATTTGAGCCCCAAATTCAGACTGATCACTGTACCCACATATAATGTAAAGCACTTGGCTTATACCCTTTACATTCCTTACATGTATAAACCAATACAGCCCTATAATTCTATACATTTCTAACCAGCAGAGCAACCCTGGTTTACTGACTACTGACTGACAGATCAGTCTCACCCGTTGCTGACTCGTCCTCCAGATGTTCCTGGAGATGCTCAGACCCTTCTTCTTGGGTCTTATTGGGCCCCTCGCTGATGGTCTTCAGCTCCTTCTCCAGCAGCTCCATGTCTCTGCCCAGCTGACCCACTCTGGCCTCCAGCTCCTGCTCCAGCCGCCCGGCTTTCCTCTGCAGCACATCCTCCAGCTGCTCCACTTTGGCCCGCAGAGCCTCGTTTTCCTCCCACAACTCCGAGAACACCTTCTGGATCTGGTCAACCAGGAACTTCTCTATCTCCTGGATTTCATCTAACTTTCCTTCTCCCCAGTCCGAGTTTCGCGCCTCTTCGGTCCACACGTCCCTAAACACGGACACGGCCGCTCGGAGACCGACTTCCACCGCAGACGTCAATTCTCTCCCGAAGCGCGCCTCCATTTTTTAAAAAGCCAAATTTGAACCTCACCTCGTTGGATTGGAGCGCATATTTGGGCTCAAATACAACCTCTAAATCAGATTCGAGTGAATCTTAAAAGCTCAAAACACCCCCTTTTCAGCTTTGACACTAACGGCTGGTCCTCTTGATTGCAAACTGTGCGACTGTGAAACAGCTCCGAATAACACATCCGCTTATCCTTCTTCTTCGTTGATTTTAAGCGACAACTTGTGCCCATGAAGGTGCGTTACTCCCACCTGCCGGATACATTTATCTCCGCAGTCCTGATATATTGCAGCGAATACGAAAAAATATTTTGTCAACACAGTTTTTTATCTTTCCATCCTAATATCAGTAAAATACACTCATTATGGAATCCACACACTTACAATCGAAGCACTAATCAAACTTTATTGAGCACTTTGCGTACAACCAGTTGCAACGCAATAACTTTACAAAGGTTAAAAACAGAAGCAGATGCATGAAACCACCAAAACACACATTAAAAACGACCAGTTTAATTAAACAGAAAGACAAAAACAAATAATTTTACTGACAATAAAATGATTAATAAATAAATGAAAAAAAAAATCTGAAATACACATCTGAGTAAGTATTTATCCAGATACAGTATACAATTTTCAATGATCATTGACCTCAGAAGAGTTCTTTGTGCACTTTGAAAATGTTAAATTACACATTGTCTACTCAAATATCACTGTTAAAAAAAATTAACAAAAACTTAAACGAACCTGAATGATCCAGTTCAGGATTGACCAAGTATTTTAGATATATACAAGAGATAATAAAATGAGTCCAAATAGGCCAGACTGACCATAAACTGACCATAAACCATAAAATAACCTATGAATGTGGCCCAGAATAGGAATCTAAATAATAGAAAGTCATTCAGGACACACAGAAGTTTTTCGTTCCTTTTTATTTATTTTTTTGCTTTTGGCCACTCACGGCGCCCCTTTACAGAATGCTGCTCTGGTCGGTGAGCAACACTGGCGATATCAAAAACCGCTACTGACAGTGTGTTTGTCACAGTGTTTATTATCACCACAACTGGAACAAATCAGAAAATAATAAATCTCAAAGTCAATAAAAAAGCGACAACACAAACAAACACAAGATATCAGGTTCCATAGGTAATATAATTAACTTTTTACACATATATTTATTTTTTCCACAAATACAATCAAAAAATAAATAAATAAATACATAAAAATTGGTAAAGAAAAATTTGTAAAAAAACAAACAAAAAAAAAAACTGATGAAAAGCTAACTTATTCAAGAAATATTCAGAAACAATACACACTGGTAAAAAGCCAAAGTAAAGCCAGAATAAAATGAGATAAAATTACATTAAAGATTGAATTAATCGATTCCAATTATTCATTAAAATAAAAAAATACTTATAATCCATTAGCAAGATAATATGTGTATTATAATATCAGAACAATGCTGGAATAATTTTCTGTAGTTTACTTTGAAATATTGTAACACTTTCAACCATGTTCAGGTTTTCAGGAAATCCATTCCAGGATATGAGCGGGGCCATAATTGAGAACAGGTACCTCACATTAAAATTTTAGTTCGCCTCGAGTTTATGGCGAATAATTTAAAAACCCCTTGTCTCAAGCTTCCACCTACACGGATCTACTCTCACAACTTTCGGATTATACAAAGTTTCCATACCATAAAATAAAAAAATCTGGTTAATAAATGAGACAATTCAGACCATTCAGGAGCTTTGTAGTCTCAACAGATCTGAAAAACTAACTCCGAATGGTCACAGGTGTCTCACCAGTTAGCGACAGTGTGGAGACTTTAAAGTTGGTGTGATGTGTGCACTCTTTCCAGTTCTTGCTAACATTCTTCCGGCTGAGTTTAAAGGAACCTGTCATTGTTCGTGTAATAATCCAACTGGCAACCTATGTAAGCATGGAGTAATGTCTCTATGATCACTAAAGATCAAAACGATCCAGTGGAATTTAAGATTTCCTTCCCAAAAGTTATTCCTGTCTGACCTTCAAGACCAGAGGTGGTTCTTGCATAATAAATCGCGAAGTCGCAAACCTCTCCTGCTGCATGCCTCCACAAACTCAACCAAAATCCAGGCATTAGTCAACAAATTTGGCCCATTGGTGTATGAGACATCAAAAATGCCTCAATGGAGACCCACATAGACCATGTAAAATAGCCTCCCTATTCTCAGCAGCAAAAATGGAGAGCCAACTCTTCATTGACTGCATATGCATAAAAGCAATAGAAATCTTTTCAGGTGTAACTGATAAATTATATTATCTACCAGGTGCTTGTGCGCCCCCTTTCTAATCCCTCGCTGGGCACCTGTCCATTTGGTCCATGTCAGAAACACAATCATTCAGGATCGATTATGATCTCAGTTTTGACCTCAATGAGTTGCAAAAAATTGTTTGCTAAATTTTCTCACTTTAATTTTTTCTTTATTTAATTTTTCAAACAAGACATTCTGTATTCTCCGGTTAGTTTAATTTCTGCACAGAGACAATTTCTGGCTTCCTTTGTGTGTATTTCTGCTGTTTTGTTTCATCTGTTTTGTTGAACAGAAAAACATTTGCATTTTTACCCCACTCATAATGATGGTCCTTGCAGAATAAAATAGGTTTTAAGGGGACCAGTCCTCTGATTTCCTTCTCTGCACATTTCCAAAAATATTGTGATATGCTGTGAGTTTCCTGTCTGGGCAACACAGACACAGACACAAAAAGACAAAAACAATTTTCACTAAAACATTCGGTATTTATAAGTCAATAGCTGTACAGAGGCGCTCATTTATTACAGTATATGATGACCCTTTGACGTCTTTCCAGACTGTTCGAGTTGCCTGTGTATTGTTGCACAGTGATGGGAGTTCAAGACATGCACAGCAGAACCAGAACAGAGACTTCGGCTCTCATGTGACCTCTGATGTGTCTGTCTGAAGCACCGGTCACACTTCAACAACGGGAGGAGGCTTTATTCTCAGCATCACTCTGGATATTTTCCCATTTGAACTTTAGGCAGAGGGAGAGAGAAGTTTTCAGGCTGCAGGGCGGAGAGACTGTGCCGCTAAAGGCTCTTTGGAGGGCAGCAATTAGTTGAACGTTAAATTTTTACTTCTTAGTCCTTCTCTGGTGTTAAATCCTTCAGTTGATTAAAATATTATACACTGTGTAAAAGTTTAGGAACATTTCCAGCAGGAGTTAATGTAAAATCTGAGGACACTGCTCTCTGTTGTTTCCTAAAACCATCAAAACTTACAGCATCTTCAGCTTCAAATCAGGTGAGGCAACAGAAAATGTGTTATTCGTCGTCTTTTTAGGTTTAACATGTAGCCCAGATTGATGCATCAATCTCTTCACTCCAGAAAACTAACAAAAAAGGATGTTTAACGTTTTGTAAAGAAAGCCAACTTAAAATGGACAAGAAACATTTTTTTTATTGGATCACACCATAAAAAACAGGTAAATTTAAGCCTCATATATTTAAATAAAAATAATTATCAGTACCAAATGTTTCCTGAAACACAGACTTCTGATCATTAAACTGTGTACTTCAGGCGGTGAGTGTTGATACCGTCCGGTGAGGGTCTGAGAAAGTTTTTGCCTCCCTTACAGAGTTCTTATGTTTTTTGTGACACTTGAATGTTTCAGATCATCTAATTTTGATTTTAGACAAAAATAACCTGAATAAATAGAAAAGGCAGTTTTCAAATGATGGTTTCATAAATTAATGACCAAAAACTCCCCAAAACAACCTTCTTTTTAAATCATGAATTAACTCTGATTGAACACATTGTTTAAATTCACAAGCCATACCCAGGCCTGATTACTGCCAGACCCGGAAAGGAAAGAAATCCTTGAAGTCTGACAACATGAAGTAGGATCTTAAAAAGCAACACATCATGCCCAAATCTTTATCTATTCAAGTACAGATGAGTAACAAAGTAACTAACATCTATTTGTCTTTGTGGAAAGGGATACAAAGCCATTGCTAAGGTTTTTGACTCCAGAGAACCACGGAGAACCATTATCAACACATGGAGAAAACATGGAAACGTGGAGAACCTTCCAAGGAGTGGCTGACCTACCAAAATTACTCCAAGGACATCAGTGACTCATCCAGGAGGTCATAAACGCTGGAGGAGTCCAGCCATCAGCTGGTGGTAGGTTCAGATATTTTGAAGTAAGGTTCTGTGACGTTCATATTGACAATAGTTCTCTTACCTGTAGTAGAAATCTGTCACATCATTGTGAGCTTGTAGAAACTAAACACAGAGCTTAGTGCATATTAACAGTCAACAACAGGCCGTTGTTATGCTGAGTGCTGTTTTGTTGAGCTGAACAACGTCCATGTTTTGATGTGAAGTAATGTTGGTTGAGCATGCCGGTTCCATCAATCCGCCAGATCAGCTGCGACTCTGCCAAGAATGGAGAAAACTCCTGGATTTTGCATTAGCATTAGAGATGGCATGCCTCTGTGCTTTCCAGCCTTTCTTCATTTGAAAATGATCCTTTTTGAACTCACATTCAACTGATTTACCAAACCAGCTCATTACTTATACAGCACATGTATGATTAGCTGTTAGCCACCCACACCTCCAATGATTGGTTCACTTTCTAAAAGGCTCATGGGAATATCACGCCTTCCTGTTAAAGGGGAAAGAAAACTGCTATCAGTAAAAACTTCCCCCCTGATTGGCTTAAAACAAAGGCTTTGGAATGGCCTAGTCAAAGTCCAAAGTTATATCCTACTCAGATGGTGTGACATGGTCTTAAACGGGCATCATGCTTAAAAAGCTTTTGATGTGGCTGAATTAACTATTCTGCCAAGATGAGTGGGCCAAAATTCCTCTAGTGATGTAAAAGACTTGTTACCAGTCATCAAAAACACTTGATGTAAGTTGTTGTTCCCTAGAGTGGAGCAATCACTTAGTGCCAGGTTGTTTTGGATAGCTTTTCTCCCTTAATAAATGAAATCATCTTTTTAAAACTGCCTGTTTGTATTTACCGAAGTGACCTTTGTTTCAAATCCTCAAACATAGTTTAAGGATTTGAAACATTTAAGTGTGTTGAAAAAGCAAAACCAGAAGAAATCATCTGTAAGGGGATGAATACTTTTTCACAGCACTGTATGAACAAGATAAAAGCCGATTATTCCATCCTGATTGAATGGTGGAAACAAGCAGATGTTGGACCAGCTGTGGCTTACTCTGTATTACTGAGAGGTAAAAAAAAAAAAAATAACTAAATAAACCGTTTAAAACTCAATACAAAGTACAAATCCTTATGATTGACAGTCATTTCAAGAACTGAACTGAATAACTGCCATGAAGATCATTCTTCTGAAGAACATCCTCTTTCAGCTTTTTGGTTGCACATATTAGGACATAATAAAAAGGATCTAATCTAAATCTAACCTGAAGTATGCAAAATAAAGACCAGATTCCCCACTATTAACCAAAGATGAAGCCAAAATGGAAAAGGCTTCATGTGAAGCTCAACCCATAGGGTCTAAAATAATTTAAGAAGGAAATCAGCAGCCAGGTGCTACTGATAAGATGGTCTTCATTAATCTATCACCATCAGTGTATGCAGCTCTACAAAAGCCAGAGTTTTAATAGTTTGTCTGGAGCATTAAGGCATGTGTTAACACAATGCCAAGATGGAAGGACATCAGCAATGACCCCTGAAAGGCAACTGTTGCTGTACCAGAGAATTTCTCAAACACCTAAGAGCTCCACCTCAGACTCTGCAGGCCTCAGTTATCTTATAAACGGCAAAGTTCATGACCAGACAGTTAGAAAAATACAGAATAAGTATGGGTTCTTTGAAAGGGTTGAAGGAGAAAACCTCTTCTCTATAAAGAAAATGGCACCGAGAGTTTGATTTGCAGTTTTTTATCTGAATGAAGCCCAACTCAGCATATCTGTTCAAGCAACTCATACCAACTGTAAAGCATGGTGGTGGAGGGTTGATGGTTTGGCTTACTTTGACATAGGAACCTTACAGTTATTCAACCGACCACAAACCACTCTGTTTTTTCAACTTTCTAGAGTTGAATGTTAGGCCATCTGAAGCAGGACCTAAACAGGAGCCAAACACAGCAGCAGAACTACAACGAAATTAAGGTGTAGAAATGGCCTGGTCAAAGTCCGGACCTAAACCTTATTGAAACCTTAAAGAAAGTGAAGAAACATTGGACAGAAAAGTGTGCCAAAATTTTCTCCACAATGATGCTAGAAACTTATTAAGAACTGCTAAGAGTTATTGGAGCTAAAGATGGTTCAACAGGCTGTTAAATCATGGGGCGTACATCACACACCATCACACCAAGCTCTTCCGGTTTGGTCTCATCTTTGTTTAATAAATGAAGACAGTGCTGAATCTGCTGTGTGTTGCGAGGTTAAATCTACATGATTTTAGAACCTGGAATAAAGAACAGGAAGTTATTTTTTTATATTGTCCCTATACATAAAATCCTGGAAGTTCAACAAGCTGGTACTTTCTGTTTATGACTACATGTTATATATGTTCCACCCCAATTCATTACAGAATGATAGAAGTGAAAAGAGACAATCTGTCAGCTGTAGGATGAACTGTCTAAGATTCTTATCATTATGAGGTTTCCAACAGCTGTAGAAATCTTAAAAAGGAAGTAAACCCATAGACCTCCTCAGATTGAGGTTTGCTGCACATATTTTGTTTAATCTTACAGTGATTATCCGACGTCCTTCTGCTGGATTGGCAGTACGGAAAGTAAAACCACAGACCATCTGTCCTACACTCTGCAACGGATTCGCTGTCCAGCGGTGAAAAGGAAAAGTTGCAGAACGTTTTAAAGCTCCGTGGACACCATCTAAATAAATCCCTGAAGACATAGTTCTCTTTAACTGAGACACTACTTCACTGCCAACATCTGGGTGGTTTTGGTGTCAAAATGTCTTCTTTCTGGATTCCATGTGCAAGAAAGAAAACACCGACTATAACTACAATCCATGAGTAACCAAAACATATTTTATTCAGATTATATCTGGGGCTGACAGGCCTATGTGAACAGGACGGTAAAGACACAAACAGACAGGCAGAGCTCATCCAAACCATGTTCCATTTCAGACCCATTCCTAACATCTGTGCCAAGATGTTTAAAAGTAGATCTACAAATAATAAAATCGTCAAATGATTGTTTCACATGTGGTCATGGTGTCATCAGAGAGCTTTAACCTGCAGTTTCTGTGTCAGATCAATCAAATCTTTCAGCAGATTCTTCTGCAAAGTTCTGCTCATTGCACATTTGCTTCCTTTGCCTCGACTGTGGCTGTCGTGTCCGGCATGCATGTATAAGTTCGCCTTGATCCGATATTCACACTTGATGCATGAAAAAGATAAATCTGATATGGGGCAAATAGAAATAAAGTTAAAAGGTCAGAAGAAGGGTTTAAAGTCATTAAGTGAAAATCCAGAAATATAAACAGTTAAATATAATCTCCTAGTGAGCTGGAATTATTAACAATGTTCCAGAAATAAGCATCACTGGGCTTTGCAGGCTTTAGAAAAAATAAAGCAATAGTAAAAATTGTAAAATATTCCTTAAAAGTCCAACTGAAAACACAAATTTCTGTTTGTAGTTAAAAATAATTAGAATATTCTAAAAATTTAAGAAATTAAAATCTGTTCTGGCAACATAAGGATGAGGGTCCCTTATGTTGCCAACCTAGAGCGAAGCACAGGAGGATTTTATTGGGCAAAAGTCTGTCAACCAGGAGGACTGACCTGCTTCTTTAGGCCTCTTTCACACCAGAACCAAACCACGCTACATGAGAAACCAGCCAGAACATGAATAGTATCTGAGAAGTCTTTTAGAGGACTTCATGGGTGCTTCAAGAATACATATCTACGCATTTATAATCTCTCAAGCCTCTTATTCTTATCAGGTTTTGCTCTGCATTTAAGATTCCTGCAACCTTCTGAAGAACTTTATCAAGTTAAAGACATTTCTTCTCAAAACTCTCTGCTCTTACGCTCAGAAAAGTCCTGCTTGCTGACAGATACTATCTGCTCTCTATCAAAGCTTCCTGTGCTCGGATTTAATGCCTCTTGCACAAATTTCCACAAAACAAAGCACGGTTATATCCAGTACGTTTTCCCTCGTCTGTGATGAACTCTGCAGTAAAACAAGCACACCACAAAGGAAGCAGTGTCGTTACAGTCGTAAACTGCAAAGCTATAAACTGGAACTGTTAGTAGGTGGAGATACCACCTTTTATAAACCTGCACCGGGAGGATAGAGAAGGATGCAAACAAGAGGAGAGAAAATGTGTGCAAGATGTACTAAATCTGAGCACAGAAACAAAGTTTTGAGGGAGAGCAGAATGCATCTGTAAGTAATAGGGAGTTTTTAGAGTGTAACAGCAGAGTTTTGAGGGAGAGCAGTACAACAATACAGACAGAAAAAAGGGAATCTTCTTACATTTAAAATGCATGTTCTTAAATTTTAAAAGAATATTTCCCTCAGAATCTACCGCAGTTCATTTCAAACCATCTGGGAGTTTCAGGAAACCTTAGAGTGGTCTTGGTAAGGTGTGAAGGCGGCCATGGATACTTTCTCTGCAGGACCTTCATGGAGCAGAGTAGATGCCAAATAAATACGAGGACACTGTAGACAAGTCAAAAATAATAAACAAAATTTCCCAACAGTGCAATGGTTAAATTATTTACAAACAAAAGGGAATGAAAATTTCTTTCAGCCGGAATTCAAAATTAATAAATATTTGTTTTAGTGGTGCAATAAACAGTAGACTGCTACAATTCCACTAACCATCGCTTTATGGCTTTGTTGTGAGTTTCCATGGAATTAACTAAAATGTAAATGTAGAGTCTGTGGGCTGCAAAGACAAGTGAGTCCTATAAACAAACCATGCAGTTGGTTTTATCCCAACTTAGAGGATACAAGGTTGACATCATTTAGATTCAGGTCGTGATTGGGTCAAGTTTGGGACTGGGGGAAGTAGCTGTGATGTTACCATGAGGATCTTCATAAATACTTAGGGAAAAAAAAGCTATATATGAGAAGATTTGTGTCATGGAACATTCCTGGAAGACTGAGGTGGCATCTGAGGGGACAAACATCATCACATCAACAGAACCTGAGAGCTGTGGAGACCCTGGGAGAGAGCAGCAGCGCACACATTCAGACATTAACAACATTGTTCATTATGAAGGACAGATATGTGGAAAATAAATCAAAGACCAAATCCAGTCAACAGCTTGATGGAAGAGAAGAAAAGAGCAGATGAGCTCCGTTTTCAGCCCACAAGACCTCATTCATTAAAAACACAACAGATCTGTGCTAATGCATAACGTGAAAAGGATCAGGATATGAAAACAAGTAGATCAAAATGACATTCAAGTAGATTGTTCAGATATAAAAATAGAAGATGTAGCCTATACAGTTCCTCAAAATCTGAGCGCTGTAATCTTTATGTTATGGATAGTTAAATTATATTTAAATGAATGAGGCCCCTGGGGAATCAAAGCTTTCTTTCACAAAACAGTTCAACAACATGGCTGCCAAGACAAGCCCTTTTTTAAGCTAAATCTGGAAGTTCATAAATCCCTAAGTCCTGCAACAATGGGAGCTTCCTCTAAAGTACAGAGGACTGTGCAAGAAATGCGTAACAGGAATATAATGGAGAAGATCATTATATATTTTTTAAAACAACCCTCGCTGCACAATGTAGAATGTAGAATGCATCCCAGTGTAGAATGCATCCCAGTGTTAGCTAATTAAGTGGGTCCATACTTAACCACAGCCACTTTTCCAACGAAAGTCCCAGGATTTAAATATCCAGGATTTCTTGTTTGCTGGGTAAAAGGAAACTCGGCTAATTTATGTGCTTTCTGTTTCCTCTGCTCTGAAAGGCAGTGGAAAATTAATTTAAATCAGCCTAATGACGGATGGGGAAGTTGTGAAGAAAACTGCAATACACCTCCAGTCCAGTGGGTGGCGGGATATGAACCAAAAGGGAAAAAACCCTGTTTTCAAAGTAATGTGTAAGTACGTAATTGAATATATTTTTAATTATATATTTATATTATATATATATATATATTATATATAGGTGGGGGATTTATTTATTTATTTAATTTTTAGTATTTAAATATATATATAAATAGATAGACTGACGCGAACCACACTCCATACCAGTAAGTGGCGGTAATGCTACTAAAAGTTTGTTGCCAACCGCCAATAAAACCAACAACAAGAAGAAGAAGAATCGTGTAATTTTTTCACAAAACAAGATGGAGAATGCACAACTGGCTTTTATGCTTGTGGAGTTATGCCACATTATAGAAATGTACGAAGGGCTTTAAAAATCCAGGGGAATGGCTGAAAGTCCCTGCAGGGGGAAAGGGTCTTATGTTGCATATAGCCTCGGCAGTCCCCTATTAGGCATTACAATCTATGGTGATTATTGGCAGTGTGAAGGTAAACTTAAAAATATTTACTAAAATACACGATGTGGCGGAAAACTCTCAAAAGATTCTCAGATTAACGCTAAACATGAGTGAAACTATTTCATTTATTTCCATGTCCCTGGACGGTATTTAATAATAGTTTTCATAGTATGGCTCCTGAATTCACTAAAAATACACAGTATGTCAAAAGAATCCCAAAATATCCTGACATGAACAACTCCGTGTGTGAAACAATGTTTGTCACATGGCGTGTTACCTTCACTAAAGCGGCTGGATATTCATCAAAGCAGACAGAACGTCTGCATAGTGCACCGTGACATTAGGTAATATTATCAGGTCATTGTTGCAAAATCTGAGTAGCGCATAAAATCTGTGGCATTGGCTGTAATGGGAAAATATACAACACACCCATTATTTGTGAGTAACAGGATTGATTTAATTAAGTGTGTAGCTGTTTTTATTGTTTTATAGCCTGTTACGGTGTGTTTTAATGGAGCCCTGCAAGGATAGTCTGGCGTTTTGACCCCGAGGTCACGAAGAGGGGTTTGTTATTTAGGTTTGGAGGACAGCTTGACCTGAGAAGTCCCAAATGCTAGAGAGAAACAAAGAATCAAAGACCTAGTTTCTTCCGTCTTATGTCTATTTCTTTGATTATGTTTTTAAATCTTGACGCTGACTGCTCCAACAAAACCTAAATCACCACAAACATTAGACCCAGCTGCTACAAAGTGGGCTCACACTTTCACAATTTGAATATGATGCTGCTGAGACGTCTAGATCGGTGGTCCAGAGGCGTAACAGCAGTGGGATGGCTTCGTCTCCTTCATTAGAAATCACAAAGAGACACCGAGAAGGTATTCCAGGTTGAGGTTGAAATGTTTTGTGAAAGAAGCTATTGATTAAACATCTATATGGTGTTAGAAACCAAACCAGGAACCCAACATCAGTCGTGGTTTTTATGTCACGTGATCCCAAATCAAGGTGACAAGATTCAAACACAAATTGTAATGACCTTGCTGCCATTAATTTATCTTCTGCTCTTTTCTTGTCTGGAACTATCAACGTTTTGAAAATTAGAACTGAACAGTATTGGTTGCTGCTTTATCCATGGTTGCTTTAAATGAACGTGTTGATGGCACTGCTTGGAGACACAGCAAAACCAGGTGAATTTTCACCAACAAAGTGGAGAGAAACTCTAACTTTATCACTGCCTTCTGTCTCGATTTCTGAGGACTGATAGGAGATAGTGGGCCTTGTTTCCACTTGCAGACAGACAGATAATTACAGTAGATAGGACAGGCAGAGAAGACATACAGATACAGCTTTTAGAAAAGAAAACCAACATGAAACAGTATGAGCTACGTTTCACCGTGCTACCAGCAATCAGTAACAGCCTTTGAGTAAAAGTGATGCTTGTGTATCCCCTACGTTAAAAAAATTCAGCCAATTTCAGTTCTCTGAAACAGTCGCGAGGGGGCATCAGTGACTGCATCTGGTCTAAAAGTGACTCAGGAAAAGAAAAGACGAGTCATTTTCCCAAATCGAATCAGTCCTGTCCGTCGTATAGGTGAGCCGGGGTCAGTGTTTTGCTCTCCATCCAAACACAGCTGCTTGGTGGACAGTGTTGGAGAAGAGGGACCCCCACCTTCTGTCTGTGGCCCTGCCTCCTGTCCATCCAGAGTTCATAGGATTTAATCCCAAAAGATCTGTCACCGGGCTCATTTCTTCTTACTGGACTTCTCTGAGCGTTTTCCGTCCAACTTCCCTCCCCGCTCTGACTTCTCTGATCGTTCCCCTCTCTCCCTCTCCTTCTCTTTCTCTTTCTCCTTTTCCCTTTCCTTCTCTTTGTCCACCCGCTCTATCCGATCTCCACGATCAGAGCGCTCGCCGCCTCGTTCTGACCTGTTGTCCACCTTGCTGCCATCTCGCCGAGTTCCTTCGTCGGTGGATGAGGTAGTTGGTTGGGGCTGACCCCATTTGGCAATCTCCTCATGCTCTGAAATACTGGTCGTGATGTTGTTCACCCATACTTTAAGGTCCTCCTGTTAGGAGAATTGACAGATGACCAAAGTCAGCTGCTTGGATTCAAATATTAAAAGGCAACACTGAACAAAAAGTCTCACCTCATCTTTTGCATGAAACAAAAATTCACTGCCATCCTTCGTTCTGTAATGAGAGAAAGAAAACATCCTTTTTCCAATAATGTATACCAAAACTACTAACTAATACTTGTTTATGCTGATATGTTTAGAAGAATTCCTCATTCATTAAAATATCAGTTTTTGAATTAAGTGGCAGGTAAGACTTTAAAAACTTTCAGAATTCAAAAGCATTCCTACGTGTTTTCATGCCAATTTTACCCAGTCCTTTTAGCCCATTTTAAAGTAAAAACACAAAAGGTTGTAGATATGAAACTTTTAAAAACTGATGGATGGATGGAAGGAAGGACAGACAGAAAGAGATAAAACAAGATGTATGGAGGAATGAATACTCCCTACAGACAGTAGGCTGTATTCAAATCTATACATACTTCGTTACTCATCGCTTGGTTGAAAGCTTCATACGTTCTAATGAGTGTATTGTTAGGTCTCTGAGAAGGCCCATCTAGAAACTTACTGCTAATAAAAACTGTTTGGGAAAATAAACCTGCTGGTGAAGTCCAAGTTTCAAACGCACATTTGCTGATTTGAGATGAGTTTAAAGAATTTGGAGGAATTTTTCTTTTTTTTCTGGATACGAAACAGCTTCACAGCATGATGCTGCCACCACCATGCTTTACAGTCTGTAGAGTTCTCCTATGGTTGACTTGCTGACACTGTCACATCATACATTGGATTTTGTGAGGAAATGTGTGTGCAGACCAAGACCTTTTGCCCATGCAGCAATAAACCATGGTTCACTTCACATCTGAGGAAGCTGTGCAGGAACAAGGAGAAGGCTTACAGCAGAGGGGACCAGGCCCTGTAATACTAGGCCAGGAACAAACTGACTAATGAGATCAGGGCAGCTAAGAGAAGCTACAACGAGAAGCTAAAAAGCAGCTGGTTAACAGATGATCCAACATCAGTTTGGAATGGTCTGAAAGACATCACCAAGTAAAGGAGCCCATCCCCAAACCTAGAGCAGAACCCCTTGGCAGACGAACTTAACAGCTTCCACTGCAGGTTTGAAAAACAGCCGTTCACACATACCACCAACCTCACTCTGACATGAAAGCTCTCAACACACCAACCACCCTCCTCTCCTTAGATTCCCTACCTGGATTTAAGATCTCAGAGGAAGAGGAGAATAGGCTCTTTTAGTGCCAGAAGACCAGGAAAGCTTCAGGACCTGATGGTATCTGTCTGAGAGCCTGGACTGACTAACTGGCCCCCATCTTCACTCATCCTTTCTCAGAAGTCTCTGGAGCTGTATGAGGTTTCCTACGGCTTCAAACATCCACCATCATCCCGGTCCCTAAGAAACGCATCATCATAGGGTGAAATGACTACAGAGATGTAGCCCTGATGTCTGTGGTCATGAAATCCTTTGAGCGACTAGTGTTGAAGCATCTGAAGGACATCAGAGGTCCTCTGCATGGTAAGCAAAAAGCAGAGGTATTTGCTTACCATGCAAATAGGTCAGCTGTAAATTTCGGACTATACTTCATCCTAGACCACCTGGACCACCCAGGGGCGTACGCCAGGATCCTGTCTGTGGACTTCAGCTCGGCCTTCAACACCATCAACCCAGTCTCCTCCACCAGAAGCTCACCCAGCTCACAGTACTGTTCAGTGGATCACAAGCTTCCTGACTGACCATCAGCAGAAAGTGAGGCAGGGGAGCATCCTCTTTGGTAAAAAAAACGAAGGTTGCAGGCCTCAACTGCAAAGTACGGTGGTGGCAGCATCACGTATTGCCGATGTTTTGGTGAGGATACGCTACATAAAGTAGATAACATCATGAGTTAAGAACATTAAGATGAAAAACTGACAATATCTTAAGATATCAGCCAGGAAGTGAAAACCTTGGCTCAAATTAGTCTTCCAATTAAAACTAGTCAAAGCACGTTTGCATAAATGAGATGCTGAAATGAAACAGATTTCACTCTCCATGAATAAAAAAAAGAAAAGAAAACATCTCCTCACTTGAGCGTGAAGACATTCTTCTTCTTCTTGTATCCGTTGGTGACATCGCAGTGGCAGTGGGAGAGGTTGAGCAGGGGCTCGTTGTTGTAGGGGGTGGTGGTGTTCTTGGCGTCCTTGTAGAAACCCAGCTCCCCTTTGTTCAGCACGCAGTACAGGTTGACCCAGGACCTGCTGTGGTGTGGGCAGGCAGGGGGAAGGTGGAGGATGAGGGAGGAAGGGGAAGGTGAAAAGTGAGGCGCAAGGGGAGGGAGGGGCAGGTAGGAGGGGAGATTGGGAGGAGTCAGGAAGAGCTGCAGAGTCTCTGTTGCTAGGCTAACACCTGACTCACCTGACCAGAGCAGACAGGTAGGTAGGCGGGATGGACCAGCCCCAAGAAGGGAGGAGGATATACACTGCTGAACAAACACAAATGAACGGACGCACACACGGATGACCTGACGGAGGAGGTGGGGATGGAGGGATGGGGAGGGAAGGCTATGTATGTATGGCTTGTGTGATCCTGGGTGTGACGCCTAAGTATGACTTACCTTAGAGGAGAACAGAGGGACAGCCGGAAGCACAGCGGGAAAGAGACAAAAACACAAGGAGAAAAGTTTGGTTAAATGCAATTTTTGCACCAAGGCTCTGTTACATTCGTTAAAGTGACCTCATACATGAAGCAGATCCATTAAGAGGGGGCACTTAAAGGGAGTACTGTGCAAAGGCCTTAGGCATGTTAGATATTTGATCTGATCCAGCTCTGAGACTCTCTGATTTTCCCAAAAGGCAACAGCCAAACAACCAGATGTATTAATAAAGAACATTTATTTGCAGAGATGGTCTCAGTTTGACAGAGTCAGTCAGGATACAATGAAGACAGAGGACACAGAGTGTCCTGACTTTAAAAAAGTGCCTATATGTTTAATGTAATTTCTATAGCATTCAAGGTGATAATAAACAAGCCTAACAACTGTTGTTTAAGATGAAACAACCATTTCCGAAGCTGCTTGCTTTTAAATGAGAAATGTAATGCTGTATTATAGAATAAATAAGCTGCATGATCACTAGTGCCTTAAACATGAGCACAGTACTTAAATTAACTGTGTAGCTTAATATCCTGATAAACAGACCTGCAAATGAGTAAAAGAGAATCAAGAGGACAAAAACCTACGGTGCATGTGAGAACATTGTGTTTACATTGAAAGTCTTGGTCCAAATATCTACTACAGAACAGTTCCAATTAATAAAAGATTTTTATGAGCAAAGAGCATGAAGCCAAAAAGCTGTGTGTGAAAAACTAAGTACACCCTTGACATTTCCATAGTATTTAAACGAGAAGCAGCCTGGTGCTGCCAATTGAATGCAGTTGATTAACTGATCTTCATCAGACTGAGCACCTTAATAAAACCAGTCTGAAACACACAGGTGTGTGTTAATACAACGGCAAGATGGAAAGACATCAGCAATGACTATAGAGAAACAACTACTGCTGCCCATCATTCTGGAAATTATTTTAAGGTAATTTTCAAAAAACTTGGCGCCTATCATGCTGCCATTAGTGAACCATATTCACCCAAAGGTCAGACCATGTAATGCTCTGGGAAACTGCAAAAAACTAAATAACACAATTTAATTAATCCCTATAGAGTCTGAGATGGTTATGACAGAACAGTTAGACAAAGAACCGCAAGCCTTTTGGAACAAAAGTAGCTGCAATCCCAGTCAAAGTTCAGACTTTAACTCGATTGTAATGTTGTGGTGAGGGTGTACTTACTTTTTAAAACACAGTTTCTATCTTTGTTTAATAATGACAGTATGCAATTCATTGGGTGGTTTTGTACACTTGAGGCTAAATTTTAATAATTTAAAAACCTTATTAAAAGCCGAATTTCTACTATGTTCTGCCGTGTAAACTAAGGGTGCACCGATTGCAATTTTTTGGCCGATCATGATCTTTACAAAGCCTGATCTGCCAATTCCAATTTTCTTCACCCCTGACACTATCAGGTGTCATAAGGTCACAAGACACCTTCAGTGTTCCAATCTTATGTTGTCAACAGTTGTGAACCGCACACGTGCAGACATGACCTAGTGGGCAGGCCTGTCAGTCAGCCCTCTTTCACAGCAGAGCATTTGGGGACAGTGGGTAATTTTCAGACCTTTGCGGAGGTAGACAAGATCAGTTGATAAGATTGGTTCCACATGTAAGTATTGGGCGATTACTGATCACCCAAAATTAATGAAATCTGGGCCGATCGATCGGCTGGCCGATCAATTGGTGCACCCCAAATGTAAACCCTTAGCACTAAAGAAAGGTGTACTTTCCTTTTCCATGACTGCATATGAGTGAACTAAATTTAAATGGGTCAATTACATTTCAGAAACAACCTATATGCACCATAATCAAAAACAGGTTTTGTGAGTTTCATCAGAATATTAATTTGCACAGAAGCACAAAATAATAGTTTGTAGAGTCATGATGTAACAGTGACAGGTTGAATCTCAATGTTCTCCTCAAGGCCCGACTGTTTCAATGAGCCCCACAAGGAGCAGTTTGGAGATCTCCACTGGATTCAAGCCATTCACAGTTATGTTTTACCTTTCCATGTACATAACAGGGCATGTACATATGATCACATTCATCCACTGCTTTGAGTGGGCGCATGAGTGGGTCTCATCCATTGCTGGATGTGGATGAGCTTTTGGCTGTACGTGATCAGGTCAGCCACCAGAGGGCAGTGAAGAGAGGCACTGTCCCTGATGTCTCTCTGGAGGAAGGAGGGAGGTCGCCTGTGGATGGTGGGTGGTGTGAATGTGTGGGTGTGTGGGTTTGTGGGCATAGCCAGCAGATCAGTCCACTCTCACTGCATTCTTCATCCAGCCAGTTAGTCTGCGAGTGAACCAACCACCACAGCTGTGTTTTGTTCAGGAAGCAGATTAAGCATCATGCATGAAGTTCTATCATGCTGTGGGGCTTTTGAGACTTTTGGTTATTCATGTAACTGTTGTCCCCACATTCTAAATATAATAAAATTTAATAAAAGTTTAGATACTTGTATCGGCATAAAAATACACAGCACCCTTAACAGTAATTACTACCCCTGGTAAACAGCATAATCTCACACAGGAAAACGTTCAGTACATTTTCTTTTAAGTCACTGGTGCCACAATTATTGATCCTCCAAACAATTTCTTAAATAAAATGTAACTTCTGTATCAGTTAAACTAATTCATCTGAGTGTCTCAGAAATTGTAATTAAAAATCCTTAAGTTAAACATGACAGTGTTACGACTTGCGTTATGTGGGACCCCAGAATGCAGACGAGTAGGCAGCATGACGGTAGATGAAAAACGATTTAATAAAAAAACAAAAACTCACTCTCAGAAGAGGCAGGAACAAAACAGAAGCAGGCTGGCAAGACAGGCATTGCATGGTCCACAAAACAAGACATGAGCTGAGAACAAGACATGATTTGAGGAAATGTTTCCACGCTGAACAACTGAACAGGAGTGAATATAAGGAGAGTAAACCAGGTGGAGCTAGGAGACAGATTAGTTTGAAGCAGGTGAACTGGATAAAAATAATTAACGGACAAAACGTGGCTGGAGCAAGAACAGAGACTCTTGTAAACAAACAAAAACTAAAGCTTGACCAAAAGCAAACTTGACAAAACATGAACAAAACTAAAACTGAACAGAAAAATAATAAACAGAAGCATGATTCAAAAACTGAGAGAGAAATATAAGAAAAACCCAGAAACCAAAAACCAAACAACCCCAAATCATAACAGAACCCCCCCCTTAAGGGCGGAAACCAGACGCCCACAAGAGTCCAAATAAAAGACAACCCGACCAGGGCGGGCGATGGGTGCCTCGGTAGGAGGGCCAAAAACAAAAACAAAGTTCAGGCGGGCGACCAGGAGGTCGTCCTGTGCAGGCACGGAGTTCAGGCGGGCGCCAATGAGTCAAGGCCTCATAGACAGGCTGTGAGCCAGGGGAACCCTCGGAGACTGAAGCGGCGCCTGGCGAACCCTCATCTCTGGGTTCAGAGACCAGAATGAGGACAAACTGTTCCTTGAACCCCTCAGGAACAGGGTCCGATGGCGTTTCCTCGTCGAACCCCTCGTCGCAGGGTTCAGAAGCTAGAACGAGGACAAGTTGCTCCTTGAACCCCTCAGAGACAGGATCCGGCAGCGCTTCCTCCTCGAACCCTCGTCGCAGGGTTCAGAAGCCAGAATGAGGACAAGTTGCTCCTTTAACCCCTCAGAGACATGATCCGGCGGCTCTTCCTCCTCGAACCCCTCGTTGCAGGGTTCAGAGGCCAGAACGAGGACCAGTTTCCCACTGAACCCCTGGAGACTAGGAGCTGAAGCATTGGCGGGACCCTCACTAACGTGAGCAGGAGGAGCTGAGGCGTCGCAGAGACCCCCGATGACTTGAGCCAAGGAGTCCCTCTTACGACGTCCTCTGCGACGTGTGGAGGAGGTTGAGGCAGACTTAGGGTCTGGCCTGGAGTCTGTGGTGTGTCTGGCCTGGAGTGTGTCATGGTGTGTCAGGCTTGAGTTCCGTGAGCACCCCCCAGAGAAAACTGAGAAGGTGCTCAGGACCTGGAAGTGGAGGCAGCCCGCCCTCGGGCCCCTCCAGGAGCTCTACAGCAGGCTGGAGACCTGGCGTGGGCTGCTCTGCAGCAGCAGCTCCCTGGAGTCCTGGCGTGGGCTGCTCTGCAGCAGCAGCTCCCTGGAGTCCTGGCGTGGGCTGCTCTGCAGCAGCAGCTCCCTGGAGTCCTGGCGTGGGCTGCTCTGCAGCAGCAGCTCCCTGGAGTCCTGGCGTGGGCTGCTCTGCAGCAGCAGCAGCAACTCCCTGGAGTCCTGGCGTGGGCTGCTCTGCAGCAGCAAGCTCCCTGGAGTCCCCTGGCGTGGGGCTGCTCTGCAGCAGCAGCTCCCCTGGATCCTGGCGTGGGCTGCTCTGCAGCAGCAGCTCCCTGGAGTCCTGGCGTGGGCTGCTCTGCAGCAGCAGCTCCCTGGAGTCCTGGCGTGGGCTGCTCTGCAGCAGCAGCAGCAACTCCCTGGAGTCCTGGCGTGGGCTGCTCTGCAGCAGCAGCAGCAACTCCCTGGAGTCCTGGCGTGAAAGGTGGACGGCAGTAAAACTGCCTTACTGCAGTCTCATAATCCCCCTCGATCTGCCTGATCCTCTCCATCAGCTCCGGAGAGGAATACATGAGACTGGTCCTCCTAAAGCTCTTGATCTGGCGAGCAAAAAACCTTAACTGCTCCTCCAGCTCGTCAGGTGTTGCCTCAGAACACCGAGCTGGAGCGAGTGAAGACGGCATGGGCGGAGCTGCAGTGAGCCTTGGAAACTTTGCAGTGGCAGACGAAGGTGCGGGCTTGGTTGCTGGAGCCCTCACAACAGCTGGCAGGGAAACCACCTCCTCGCCAGCCCACCGGCTGTTAACCCTTGCACGTCGGCGATTCCTGCGGCGGGAGGAAGATGGCGGCTTAGCTGCCGGTACGGAAGCAGGAGGGGAACGTCGGAAGTGAGGCGGAGGGACAAAGCAGCCCTCCCGAACTCTCTGGCGTTGGGCTATCTCACGCTCCATCTGTTCCAGCAGCAGTGGAGAGGGCAGCACCTCGAGGTCGGTCGGCAGATTCCTCATCGCCTCCTCCTTCTGACGTTCCACCCAGCGATCCAAGGCGTCGTCCTTCTGCCTGTCCGCGAGGTCCAAGTTTGGCGGAAACATTCTGTTAAGACTTGCGTTATGTGGGACCCCGGAATGCAGACGAGTAGGCAGCATGATGGTAGGTGAAAAATGATATAACAAAAAAACAAAAACTCACTCTCAGAAGAGGCAGGAACAAAACAGAAGCAGGCTGGCTAGACAGACATTGCATGGTCCACAAAACAAGACATGAGCTGAGAACAAGACATGATTTGGGGAAATGTTTCCGCGCTGAACAACTGAACAGGAGTGAATATAAGGAGAGTAAACCAGGTGGAGCTAGGAGACAGATTAGTTTGAAGCAGGTGAACTGGATAAAAATAATTAACAGACAAAACGTGGCTGGAGCAAGAACAGAGACTCTTGAAAACAAACAAAAACTAAAGCATGACCAAAACCAAACTTGACAAAACATGAACAAAACTAAAACATGACCAGAAAAATAATAAACAGAAGCATGATTCAAAAACTGAGAGAGAAATATAAGAAAAACCCAGAAACCAAAAACCAAACAACCCCAAATCATAACAGACAGAGACTCAGCTTTCATCAAATCCACTCCTTAAAATGGGAAAGACAACAAACCATGCCGTTCATTTAAGGCAGATGTGTGTTAACCTTCATAGGCCAGGTAAAGCCTGCAAGAAAATAACTGCTTTCCCAAACTTACTCACATGTCAGACCAATAATTTAAAGGTTTGTAACAATTAGAAATGTTGCAAACAAGGCTGGACGAGGACCCATATTCATGATGCCATTACACACAGAGAGGAGGAAGGTAAGGGAGGTCAAAAATCCTCCAAAGGTCACTGTTAGAGAACTGCAGCAAACAATGGCATCTTTGGTTCATCAAATGTATAAATAACAACTGTTGCACATCATCTACATAGAAGCATGCAAGGAAAAAGAAAACACATTTTCTGTCCGACTATCACAAACGTAAACATGGGAATTTGTTGAAAATCATCTCATGCCTACTGTTAGGTATGGTGGCGAATCTGTCATGCTGTGGGCCTGATTACCATCACAACACCCTGTGAAAGATTTATTCATTTAAAAACTTTACACATTTTTACCAGGGGTGAAGTAAGTGTGGAGGGTGATGTAGCTACATGGTAATAACTCTTCAACATCTGCTTAAATGTAAAAGAGAAACACTGAGCACCAAACCCAAAAACTGGGATTGGAGTGCAGTAAGACGCTAATATAGCTAATATAACTGACCGGTGCTGCAGCTAAACTTTGATTTGGTTGCAGCTTGTAAGGACCACACATCAGCTGAGTCAGTGTCCATCATGCATCCTCCAACATATCAGATGCAGTTGCAGTCGTAACTCTGCATGCTTAATTTGCACCCCGTTGCCATTGATCAATTAATAAACACAACAGGGATTAATGCCAGAAGATATTGAAAATATTGCCGAATTTTAACCAGTTTGTTTAAAATAAAATCAGTTTATAAGCAAAACTTTGAGGAACTCTAAGATATTGTGTAATTTAGTCATCAGATTTCCTTAATTTAGATCCTCATGACACCAGGGGGCATCCTCCGTCTTTAAGACCTCTGTCATTTACTCAAGGTATTCCTTATGACCCTGAAGACCCACCTATTGGTGCTCTTCTTCATGCTCTCGATGTCCAGCTTGCGGAAAAGGAAGCCCTCATGGTGTGCTGTGTGGGTTGGTGGTTGGGGGGTCGCTTGGCTGCTCTGAGCTGGAGCAGATCGGGACCTCCGCGTGGTCTCTCCTGGCTCTTTGGGACGTGGCCTTCGTCTTGGTTTGGGTCTGTCCCGGGCTCTGGGCCGGTCAGGGCGGGAAGACTTCTCGGGTACACCGTTGGGCAAGCGGGGCACCTCACCACGAGCCTGAGGGAAACGAGGGTGGGTTGCTTGTTGAATTTAGTAGATTTTATAAGATTACTTGAAACTACTGGGTAGTTTGCATGCAGTCAAATGTACTCCAAGCTCTTAAACAAGAGTTTTTGAGGCTTTCTGAAGGTTTTTCTTTGGATGGATATTACCTCTTGTGCTGTAATACAGAACACTAAGCCGGATTCCCATTTCCTAGTAGACCCTTGATCTTGTTTTTTTTTACAGACAGGCCAACAGTTATCAGAATTTTTGTGGCCAGTTCCTAATACTATGGGTTAAGAACGCTGTCAAAAACAACGTGTATGTAAAGATGGAAATGTGTGCATATTAGTCAATAGTTGTGCATAAGTAAAATCCAAAAGAGGTATTGTATATTTTCTGTATAAGAATACAAAATAAAATGTTACAGCTTCAAGAAATTGCAAACACAAAGTTCAAGTTTACAGTTGTGGTTTATTCTTTATGAATACAATATGCTATAACAGTTTGTGAATACGATTTATTTTCTATGAGAATATGAATTTACATCAGCGACTTGGCGTCATGTGATCTCAGGCTGGTTAGTGGAGCACAGAGTTAGCATATTGTATTCATAAAGAATAAAACACAAATGTAAACTTGAACTTCGTGTTTGTAATTTCTTGAAGCTGTAACATTTTATTTTGTATTCTTATACAGAAAATATACAATACCTGTTTTGGATTTTACTTATGCACAACTATTGACTAATATGCACACATTTCCGTCTTTACATACACATTGTTTTTGACAGCGTTCTTACCCCATAAGTTTCCCATTACTTATTTGTAAAGCTAGAGCCAGATTTCTCTTTAAGGAATATAATTAACAACATACTTTTTTCCTGTTTTCTGCACAAATTAAAAATAGCTGACAACCTGGCATTGCAGCAGAGTCCTTAGAGATTGGACTCTTAAAAAGGAAAATATGTAGCAACTTTGCTGTAATACATTCAGCTTACTGTGTCTTTTCTTGAATTAGCAGCCTGAATGAGCAGCAGACATTTCCTTTCTAGAAGCTTTCTGCACCTTCTCTACTTCCTCTAATATCAGCTTGAACATCTCATTCATACTGAAAATAGCTAAAGTTGAGATTTTTTCCCTCTGTAACAACTTCCACATCAAAGTAGTGTTTTTAGTGTGAACTGTTAGTATTTTGGTATGGTTTGTTCCATTGACGGATCATCGATCAGGGTCTGAATCTGAATCTGACTCTGATACAGGTCAGCAGCCGGTCAATGCTGGTCAGGCTCTCAATTACCTTCATGCAAACAGGTGTTTGGTTTCCATTAAAGGGGACATATCATGCAAAATCCACTTTTTTAGCCCTTAAATACATTTTGTTGTATACTTGGAGTCTGTAAAATTGCAGGAAAGTTGAATTTAGTCTCTAAATTTAGTCTTTAAGTTGGCCAAATTGGCTTTTTATGGTTGTTTGCAGCAAAGAGGAGAAACTTAAAGTGTCTCCAAACCTGGGAACATTTTCAGTGTTTGAACAGCTCCAGCTTTTAATATTCTTTAATTAAAAATTATATTTGGAAAATTGGCCATACATATTATTTAACATTCCACAGATGCATAGTCCCCCCTGCTGCCAAAAATAAATTAGCGAAAGAAAATATGTAATAATAATAAATGAATAAATAATGATAAAGAAAGTAGAAAAAGAAAAAAGGGGGTGTTTAGTTTTGTTTGAACGAAAAACTAAATACAATTGGGCCTAAAACTCCACACCTGTGCTGCTTCTCTTTCTTGAAGTTGCTCTACAATCTCTGCCATGGTGGTTCTCTTCTCTCTGTGGACAAAAATAACAATTATGATTAGAAATGGAAAAAATCTTATTTATAAAAAATGTGTTTTTGTTTGCAAAAGTCACAAATTTCGATGTCTCACCCTCCTGTGGAGCGTCTGTCTGAGTGCTCCCTCCCCATGTCGTTGTCACTGGACTCCTGCCTCTCCCCCCGGTGCCGGTCCCTTTCTCTCCGCCGGCCCTCGTGGCCCTCCTGTTCGCTGGATGTTTGCCTCTCCAGGGTCCGCCTCTCCCGCCTCTCTGCATGTTCCCTCCACACCTCCTGAGGTAGCTCATCCCTGCGTGCCTGGATCAACTGTTCACTGGAGAGCTGCCGCTGATACGTCTGGACCTGAGGCTCTGCGTGGCCCAGAGGGTCGGTCCTTGATCCCCGAGGTCCTCTGGTGGGTTCACTGTGCAGACGCTCTCGAACCGGCTCCTGGAGCACCACCTCAGCCATCACCGCCACCTCTGCTTTTTCCGTTCCCATCTCCCCAACTTTGTCCCTTTCTCTCCCCCTCTCCCTGACTCTCTCCAGTCGGCTAGCCACGATCAGAGGCGTCACAGCATCGTCCAAGTGTTTGATTTTGGGCTGCCGTAGATACGGCGAGGATTTCGCTTCCAGCTCCCTGCCTGCCTGCCCTGGCTGTAAGTAACTCATGGCTTTCGTGGCCTGGTCTCTTGTAGTGCTGGCACTTTCTCGCATCTGATTGGCCGACACCAACATGGCTGCCGTGGCAATAGAAGCAATCGAAGAGGCAGCCGGCTGGCCTAGTCCGGCTGCCGCACCCACCATTCCACCGTGCCGCACCTCCAGGGTGTGGCGGTAACCGGAGCCATTCATCACCGGGGTGTAGCTGGCGACCGTCGACCCCAGCCGGCGAGCCACAGCCGACGGAGAGGGCGTTGGCGTGGCAGGTGAGGGAGACGGAGGAGAGCTGGCTTCATTCTGCTCGTAGATGGTCTGCCTCATGACGGGGGAGACTGGGAGGCGGGGGAGGGTTGTTGGACCGGATAATGCATCTTGCGGATCCAAGAAGACTTTACGGCCCAGGAGGGGTGTTGGTGGTAGTTTGCTTTGCTCTGCTTTCAACTTTTCCACCTGCAAAAAATAAACAAATATGAAAAATCCATACGGTTGAGCAACCTGGCTGCACACGTTTGCACACCCTTACAAAATATTATTTAATCTTTGCTTGAAGTAGTCTATAGGTATGCCACATCCTGACTTGGCAGTCATTACCCACTCTACCTCGCAAAAGACTGTGAGGACTTCCCAGCTCTCCTCAGATGACCCCCCGAGACTGGACCCCAGTATCAGATATAATTGTAGAATCTGGCCAGGCTTCTCCAGAACTTTGATTTTGTTCTGATGAAGCCCTTCTTTTGTTGGTTTGGATGTTTTATTTTCAGGGTTGTAGCGGACACCTATGGGCTTTAGGTCAAAACTGACAAATCTGTATTTGGATCATTTGCTCCTTTAGCAATGCTGTCAGGCTCTTTGCAGCCTTCCTGACCAGTAACCGTTTTCTAAAATCATTAGTGACTGCCTTCAATGTGTCATGGTATGTTTATAATGCTGAGGAGGTTTTGCATCCTTCTTCTGACTGATACCTTTGCAAATGATATCATTTTGATATTTTGTAACCTCTTTGCAAAAGAGCAAATGTGAGGAAAATCCAACCAGAGGAGCTAAACATTATTTGAGGTTAATCAGATTCACTATAATTGGTGACAGGTGTGAACTCTAGAAGAGCCGCTGTATATGCTGATGGCTGTGGGCAGGAAGGATCTTACAGCAGATCTGAAGATCTTTAGGGGTGTACACACTTGTGCAGCCAGGTTATTGTGACTTGTTTTTTTTAGATTGTCCTGCTAGCTGATT